>JARHVA010006536.1:0-422500 GCA_037957365.1 Torreya grandis | reverse complement strand
CTTGTTGATGGTCCTGTCACTCTTTATGATCACAATGTAGATGAAGTATTTTTTAAAACCAATTTAAAAATTAGTGTGTCACCAAATGGTTGGTAAAATTTGGATAAGAAATGAGATGTTGGTTTCACTTCATAAGACAACAATTTCACTTGCATAATAACTTTTCAATGTCTTGATCAATTATGATTTGACCATTTTCATATCCCTCACCAATGCATTTTTCCATAATAATAAAAACTATAACCATTTTGTATATATTTATTATTATTATTTAAATAATATGATTTATAAATAAAATGGTATGGTTTAATGATTTTTTCATTTAGTATTACTAAAGGTAAGTGAAAAATGTAAGATGTGTTATACACACATGTAAGAAGTATGAAATATCCATTAAGTTTTTTCAAGCCTATAGTAACTATTGTATTTAGATGCATCTGTAGTAATTGACTATAATTTACACACAAAAACTATTTTACATGATTGTATATTAGTTGTGAATAGTTAAAACTAAATGTCACCATCTAACCACTTTTAACCGACTCAAAAAAATTTGGAAAGTTGTTTGATCGGATGCAAGGCTTTATTGACCATTTCATTTATATTTATTCCACAAGTTTCCAATGTTTTATTTTTCCATGAAATATTCTAATTTCCTTTCTAGTATTTAATATTAGTGAAATTTTATGGTTTTAACTCCTTATCATCAAATAATACCTCCTCTTTTCTATATAAATAAAAAAAAAATCAGACTATAGGCTATACTTAATAATCAATAAGAATAACAAAATTAAGAACCAATCAAAGACAAACTAGAATGGAGTATTTATATTATGATCAAGTTCATATCAATTTTTAATAAACTTTTATCAATGGACCTAATACTAAATTTTAATCCATAAAACTTACATTGATCTAATTATGTCCTATATAAGGAGTTAAATCAAGATCAACTCCAATTGAGGTGGGGTCCACTCACAAGATTTGATAGAATAGTTTTTTATTTGTTAGTTAGTTTATTTATGTTGTATTCATACTTCATTTCATTTGAATTCTATAAGTGCTTGTATCTTTCAATTCCTTATGCATAATTTTAATTCTATTTTCTAGAAAACATCCAATCTGGACTGGTATTTACTTTCTTGTAATGCAATTTCCTACAATATAGTTTATTTCATTTAAATTCCAAAAGTGTGTTTAATTTCAATGTAAATGTGGGCTGCTTTAGTTTCAACTCCATATATAGAACTACATTAGCAATTAAATTACTCAATTTTCAATGTGGTTTAGTGTTGTATGTATAATGTAGACCCTCTACAAAGTTATATGGTCCTAGCTTGGCAATTACATGAATGATCATAACACTTATCTATTATAAGGATGTCTATTTTAGTTCTCCCTATTTGAAGGAGAAATCATTGAGATTAAATATAGTATTATGTGTTATATCCTTTACATTGCACATATGATGAATCCATCCCAAGTGTACCGATAGATACGGAAAATATTAGCATTAACATGAATTATGAATCAGAATAATGAATAATAGATTCCTCTCTCTCTCTCTCTCTCTCTCTCTCTCTCTCTCTCTCTCTCTCTCTCTCTCTCTCTCTCTCTCTCTCTCTCTCTCTCTCTCTCTCTCTCTCTCTCTCTCTCTCTCTCTCTCTCTTTGGGACTATCTTCTCATATACCCTAAATGAATTAGGATGTTTAGGTATAAATAATATGTTCTAGGACATAAGTTTCACTTAGGCCAACTCAATAATTAATTAAATGTGAAAATAAAGGAACAAGGATTAAAAAAATGGGATAAATTACTTAAAAACTATTAATGTCGTGAACAATAGGATTAAAGATCCCATTTTTTTAAAATACCTCGTACAATTATAGTAATAATAGATGAATGTGTACAATTATGCTTGATTTGAGAAATGGTAGATTTAGAGAATTTTAATATGCATTTAGAAAGCTTAAAAACTAAATAAGGGTTATTTTGGGTTAGAAGAAGTGGTAGAAACACAAAACTATACACATATACAACAAGCACTAAAAAAATATGAAAAAGCATTGTGTACCAAAATTAGGTTTCTGCACCAATCATTAGTGAGTGGAGACACAATCAGCTCACATCCTTTTATATCTATCTTCATAGTGAATGCTTATATTAAAGCCTCAAACTAAGCGATGGATGTATCTTCCTATGTGGTATTCCAAATTTATAATTAATCTCTTATTAAACATATAAAAGCTTTGTTATCACCTCCTCTAGATTGGAATATTCCTAAAGGTTTTTAGTTTTCTAGCTTTACTAGATGAAAAGAATAGGTTGGCATGTCTCCTAGCCTCAAATTCATCTCATTCAATAATATTTGGAAAATCTATTAGTATGCCTTAGGGCACTCTTTGTACCATTGTATTAATGGCAGTACTCTATTATTCTACCATTATATTTAATATTAAGAAAATATTTACTAGTGAACTCTCAAACATCAAATAAAATATAATAAAACATTTTTTTATGAACCATTCATATGGTTATCACTAATTCTTATTGGATCCCCCATTTATTTGTTTAAATAAACCATAATTTTTTCCTACTCCATCTATTTTGATCTTTTCAAATGCTTTTTATAATTTCCCACTTGAAGATAATGTATATTTCCCTGTAGTGGGGATAGGGGTTCTAGGTGAACCCCAAATCACTATATGTTTCATCACTCTATGGATCTTACAAAAATGAGCAAGGAGGCATTCATTACCTTACACATGATTGCAATTAGATATCTAGGTCTATACAAATTTTGGAACTGAGTAATATCACTTGTATTTTAAACAAAAATAACTATGATAACTTGTAATACATGCCATGTATGATGCCCCAAAACTGATTAAATATGAGACATAACCTAAATATTTTTCTAAAGTTATGATTCAATACGTGTTAGAAACTACTTTGTACTAACTATGATTTTGAGAATTTATAAAATATGATTATTTTCTACTTGTTTGTAAAATAACATGTTTTTTTCTAAATGTTCAACTTGTGCCCTTGTGCAAATGATTTTTTTTATAAAAACTATTTTCAAGATAGATGTTAGCAATGAAGTATGTAAATAAGTGATCAAAACTGAGTAGTGAAATAGGAAAAGAACTACTTGGTAATGGATACATGATATTGATCATAGAATCAAAAATAGGAGAAGATGCATGGCATCCATCATCACATCAAAAACTAAGCATGAGAAAACAAGTGTCATGGCCAAGACACATAGATATAAAGAGTACATGCAAATCACATGATAATGAAATAGAAGACCACTAAGCCACATACATAAGACATATTTAAATGTCACTCACACATGATATAAACATACAATAGGCTTATAGCCATACAAAAGGACGTATTCAAATGTTACCAATAAAAAAAAGAGAATACACGCAAGACATGAAGTGGAAAATGAACATATGTAATTGATGAACATAGGAAATTTGTATCATTAACATATTTATTAAATTAAGTATACATGAAGATAATAATGTGAATGTAAGTGAGAAATAATGATATATTTTTCTCAGTGTAAAGAAGTGAGGTATAAAAAATAAGTGATAGACAAAAAAATATAGAACCTATGTAAAATGATCCCCTAATGAACTTGTTGAATTATAAATGAGTTGTACCAGGATTTTGACTTCTTTTAATATCAAAATTGCTATATTCTATTCATTGGGATAATACTATAAATATTAGACAATATTATGGTACGCTGATATCAAGGTAGTGTGAATTTGTATATTTTTAATTTATGAGTTTGAGATATTTAAATGAGCTATAATTATGTCTATAATGGAAACCTATATGTTATACATTCACTCAGCTATAATTTTTGAAGAATTTTTTAATTATAACTAGATATGTAGAGAAATACGAGGTATAATAAGAAGAAATTAACTAATAGAAATAAACTATAAAAACAATGCATAGTCCATGATATTTTAATTTTCTAGAATATCTAATTTTTATATTCTACATATATGAAATAAAAAAATAGATAAAAACATACTAATCAATGAGTCTTGCAAGGGAATCATGATCAATGGGTATTGTATCTAGGATAGGAATGGTTACCACCTTTCATGAATGGAAAGTGCCATTCTATTGTGACTAAATTGAGATGAAATGAAGATAAGAATACTCTTTTGCATCTGTGACAAAGGTTTCACTAACATAATGAAGATATATATCATATTGTACATGTTATGAGCATGGTGATCTCTAGGGATTTTAAGAACCCATCATGGAGTGTATGAATCATGTGTAGGTGGCTTATTTGAAACACCTTTAATGCTTTTTAAAATCATTATGGAACATGTAAGAGTAGAGAGATGATCTCTATAATCCATGACAAATTTATACTCAAGTGTCCTTTTAAGTATAGGCCTCATTTGAAGGGTAGATACTTGATTTTGCACTTTTTGAGTTAGTTAAACCCTTTTACATGGATGAACTAAAATATGTTTCATAGAAACCATATCTATCTATGGTATTGGGTACTCAAACGGGATACCTAGAACTATGATGACCTCATTATCACAGATCTGCTCTAAACACATGTTAATTGTATAAAGAACTACATGAATATTAGAATCTGAGTGCATTCTAATAATATATATTGAAGACCCATCCATTCAGTACCACAATAAACCTGATGTCCACATGTGTTAGACCAACATGTAAGTGTAATGTAATCTTGTCAATATACCTTTGAATGTTAGCATTGAATTATTTTATTAATATGGTCATAGGAATCAAATATCTATTTGTGTATCCAAGATGATTAATAAGTGTGATTATGCATGTATTCATGCTTGAACCCTTATTTATCATTACACTTTGAATATGATTTTTATCAATGTGTGGTTGAATGAAAAAAGATTCAAATTTGAATTATCATATATTATTTCATGCTTTTCAAATGTAATGAGTGGCCTAGATGAAACTAAAGTATGTAGATACCAATTATGGCATTCAAAATATGTTGTGCCTATATGTGATAATGATAATAAAATGGTGGAGGTTCTACATTGAATTCATAATATACTCGTAATGTCTATGTTGACTCATTATCCATGTTCATAGGAAATGGATCACTAAATATTTTCATTACTTTGATTTTACTTGGTTGTTCCTTTAAACTATCTATAGTTTTGACCACATCAATTAAATTTTCATATATAAAATCATAAATCTTGTGCCTTAAACTAGTGCACATATTAGTAATGTTAACAAGTGCTCTCTCAGATTCAAAAAAGGCATTTCATTCAAATAAATTTAGAAGAGGCTTACTCACATTAACCTTATAAATTGGAGGAAGAAATGTGACATTGTATTAAAATAGTGTTTTTAAGACCTTTTATGTATCTTTTGGTAGATTGGTATATTGTCTCCTAAGAGGAGCTAATAATATGATGTAAAGTCAGTTCAAAATTTGCATGTACTATTTCCTTTTAAATATTATTAGTATGAGTTAGCCTCACCTTGTATGGTTGATTACTTGAATTATTTGTATCAAGATATGTATTATTTGCATACTTAAGCTTATTCATTACCAATAATTTGATTTCTCTTTCCTTTATTGTGTGACATAAATATTTGAATGAGAGAAAATTTTAAATGTGATGGACTCATGTAAGGGTGGAATAAAACTTTGCTTGAATATATATTTAATTTATCTATCTTCTATAACAATTTTAATTTTATATAGCATAATTTTTTACTATAATAAATACTCTATGATAGGTTAATTAACAAAATTTGAGGCATGACTATCCACCACCTTGAGGTGGTGTTTAAGGGAGACAACCAACCTCTACAAATGTATGTTGAAAGGGTCAATCTTGAGGGAGTAAAAGAACCATTTGAAATATTGGAGTGTGGCTTTCTCTGAACACTTGTGGATCTAAGTGACATAGTTTCCATGGTGTGGGAGGAAGGAGGTGGTACACATAATGGCCTCATTCCACCTCAATAGATCTAGTGATGTATAGGGGCCATGGGGATAGGTTTTAGATCTACTAGATGAGTCGAATGTTACCAATGTGACTTAGCATAGAGCTATTAAGAATAAATTGATTACATGGCACATTTTTCTTCCTAAAGTTCCATTCCACTTTATAAGAGATGGGTGAGTGGTCTAATAAAATAATACTCATGTGGATGCTAACAAGTTTGCCATTAATTCTAGAAAAGGAAAAAATATTTTACTCTAACATCATATAACAGTCAAGTCATTTGAGCATGTGGTGATCCCTAGATTGGTACTTGGACCACTTAAACTAAAACATAGGATTAAATGTCTACCATCAAAGGAGAGGGTCTGTTAGACCCCATTTATTTTTGAAATAATACCAAACCTCACATTCACCAACACACTAATACATGGGGAGGGCCCTAGATTTGTCTTGGGGTGTTCAATCATATTAAATCCCTACACACAAGCCATATGGTAGGAGGTAACCTATGTACCAAAGATCACCAAAGCAGGGAGTGGTCAGGGCCATCATTGGGAGCATATATGTTTAGAATGCCAAATGGATGGACATCAACATCAAGAATAATTTATAATTTATGATGTGATGGGTCCTCCCTCATGGTAATAATGTTAGAGGAGACCTTAGGAATAACCAAAATTTGGGTGCTACCATGTCCTGCCTCATGCAAAGTAGTGACCTAGGTGGCATTCGACCAAATGCTATGCAAGGATGTCTAGAGGAGAAAGCTAGATATATTAACTTCCTACTTACAAATAATGTCTAGAAAACCAATTTACTAACAAGAAAATCTCATATAGTATTTATGGGTATAATCTGTAAGACCCATAACATTCCATGATAAAAAATTCATAAGGAGGGATCATCCATTTGAATCTCCCCTTACCTATCCTCAAAATTTACCAATACTACAAAGTTTTTATATTTGTGAGGGTGAGAGATTATGTTACCCATAATGAAATGGTGTTTAGCATCATACTCCTCCCAAAAATATTTAGTGCGCTTGCAAGGTGGTTTGTGAGACTTATAAGAGAATGAGCCATTGGTTGAGAGAACCTCAGTCACAGACATCTTGAAATTCTAGGAGGCTAAAAAAATTCTTTATGGGTTGAAAGGAACTGTGTTAGTGGGGGGTGGTAGAGAAGTCCCTTGAGAGGGTGTGAGAATAGTAGGAGAATCTTCTCAAGGTGGTGACTAGGGTGTGCTTTGTGTCTTAGTCCCTGATGACCATTTGGGGGTATTATGGTTCAACCATCACTTTGGTTTGTCTATTATAGCTTTTTAGTCTAAGGAGGTGGTTGAGGAGGTTTGAGACAACCCATACAAGGATAATATTTGAACAATGGTATAAATCTTGATATTGGAATCAAGTGTGGGGAAGTTTGAAATATACAACCTTTTGTGACCACTGGGTATCCCCAACTTAGATTTTAATAAACTCCTTCAGCTCCTTAGAGAGGTCAACCTCCATGCAAGCTCATTTGTTAGGGTGAGGGGAGAACCACCTATCTAATTCATTCATAACCATTCACCCTATGGGAGAGATGATTTTGGGAATAAAATCCTAGAGGTGAACTGGTAGAATGAAAACCTCAACCTTGATAGGAACATGAAGGGAAACATTTTTAGGAACCTTAAAATCATGGGACTAGGGAGATAAAATCATAAGTTATTTGTGAAGGAACCAAACATTGGACTTCTCAAGAATCAAATGTCTCATAGGGCTACTTAAAGGTAAACAAGAAGAAACCATTGGTAAGGTTTTAGATTCTAAATATATGGACACCTAGTGGATCCCAATGGTTGTGGAGCCAGTTATGGAGGTAATCCTTAGAAGGAATGTAGCCAAAAAAATAAGTAATGATAGAGAAAATTTCATGCCACTTACAACATTTTTCAATAGCAGTAGTAAGAATAATTACCCTAAGGAATCACCTCATCATAGATTTTTAAAACAAACTTTTGAGTTTGCTTGGATGTTATTAGCTTTGTCTCCTTCATCAATAAATGTAGTAGAGTGTAGATTAACCATAAATATAGGGCTTACCCACCCAAAGGGAGGCATGCTGAGCATATTTAATTTGTTGTGGCCCAAAAAATCTTGTGGGCCTAGTGGTATAAGAAAAATGGCCAAAAGATGCAAGCAGGAAGACACAAACCATGAAACCTTAGCAAAATAATTTATTCATTCTTCTCAACCTTGAATTTTATGACTGCATATCAAGAGAAACATTACAAGATTAATTTTGTTGTTAAATGTTAAAAATTGCTCCTCATTCTCACTCAATTTTTTTGATTGTTGATATAGTAATTAAGATTTTGACATTTCTAAGTAGAATGTATCAAGATCTGAGAAAATTTATCTACTAAATCTACAAGATTAATTTTTTATACATTTATGTGGCTAACTTCATCCTTTCATAAATAGTTTTAATTATCTTCAATGAAATTTCAAGATTGAGAATTTTCCTACACATAATTAATGGATATCGTCACATAAATATGGGGGCTATGGTTATAAAGTTTGTAGTTTTCTTATGAATAATTAAAAAAATATGGGCACAATTTTAATTTGAGATGCATAATGTCATGATGTGTATTTTAGTTTTTTCAACTTGAATTTTGAATAGGGAGGAACCACAACGGAAGAGGTCCTAATTATAAATCAGGAAGAGGCAATGATAAAATCAGACTTTTATGGAGTTAAGCATACAAAATGAGGGAGATAAAAATAAATTCTGATACGGAAGATATAACCAAATACAATAAAGACAAAGTTGAGGGAATAAACTCTAAAATCATCCTCAATTATCACTTATAATGGTAGGTCGATAGTTTTTTACAAAAAAATTGCGAAATACAAACATTGGGAGGTGTTTAGAGTAGAGAATGCCCCAAAATAATTTATGGAGGTATATGATACCCACAATAGTCTAAAAATTCATTTAAGCCCTTAGGGTCAATGAGAAAAATCCTCAATGTCCTTTGGAAAGAGGTACTTGTGGAGATACTTAACCTAGAAAAATAGTTCATGACATATGGATTGATTTGTCATTTCAATAATTTCTTGCCAAATACTCTAGATCTTCATGCTTTGATTATTGATTAATTGTGGATAAATGGAAATTTTGAAATATATCCATGTTCCAAAGGTTTTTTTATATGATAAGAACAAGGTATTCCATGATCATGTATGGCAATGGGGTATGCACCTTCTTCTGATGAAACCTTGTTAATCAATAGTTTCCACATCAAAATTTCAACACTAGACCTATTTTGATATGGTTCTCGCATTTCCCATTTTAGTTTTTGGTTAAACTATGGGTTTTAGATATAGACAATACCTTAGGAGAGTTTGTGTTGATGGATCCCACTAAGTTTTTTTCCATAACACGTCTTAACAAATACTTTTCACTATAGATAGTTCAAAATACCTTCTTGTGAAAAGACCTCTCCTAGAGAATCTTTGTAAATCATTGTGCTCCACTTAAGTAATCCATAAGACCTTTGGTGAAGCTGATGGAGGAGAGATGAGAGTATATAGTACTTATGGTTTGTGGGATTTTAGGGTTTCCCATACCTCTCATCACACCCCTGCTCTGTCTAATTTAGGTGGGAGTCATTGACAATGCATTTACTATGTTGAGTTAAGCTACCCATCCACCCTTGGGTAGTTTGTCACCTACCCTTATATTAAATGGTCATCACCATTCTTCCTACATCATTTTATATAGGTATCACCAACAAGATATAGAGTAAGCATGGTACCAAAACAAGATCAAATGTTTGTCTTGAAATTTTACCATGAGGTATTGATTGTGACTCTAAGACTCCTCTTCTAATTGTGGTTTTGGACCTTCTATATTTTGATAAAGCTTGCAATTATTTTGAAAATTTTACCCTTTTTGCTTATGTTTTGGGTTGAGTCTCTCCAGAGAGCCTCCTGAAGCAATGGGTTCACAGCCATTGGCAAGGCCATGGGGTGAAACTAGAAGGAGTCCAAAACCTAACCTAGGGTTTGTTCCTATTTTAGTTTTTAAACCTTGAACGTTGTAAATACATTGTTAATCATGGCCCTTGGTTCATTTGAAACACCTTGGTTGTTTTTTCCATTGGACCAGAGACTTTCAAGTATCAGAACACATGAAACTTAAAATTCCAATATGGGTAGAGTTTTTAAGCTTACCACTACCTTTATGGAATTTTATTGACCAACTTATCAAACCTTTTGGTTACTTCATCTGCCATGAGAAACCCAAATTCTATGCAGCTTGACCCTAGAGAAGGGTTTGTGTTGAGATTGACCTAGCAAAGGGTCTTAAAGAATCAATTGACATTCAAGTTGGAAATAGCTATTTCTCTCAGTGTGTCATCTACTTAACCTTTATAACACTTATTTTAGGTGTTAGGCTTTAGACCACATGATTAGGGAATGTTCCCTATTGGTTCCCACACCTACAATCACTCAAGACAAAAGTGGGTCTAAGCTAAATCCCCCATCTTTTGATGGGTGAACCATAATGTCTAACCAGATGAATACCATTGCCCATGGAAATAAAAAACCTCATCCATAAGTATCCCGATCCTCAAGAGGTTCAAGTTTCTTATCTCTTTCTACCAAAGCTCTAACACTACCTAAAGTTAAACCCCCATAGGTAGTTGCTTAGTTTATGGCTTTGACATCACCTACTCTTATGGTTCCTTTGTCACAACCCCTTTTATAGGTGAATGGTTCATATTTAGATATGGGGATTGTAACCCTCAACTGCAAGGCTATCATGCACCACTCACACAATCCCTCTTCCTCCATAGATGAGGATTATGCATCACATAAAAGGCAACCCTTAAAGATAGGAAATTTTTCTCTTCCAAGCTCAACTTTCAATTAGTTCTTAACCCCTTCAACCCTTTGTGAGGGAAATGATATGAACTTAGATGTTTACCAATGATATTTTATTATTATAATGTTTGAGGACTCACTAATCTAACTTGTAAGTATATGGTCAGGAAAAATTGTCATCATTTTGCTCACATGAAAATTCTTTGCATGTAAGAAGTCAAAATTTTGGATTTTTGATTTATTCTGTACCTCATACTATCTATCCTAGGGCCATATATCAAACCACCTATTATGAGTCTAAATGAAGGGGGAATTTATCACAATATTGACACCTAACTTGGATTCAAATGTTATTTCTTGGGGTTCTAACCTCACCCATTGAGTGGTCTGAACCCTTTTTGACCGTGATAACTACATCATTGGCCTTGGAAATCTCTATGAATCTAATAATGTCGTGGAGTGCACCCTTCTTTGGTTATGGCTAGATTTTCCCTCCTAGATGCATATTAGATTTTGTGTGTTGACTTTAACATGATTGAGTATATGGAATATAAGAAAGGTCACCTTCTTATGAGATGGTGTGCAAAAAAAAGGAAGCTTGGTTCTACTTCCATAATAAAATTAGGGTCTTTAACCCAAACCATCATATATGGGGTGGCCCCAACTCCCCATGGCTCACCTAGTCTAATTTATATTAGTATGAAGACTGGGTCCTCAAACACCTTGATCATGCCCTCCTAGTTGAGCAAGACCTTTCCTTTTTTTCTCTCATCAATGGATGACTTGCGGCTATCATTCTAGACATAAATTTTTTTGACCACCATCCCTTTTGATTTCACATACATTGGACTTCTTCTCAGGTAAAACCCAAAATTTCCTAGTTATACCTCAACACTTCCCACCTCAAGCATGAAAGGACTATGGAACATATCACTAGGATTTAGAACTTGGCCCCTAGAGCCACATAAGACTTTGGTTGGATTGAGTGGTGGTTTATCACTATAAACTACATTAAAACCTTCTTATGTATTTATGGAAAGCAAACATCTATATTTAGGAAACACATCCAAAATACTACAAACCATGAGTATCTTAGGGTCTTATAGGAGTTAAAAACTCCCCCTTTAAATTCTCATCTATAGAATCATGCTACCATAGAGAGGCACAAGCTCTAAGTTGTGGAGGCTTACAAGGCTAGAGGATCATAACTCTAAGCAAGGATGCATTGGTTAAAGATAAGAGATAAAGTGACCAAATAATTTTTTACTCTCCTTCAATCAAGGTAAGATACAGACAAAGTTAAAGCCATTATAAGTGCTTTAGACATAATTACCAGGCTTCTAGATATCCTCCAATCCTTTGTCCAACACTACCATGGTGTCTTTGCTATTTAACCCTTATAAATTAATCATGAGGCTTCCCTCTCCCAATGCCTCAATGTGGTCCCCTATAAGCTCTCAAAATCTCAAATAGTTGCTTGTGATAGATTACCTAGTGTTAATTACATTAAGGAAGATGTTATGCAAATGGACTCTGATAAAGCCCCATGTGTTGATGGCTTTCCCTATGATTTCTACAAAACCCTATGGGACATGGTCAGGGATGATTTCCATAGAGTTTATTCTAAAGTGGTCTTGACCAATTACTTAAGCCACATCATCAATCAGGGAAACATCAAGTTCATTTAAAAGTCTAGGGATCCTGAGGTAGTTATCAACTAGAGACTCATTACTTTGCTTAATGTGTCCTAAAAAATCATTGCCAAAGCTTTATCTCTCAAAATTAAGAACTTACTTCCCTTAATTATGTGAAGTGAGAAAACTGGGGTCATTCTACATCAATATATTTTTGATAATGTTATTTCTATTTGGGAGGGTATGGAATGGGCTAAAATTTCCAACCAGAACACTTTGTTCATCAAGATAGACTTTGAGAAAGCTTATGATCGTATTGAATGGCTATTTATTATTTACATGTTACAGGTACTAGGGGTTGGCTCCAAGTTTATTGATACCATAAATATGTTATTTTAGGATGATATGTCTCACATCACTATCAATGACTCACAATCTCAACCTTTTGAGCTTCATAGGTCTATTAGATAGGGGTTCCCCCTAAAATATTCACTTTATGTGTTGGTTGTTGAATCATTTCACTATATTTTGGCCAATTATGTTGGTCAAAGGGATATCTATGCCTTAGTAAAACCACTAATTATTAAATAGGCACATTTCTAGTGACTCCTTTCTCACCCTACATGAGGATGAAAACTCTACCAAGAATGCCATGAAATGTCTAGATATTTTTTCCTTGCCTTTGGGTCATCTATTCAATGGCATAAGACCTAGTGCTACCACCAATCCTTATTACCCAAACATCCTTGGATGAAGGGATATATGTGGTAATGAATCCTTTCATGGGTCTAATTTAAATTTTTAGGCATTAATTTTACTTTTAGAGCCTCTCTTGTGGAGTTATGTTCTTATATGGTCTAAAGAGTGGAGAAAAAAATCTCATTCTAAATCACTAAGCCATTGACCTTGGCGAGTAAATTCTAGATTTATTCTAAGGTGCTCACTACTACTCATGTTTACTAATCTTCTTGGTGGGCTCTTTCAAATGCCTCCTATGCTAAGCTTAAGAAGTTATTGAGAGACTTTCTATGGGCCAACTCTTAAGGCCACCAAGTTTTTCATCGAGTTTATTGGGCCATTTGTTGTCACCCTAAATAAGTTGGTGGGTTGGGGCTTACTAACATAAATATTTAGGGAACCAACATTAGGTCCAAATGTATCATTCAAAGTTTGTAACTTTATATCTCAAGGTTGCCCTATCGGTAGAAAATCTTGACAAGGCATAGGCTTTCACAGTGCACTTATTTGACCAATGTTTTTCAAAGTAGTGGGTACATTTGTCATGAAATGTATCTAGAAGGCCTGGGAAAATCTCAAACCTCACCTTATTTAGGTGGGGGAGGGGTTTATAAGTAGTCTTTATTTAAACTCCCAATCATTATGGTGGTCTCCATAGCTAACCTTTCACAATGCCCCTTTTGCCATGGTCCCCTAAATTAAAATCCTAAGGTTATTTAAAAAAGGTATTCTCATGACTAGTGATATGTTCTATAAGTTTTATAGTGATTGGATTCCTTGGTCTATGTTAAAGGCTGAATTACAACTTAATAAGGAAGATATGGAATCTATTACTGAAATTCAAAGCCCCATACTTGATGAGTACTTACACAAGATCAAAGTTTCCTATTTCATGCCATGGTGGAAGGACTGGTCTTAGCCTAAAACCACACCATTCTACCATTATTATCCCCAATTGGGTTACAATTTGCTATACCCTCAACACATTGACACATAGGTTCTTAATCACCATTAGTTTCTCTAATACCTTCATCATGTTTGAGCTAGAAGGATTAATCACATTTGGGTGACTTCTAGTGAACCCAAAAAAGGCTCACTTCCTTTAGTGTATTCTCTTCTAGGGTTTGCCCATGGGTAATCATCTCATGCATATGAGGGTGATAAATCCCACTTGAACATCCTACCAACACCCAAAAACCATCAAGCACCTCTTTTGGTTTGGCCCACATGTTCAGTCAGTCTAGAGATGGATTCACACCCTTTTCAAACCCTTTAGGAATGAGATGTTCACCTAGAAAATTGATCTCCTAGGGGAATCCACCTTTTTACCTAAAAGATACAATAGATTATGGTAGATTTTTCATACTAACATTTTATTTTAGATTTGAAAATATAGAAATCAAACATGTTTTGATAATGAGATTATGGATTTTTTTCTATAACTAACAAAGTGGTTGTGATTGTTAATGTTACCCTCTAGATTCATAGTCAAATAGATAAGATCTATCTTGAGCTTCATCATCTACAACTTCTCTTAAACCACTAGGGAAATGCTCCTTGTGCAGCTAGCCATGAGCCACATGATCCCCCACCTTTCCACTCTCCTCTTGGGGGTCAAAAGCACAGGGGGAGGCATCATCAATCTCACATATAAAGGTGTTAAAGTTAGAGGATATGTTCTCCATGATCTTGTTGGCCATCTCCTTTGAGAGGATCTGATAGAGGTAAAGATAATGGTGGTGGAGGGGTGGAGACCCCATTCAAAATATAAGTAGATCTCCCTCTTTTTAATAATTTTAGAATGATGTTAACACTAACCAATAAGCTAATGGTTGGGACCCCCTCCCTATGGATGATAATCCCCTAACTCAGGATGGCTGGGATGGGAAGCCTCAGGATCCTCTACTTTCACCTCCTCTGGCATCCATGTTTGTAGTTATTGCTTAATTTGTTCTTTGATGTTTGTGTTTTTATGTTGTCATTTTTTAGTTATCATGCACTTGAGTTAATTTAACTTTATTTTTTGGCCACCTAAGTCTAATTTTTTTGATCTATGGTTTATCCCAAATCTTTTATAACTTAGTTTGGTATTTGGGGTGTGACTTTTCAACCCATATTTTGGTGTGACTAGTTTTATACTATTAGTTTTTCATTTAATCTAATATAAATTACTTTTCAGTAAAAAAAACCTTCTTGTTAAAATTAAACTAAAAGTGGAGATCACTCATGAAATCAATCTCTTGATTATGAGGGTTTACCCTTTCAATATTAGAAATGTTATAAAATAAGGCATTTGGATACAATATGTCTTATGTCTAGATGAAATTTGGATACTTCTTAGTGAAAGGATGCCATTTTTGATCTAATTATAGTACATGGAGTTTATCCCAATGCCTCTGACATAAGTGAAGTACTAGAAACAAATTCAAAAGCTCCAATTTTTTTATATCAAAAGGTACCCAAAATAGGTGAGGATAAATCCAAATCTCTTGACATTTTTTAATCTCATTGAAGGTTTTGTACCTATTTACCCAAATATAAGGGAGAGAGATGATTGGACTATTGAGTGCAAAAATAAAAATGGTTTTGATTCAACAAATATGACCTTATGCTCATTAAAATTATTTGGTGTGGGAGGGACATAGTTTTTTTTTTGAGGTATATATATGTTGGTTAGAAGAAGTATTGTGGATGAAGTGTTGAATAGTTGTTTATTGTTCCCTTATTTCTATTTGGGCCATAGTCTCTTCTTGGTTTTTGTGTTTTTTGTGAGCCACTATTAAGCACATTTATTGTGAGCTAGTATTGCCATATTTTTATTATCTTTTGTTCAAGGCTATAGGACCTTTCAAAACCCTCACCTTTACCCATACCAAATAATTTTTTTTTTTAAAATAGAATATAATTTTTTATTTAAAAATATAATAGAATTTATTTTTTAAAAATTAAAATTTCTATGGAATAAATATAAGTTATCCAATAATTAGTACTATTTTAAAACAAAACAAAATTATTTTATATTATAAATGCATACACATCAATAGGAAAGTCATAATAATTTTTAAGAATATTACATTACCTTGAAAGATGAACAAATTTACTCATAGCCATAAAACATTTATAAGCATGTACATTGGAAAATTCATATGAATAGTAATTTATAATTATATCCATTTCGAGTGGACCTCTTTTAGAGACCATTGATTATATAGGTGTACTTTGATTTATATAACTATTTATCTTTTTGGAAATCTTTACTCACTATTTATGTCATGCCATATATTTTGGATCAAAGAGATAAAGCATTTTTTGAGCTCTAATTTTTTTTTTAATTCCTCCAATACTATAGTTATGTTATGCTGAAATCTTTTACAAATTTGAAATTTTCCTAAAATGATCCCATACTATCATATAACACATCTAAGTCACTCTTATTACAATTGTTTACTAATATAATACAATGTTATATTAAATTGATTATGTTTTATATGTGTTTTTTTCATTAACCTATTCACTTAGATTTACCATAAAGCTTCGTTAATATTATGGTTACTACTTGGTTAAATTAGATATGGTTGGATTCCTAATTTGTAGATTGATTTGAGCTATTTATATGGCTCAAGTTTTTCAAATAATTCTTATTTCAAATAATTCTTAATGCTTATGGATTTTAACATAGTTATTTTTTAATTTTGGGATCATTATTCTCCCCTTGAGAAACATTAGGCCAAATTGCATCTAGGTCATTAATTAGCTAAATCTATCTTCTAGTGAGAATCTTTATTTAGTGAGCAAATTATCGTACCTTGATCATTCAATATAGATAAACATGTTGACTTATGATAGCTTTTACCATTGCATCTATGACTTGACAAAAAATTAATGGATTTAAACATTCAAGATTTAAATTAGTGATCTAAAATTGTTAAATAATATTTGAAGTGTCTAAAAAAGGTGGAAAATATGTTTGAAAATTTTCCACATTGAACACTATATGCAACCCAAGATAGGGTATAAATTTTAACTCAAATGTAATAATTTAACTTGTTGATTGTGTAGGGCATTTATAAGAGATGTATATATTTCATATTATTGGGTCTCACTACTTCTATTTGGGTAGTCCCCAATTTCTTTAGACAAATAAACCATAAGTTCTTCCTTCACTATGTATATTGTTATTTTGGATGTTATTTATAATTTTCCACCTAAATATAATGTCTCTCTCCCTCTAGTGAGAATATTGGTCCTATTTCTACCCACCTCATAATTCCCTCCATCCCTCTATGGATCTTGCATCATCAACTAAAAGGTATATATTCCTCTTTTGCTACTTATCATCTATGACTATGTTTTTTTTTTAAATTAATATATTACTCTTTGTCACTCTTGGGGAATCGTCATGTCTTGAAAATATAGAAATGGATAGGGACACATTATATGTCAACCTCAAAAATTAATAGCCTCTGATTATAAAGTTTTTCAAGGTTTTTCATGAAATGACAATGGTACCATCTATTCCATTTAATCTAACACATTGTTTTGGCATCCTCAACCTAGCTTTGATGATATTTTTATGCTTATCAGGTGATTTCTACCTTCATAAATAAGATATAGAACTTATACAATGTGAAACATCAAGGTGTCATATCCTTTTATATCCCACTAGATTCCTTTTCCATACTAGTGAACTATTTATCGTCTAGGATATCGGGTAAGAAGTAGGACGAGTTAACTAGGAGCTCATAATCCAAACACCATAACACTTTTCAGATTCTAATCCCTCTCACATATGTCTCACAAAAAACATATACATGTGTGTGTGTGTGGGCAGTGCTTATTGCATATATATTATATACACATATATGGATTGTGTGTGTGTGTATGTGTGTCTGTGTGTGTGTATATATATATATATATCCACACACACACACACACACACACACACACACACATGCACTCTCATGCACTCTCCATCTATGAGCATACAATTCACATCTCATGATTTATGTGATAAATTCCATATGAACATGATACACCCTATTTATTAACTACTACAAAGGGATCTCAACAATACAACCATGTTGATGTAGAGGCCTATATCCTATAGGCCATAATGTTTGACCCATAAGTCTATTTGAAATCTCATTTGCATGAAAATGAAGGTGTCAAATTTTTTAATTTAGATACATCTAGCTCTATCTAGCTAAGAATATTTTTAGAATTTTCGGAGGCTATACGTGACCATCTAATGTTCTAAAAATACATTTTAATATATTTTGTTAAGATTTTCTCTTTTTTAGAAATAGTATATTTTTGTCATAAGACATGAAATTGAGTTAAAATTAGTTTGTTAGGTTTATTTTAGTGTTTAAAGGATACATGTATATTTTTAGGCCGATTTGAGCTTGCGTGCAAAACTTCCTATAAATAACAATTAATAAATTTTCTATAAGATGAAAGTTACTAAAAATATCATGGGTCAGTTAGCTTTAGGTAAATTTTTATTTATTTAGTTTTTTTACTTATGCATATTAACTTCAATTTTGAGTTCATATTTACTTAAAAAATCTTATGTAATTATTTATTCATTCAATAAGAATCAACAAAAAAGGTTGATTTCATAGAATTTAAAAGTTTATGCTTATTGATATTTTGCTTAGCTAGTCTATGTTTCATCATTTGGTATAAGAGTAAGTTTGAATCTTGAAAATAGTGTATTTATAAATTAATCATATTAATATGACTATGTAATAATTGTAGAGGCAAGGGAACACTTAAATTTAAATGTCACAAATGAAATACAAAGGTAACATGAATAATTTTAATAAGGGACCCCTAAAAGCTTACTATAAAATCTTGGTGAATCCTATATTTTAGGTATAATTCCATTGATGAATCTTTGTAAAAATCACCATGCTAGTATAAATTTATTGGTTATTTATTTTAACTCTTTCAAAAAAACTATAAATAGCTAGAGAATCAACATGTAATTCAAATAAGAAATAATGACTAAAAATCCAAGTTAAACCCATTTTCCCAAACACATTCATGGAGAAAATAACATGGAAACAATTAAAATCCCTTAAAAGATAGGAAAAAATCATTAAAAGTGTGAAAACATTTGTAGATATGTACGACTTATATTTCTTATTTGGATTGTACTTCATTTTTGGCTACTTAGACTCCTCCTTGGCCTCCTCTTGTAATTGTCCCTCATTTCACAATTCTCATGACATGTAGGGATTGTATTTATTACTTGTATTATACTTCATTGTTGGCTATTTAGACTCCTCTTTGGCCTCCTTTTGTAACCGTCACTCACTTTATGATTCCAAAGATCAAAAAGGAATAAAATTTTAACTAAAATGAATTTATATGAATTAAAGTTTTCTGGGTTTTAATCAATTTGAAGAACTTGTGTAGATTTATTTTATAAGATGTGATTTGTGTTAGTTAAAAAACTAATGGAGAAAGAGGTTAGAGGGTGAGAAATCTAAATTCAAGATCTTGTTTATAGTTTTTTTTAATGATTAATTTGTCATCCATTTTAAACATTAAATTTATCATTTTTAAATGCTAAATTTGATGGCCATATTATGTGTAAATTGAGTATAGACTTTTGTAAGTCTCTCAAAAGACCAACTAGATATTATAACAAATCAAGTATAGCAAAAAATTGTGAAAAAAAAATTAGCATATAGAGTATAAACAAACTATGGGGCCATACAACAAGACAACTATGAAATGCAAAGATAACATAATTAAAAAAAATATTCAAAATATTTTCATAGTTTTAAAATTATAAACTATATAATAAGGTTTGCCAAAATATCTTGACCACATCCATATTGGCCTTTCAAATATTTTTTTATTTTAATTAACTAACCATGCCAACTAGAATATAATTATTATCATAATTTTATTTTTATTTTTTTAAAAGTATGATCATGAGGCTCTATTGCATTTATTCCTTTTTATCTTTATGAATTATTTAAAATAAGTGCCTTGCATGTCATTATTTCTTAGAGGAAATCAATTTTTTTATTTTTTTATAATAAGTATGTAGTAAAGACCAATAAAATAATATAATAAATTGAGTATAGAAAAAATAGTGACAAAAAATCAGAGTATAGAGTATAAACCAATTATGGGGCCATAGTGTAAGACAACTATGAAAAATGACGATGATACAACTGAAAAAATATTCAAAACATTTTCATTATTTTAAAATTATAAATTATATAATAAGGTTTGCCAAAATGTCTTAACCATATCCATATTGGCCTTTCATATATATAATTTTAATTAACAAACCATGCCAATTAGAATATAATTATTACCTTAAACATTTAAAAACAAAATACAATATGATCATGAGGATCTATTACAATTATTCAATTTGTTCTTTGTGTATTATTTAAAATAAGTATCTTGCACATCATTATTTCTCAGAGGTAATACATTTCTTGTTTGTTTTGATAAGTATGTGTTAAAGACCAACTAGATAATATAATAAACTGAGTATAGCAAAATTGTGCCAAAAAAATTAGAGTATAGAGTATAAACTATGGGGCTATAGGGAAAGACAACTATGAAAAGCAAAGATGGAAAGCAAATATATTTAAATAAATAGTTTTTATGGAACTTATCATTATATTTATTCATTGCACTAATTTTTACTTGTTACATGTTGATATGTTCACAAAATTTATGAAATGGGTATTTCTAAATTAGTCAAAAATATGGTTGAAATGATCATGAGGCTCTATTGCATTTATTTATTTTGTTTAAAATAAATATCGTGTATGCCATTATTTTTCAAAGGAAATGAGTTTCTTTTTGTTTAATATAAATATGTACTAAATAGTAACCACATAATATAATTTATTTTATTTTGTGCATTGCTTAAAGAAGTGTCTTGCATGCAATTATGTTTTAGATGAAATGATTTTCTTTTTTGTTTAAAAGAAGTATGTGGTAAAGACCAACACATAATATTATTTTTTTCTAAAGACTAAGATTAATTATTTGCATGGACATTCATCTATCTTGAAATGAATAAATATAATGATAAGTTTCCTGAAAAGCATTTCTTTAAATATAGTTGCTCAAAACATTATCTTTCAAATATCTTAACCATATCCATAATTAATAATGATAAGGTCCACCAAAATGTCTTAATCATATCCATAATTAATAATGGCCTTTCAAATATATTTTTAATTCAATTAATAAACTATGCCAACAAAAATATAATTATTACCTTGAGTGTATTGTGTCTGAAGTCATGATTGTTCTTTAACACATGTATAAAAATGAGTAAAATAAAAAAAAATTTCCTTCTATATGGTTTTAATGACTAAACAACCTAATAATAAATAACTGAACTATAATTATAAACTTGTAAGTAGAAATTTCTACATCTTCAAGACTTCAAATCTTAAAAAACTACACAGTTTTAAAAGAGGTTAATGACATAAATGACATCACATCCCAAATTATCACACCTAATGTATATTTTATTTCTAACATTTAATGTGGTGTAGGTGGAATCAGATCTATGGGGGTCAAGGTTGAGATCTTTCCCCATTTTCTAGTAAATTGGTGCTAGCATATTGAAGGGCCACGGCAAAATTTAATGTTCATCCAATACATCACCCATAGGAATAATATAATTTTATCAAATACATATGTGATGGTTTTCTCAAAAAAATTAATAATTTATACAAGCTATTAGTAGAAGTGAGGTTATTAGTCTAATATAGATATAGTTCATTACACTATAGATACGTCAAATAAGTTTGGTATAAAATAACAAGAAAACACCACAATATATTTATGCATATCTATAATATAATTTGAAAATGTTATATATATGTTCTCTTAATCAAATAGAACATAAAAATATGCATACTTTGGTATAAAATAACAAGGTGACACCACAATATACTTATGCATCTCTATAATAGTGTTTACAACTGTTATAGATATGATGTATTAATCAAATAGAACACAAAAATACACATACTTTGTATAAAATAGAAAATGAACATCACAATATACTTATGCATATCTATAATAGAGTTTACAACTATTATAAACATGTTCTCTTAGTCAAACAGAACACAAAAATACACTGAATTAGTATAAAATAACAAGGGAACACCATAATATACTTATGTATCTCTATAATAGAGTTTACAACTATTATAAACATGTTCTCTTAATCAAACAAAACATAAAAATACACTTAGTTGGTATAAAATAAAAAGAGAATGCCAAAATATACTTATGCATCTCTATAATAAAGGTTAAAACTATTATAGACATTTTATCTTAATCAAACATAACACAAAAACATACCTACTTGGTATAAAATAATAAGGGAACACCAAAATATACTTATACATCTCTATAATAGAGTCTAAAATTGTTATAGATATACATAAGGACTTTGATTATTTATACTCTACACTAATATTTTTGTCACAATTTTTGTTATGCTTAGATTATTATATTATTTAGTTGGTCTTTACCACATACTTATTTTAAACAAAAAAAAAACTAATTTGCTTTGAGAAATACTCCTTTTAAACCCAAAAAAAAAAATATTTCCTCTAAGAAATAATGACATGCAAGATACTTCTTTTAAACAATGCACAAAGAACAAAATGAATAAATGCAATAGAACCTTGTGATCATTTCAAACATATTTTTGATTAACCTAAAAATACCTATTTCAAAGATTTTAAGTTTAAGGAAAATATTTTTAGATATACATGAAATTTCTAAGAAAAACAACATACATAGTGTTTTTAGCAAATATCTTTAAAGAAATGATTTTCAAGGAACTTATCATTATATTTATTCATTTCAATACAGATGACTGTGCATGAAAAATACTTTTCTCAGTATTTAGAATAAAAGAAACATAAATTTATACCTTGAAGTTTCAATCACAAGGAAACTAACTTATAAATTATTTACAACTTTGTTTCTAACCTTTCATCCAATCTTTCAAATACCAGAGATTCACTTATGCCAATAACTTACATCAATAACTACAAAAATTGAGAAATTATCAGCAAAAGTATTTGAATAAATGATATTAAAAGAACTTATAATTATATTTATTAATTTTAAGATAAATGATTAGGTATGCAAATAACTACTCTCAGTATTTATAATAAAAGAAACACAAATCCATACCTTGTAGTTGCAATCACAAGGAAACTAACTTAGAAATTGTTTACACCTTTGTTTCTAACCTCTCACCCCAATATTTTGACTACCAAAGCTTTGCTTCTACCAAGATATTGTATAAATGATAATAAAAATCAAGAAACTATCACATATGTATTCGAGCAACTTCTATTAATCCTTCAAGTGATGTGTTGGACCAACATTAAATTTTTCCTTGGGCTCCTCAATATGCCAATGCCAATTCACTAAAAGATAGAGAAAAATCTAGACCTTAATCCCTGTAGCTTTAATTCCACCTGCACCACATTCAATGCTAGAAATAAAATAAACATTAGGTTTAAAAATTATTTATTACTAATTTTTTTAGTTATTAAAACCATATAGAAGGAAAAGCATATGGCACCAAAGAATATTAAAAAAAAAATGTAGAATAAATATAAGTATTATCTCAAGATTAGTGTGTCTTAGGTTGTCCTTATTATTTATATACATACATACAGGCATATATATATGAATGAATGCATGCATGCATACACACATATATACATGCATCCATACATATATACCTGGTAATTCTAGACTAACTTATACATGTCATATATATTTTTTTAGTGAATAAAACCCATACATATATAGTAACTCTGTAAATTTGTGTCTCAAAATAGGATCGAGTATAATCTCTAAGGAAAATTTGTGTCCTAAACTATGAAATTTTGTAAAATTAACTTTTTTGAAAATCAAAAAAACCTACTTATAGCCATTTGGATATAAATAGCCACTAAAATTTTCCCTAAAAGGCAAGTGGAAGATGAAACAGAGGAAGACACAAATTGTGAAAATGAAATTTATCAAGAAGAGGAATGTGAATAACCACCATTAATGGAAGACAAGATGGTTAGGGATTTAGAGGGAAGGAATGAGGGAATCAAGATTGACATTCCATGTTATAGAGGTAGTTTGAAACCAAAAGAGTTCATATAATAGATAAATAATATGGATAAGTTTTTAAAATATAAAAATCTACAAGAAGATAAGAAAGTGAAGTTTGCATGCACATAATTTAAGGGTCATGCAATTATTTGGTGGTATCACCTACAGAAAGAGAGAAAGAAAGGGTAAAGATGAGATCAACACATGAAAGAAGATTGAGATGAAACTAAGGGAGAAATTTCTTCTTTTAGACTATACATAAACTTTATACAGAAAATTTCAAAATTTAAGATAAAAAGATCATAGTATATAAGAGTATATGCATGAGTTTCACAATATTTCCATATGAGTGGAGCATGACAAAAAAATAATAAATGGATGAAAGGTATGTAAATAGTTTGAATTTTTATATTCAAGATGAATTGAGTATGCATAGAATGCTTTTCATGGAGGATGCTTATCAGGTATCTTTGAAAGCATAAGAAAGATAAAATAGACAAACATTCAAAAGCTCAATTGGGATAGGAAGTGGACAATCACCTCTAATAAGGGGAAGAGGTGGGCTTAATTCCACTAAGAGAAGATCTCCCCATGGTGCAAAAAATAAAGAAGATACTAGACAAGAGTTTAAATAGAAATAAATAAAAACATGATTTTAGAGAGGATGGGGCTATGTTAGTGCTATATGGTGGTTTCCAAATCAATGTAGGTCATTTTTTATAGATATGGATAATAAGGACACAAAACATTTGAGTGTACACACTATCATGATCAATAAATAAGGCATGAGGAGAACCCAAGAGTGAATTTAGTTGGGGCTAAGGAAAAAAATAAAAATATAGAAGTTTCACTAGTAAACATTAGAGTAAATCTCATGATAAGGAGAACAATGACTACTCCAAGAAATAAAAGATGCAGAATAAGGAAGGTGGTGATACATGGATACAAAAAAATATTTTTTGAACAAGGTGCACTTTAGGGAATAAAATATGAAAAGTAATTATAGATGGTGGTAGTTGTGAAAATATGGTTTCTAAATAAATGGTAGAGAAACTAGGTTTGCAATATGGAAAGCATTCTTATCCTTATTAGATTTCATGGTTTAATAAAGTGAATGAAGTTAAAATAAATAAAAGGTGTTCAATAAAATTTTATATGAAAAAAAAGTATAGAGTTGAATTATAGTGTGATTTTATTCCAATGGATGCATGTCATGTGTTGTTGGTAAGGCCATGATAATATGATAGAGAAGTAATTCATTATTGAGAAAAGAATAGATATATTTTATAGAAATGTGTTACAAAGGTAGTTTTATTACCTCTTAAATAATAAGGGTATATAGAAAACATCTTTTTCACAAAATAATTTATCAAAAACATGAAGATGATAGGATACTGTGATGTATTAATAATAAAGAAATAAAATAAAGAAGTGATGCAAATACCATCAAAAGCAACAAAAGTGTTGAAAAATTATGCTGATCTTATCCTTGATGAGTTACCAAATGACTTACCATTAAAAATATACATTTATCATCATATTGATTTAATTATAGGACTAGCTTTACCCAATCAAGTGGATTATAGGATGATTCTAATAGAACATTGAAAATTGAATAAATAGGTTACTGAATTGGTGAGAAAGGGTGTAGTAAGAGATAACATGAGTCCATGTGCAACACCAACAATTATAAATCCAAATAAATAAGGGACATGGAGATGGATAGTAGATTAATTAATAAAATAACCATCAAATATAAATTTCCCATACCTTGTTTAGATGATATGATAGATGTGCTTTTAGGAGCAAAATATTTTACCAAGATTGATCAAAAGAGTGGATACTATTAGATTTAGATTTGAGATGAAGATGAATGGAAAACAACATACAATACTAGGGATGACTTATATGATTATATGGTGATGTCATTTATATTATATAATACATCTAACACTTTTATGAAGTGATAAACATAGTGTTGTGGGATTACGTTTGTAAGTTTGTAGTGGTTTATTTTGATGATATTGTGATATTTAGTAAGAGTAAAGAAGAGCTACATAAGGCATTTGAGAATGATATTAAAATTGTTAAGAAAGGATCATATTATGAAAATGTGAAGAAGTACAAGTTTTAGGAAAATAGTTTGGTATTTTTGAGGTTTGTTGTTTCAGTAGATGGTGTAAGAATGGATGCATAAAAAGTAAAGGAAATTGTTGAGTGGCCTATTCCAAAGAGCATCACATAGGTAAGAAGTTTTCATGGTTTAGAAATATTTTATAATAATCTCATTAAGAATTTTAGTGTTATTGTTACACCAATAGCTGATTGCATTAGAGGAAAATAATTTGTATGGACATAAAATTCAACAAAAAGCTTTCAATTGTTGAAGAAAAAGATTAAAACAAACCTATTTTAGCATTACCAGATTTTAACAAAGTGTTTAAAGTGGATTATGTTGCTTCACATGTGGGGATTGGTGTTGTGTTAAGTCAATAAGGAATGTCAATAACATATTTCAGTGAGAAATGGAATGAGGTAAGAAATAATTACTCTACATATGATGTTTAATTTTATGAAGCATTAAGACATTAGAGGCATTACGTGGTGATTAAGGAGTTTATCCTATTTACAGATCATGAGTCCCTGAGGTATGTGAACACTCAAAAGAATTTAAATATTAGACATGTAAAGTGGATGTATTTATTGTAAGCATATACTTTTGTTTTGAAGTATAGATCAATAAAGTAGAATCATGTACTTAATGTTTTGAGTAGGATATTGGAGTTGTTAATTAATATGGTGAGTGAAGTAGTAAGATTTGAAGTTATAAAGGAACTATATAACATTGATCCATGTTTTGGAAAGATATTTGAGCAATTAATTAATCCATTAACATGTGGGACAAGTAATATTTATGATAAGTACCTCATACATGATGGTTATCTCTTCAATGGAAAGAAATTATGTATTCTAGTTGGGTCCCTAAGGAACAATATTATAATATAACTACACATTGGTGGTTTGGATGGACATTTTGGTAAGAATAAGACAATAAATTCAAGGGAGGAGAAGTATTTTTGGACAAATATGAAGACACATTGATAAGATGCAAGATATGTCAGGTGGATAAAGGCCATACATAAAATATAGGGATATACATGTTATTACCAGTTTCAAGAAGACCATGGATAAATTTGTGTATGTACTTTATGTTGGCATTACCAAACACACTGATAGGTAATGATTCATTTTTTTTTGTTGTAGACAGGTTTTAGAAGATGGTTCATTTTATTGCATGTACGAAAAACCAATGATGCCACTAGAGTAACATAACTATTTTTCATGGATGTTGTGAGATTAGATGATGTTCCAAAAACCATTACATCAGATAGGGACAAAAAATTTTTAAGTAATTTTTGGATAAATATATAGAATAAGCTAAGAACTAAACTATAATTTAGTAGTGCATACCACCCACAAATAGATAGATAAACAGAAGTAGTAAAAATGATCTTGAAAAAATTGTTAAGATGCATAGTTGGAGAAAATCCCAAGCAATGGGACTTGGCTTTACCATAAGTTGAATTTGCATATAATAATCATGTGTATAGATTTAAAAGAAAATCACCATTTTAGATTGTTTATGGTAGAATTCCTATGGGTATTTTATATCGGGTGCAGTTAAAAATTGTAAAATGAGTTAGTGATGATGCATAAGCATTTTTAGAGAACATACAACAATTTCAAAAATAAGTAAGAAGTTACAACAAAGTAATGAAAAGTATAAAGTAGAATAATATGTGAAAAAAAGGTTAAAGGTATTTGAAGAAGTAAATTTGGTGATGGGGTATTTAAGAAAAAAAATACCAACAAAACATACACATTGAAATAAAAGGAAATTCGTTCATGGAGAATTATGAAGAAGATCAATGACAATACTTATGAGGTGAATTTACCACATAATTTTTATATCTATCCAGTATTTAATGTTTTAAATTTATATAATTTTCATGGAGAAGATGGTGAAGGTGAATAATATAAAGTGGATTGCAAGAAATAGGTACCAAGGAATAAGAAATAAAAAAGATAGTACACTTTCTAAATAAGAAGATAATGAACGAAATATAAGGAAGTTATAATAGGTATTACATATAGTGGGAAGGACTATAACAAGACGAAAACACTTGAATTTTATAATGGGAGATGAAAAAGATTTACAAGAATAAATGATAGGAGTATAATTAGGCCAACTCATAGGAGTTGAGTTTTTTTCAACCAGAGGAGAATGATGTAGAAGCGTATCTCCTGGAGGCCATAACTTTTGATCCAATAGTTTTTTTGAGCTCTATTTTACACAAAAATGAAGGTGTCAAACTTTTTTAATTCATACACATCCAAATTTATTCAATTAAGTAGATTTTTATAACTTTTTGAAGTCTATACATGGCCATCTAAGGGTCTTATAATTAATTTTAATATATTTTTGAAGTTTATTTTGTTTATAGATATAGTATATTTTTGTAATTGGAAATTAATTTGAGTTTAAATTCATCCTTTACATTAATTTTAGTGTTTGTAGGATATGCATATTTTTTTAACCTATTTGAGCTTACTTGCAAAACTTAATAAAAATAGCAGTTGGAAAAGTTGCTAGAAGATGAAAGTTACTAAAAATAACATGGGTCAGTTAACTTTAGGTATATTTTGATTTAATTTATTTTTTTAATTATGGATATCAAATCTAATTTATATTTGATGTTTATTTAAATAATTTTATTTAATGCTTTATTCATTTAATTATAATAAGTAGATAAGGTTAATTACATGTAAATTCTAATTTTATTCCTATTGATATTTTGCTTAGCTAGTTTATGTTTTCATCACATGTACTTATGGAACTATTATAATATCTCAAAATCTTAATTTGAGATGTACATATAACATTATTATGAAAATAATTTATTTAAAATATGTCAGAATCATATTTATTTGTCATTTTTTAAGATCTCTCACATTTCACCTATTTCAAGAAAGAAATATATAAACATTTAGGTCTTAAATGTAGATCCCAAGCACCATAGCCCTGAAATTCCTTCAGATAAAGTTATTTATGAAAAAATGTATTTTCAGGAGGATAAGGCCCATTCCTCAAATGGTAAAAGAACTATTGAATCTAAATTTGAAGTTCAAGTTTCTAGTAAGGGCCATTCATCATCTTGATTTTAAATCTTTTGACTCTAGTAAATATCTTGAATAGTAATTGACTAGAACATCTTCATCAAGAAATAAAGTGGAGAACATATTAAATATGAAACCATAGGATCTTATAGGTAAATCATATGATGTTTCAAATGATTAATTTCAAATCTTTCAATTGAAATTTTCCATCCATTTTTCTGTGGTGTTATAAGATTCAAGTGTCCCACATTGGCCATCATAAGAGGCATCTCAATAGAGCTTAAATGTTTTATCTTACTATCATTTATCCAAGGCTATGGGGACTTTTAAAACTCATGTACTTTCAGTTCATAGTGCTAGATTCAAAATCATTTACCCACATATAATAAAAAATATTTATTTATCATCTTTTTAGATTTGTAAATATTAATTAAACATATTTAATTGTAGTTACTCTATTTACACATATTTTAATAGATGAATTAATTTTAATTCAATTATTTAGATTAAATATGTCTACTAAAATTGCTTTTTATTGTATTATTATTTCTCTTTCTTGTCACCCTTTATCTTTTCAAAAGTGAAGAATATTAAATGTTTTGAATAGAAAGAAAAAAATCATAAATATATGATTCAGGGGATTTTCACCTCATGACTTTGGTCAATTATTTATAGTATTTAATTATTATTACGAATGTAGGTGAGACATTATTTGGCCAATAATGCTACACCTCCACCTACAATGTTTATAATTAATTTTGAAAAAATACTACCAATAAAATATATTTTAATATATTTATTATTTATCAATAAATATATTTTTATTAATATATTCAAATTAATCTTTATATATTTTAATATATTTATTAAGAATTAATAAATACATTTTTTATATATTTTTATTAAAATTTTAATTATATCTTTTATTCTCATTAAAACAAAATATGTACCTTTTTACCTCTTACTTGAAATTACATGCATATAAATATTTACTAAAACATTTTAGGTGGACACATGTCATTATATTGGCATGAATCTTTAGTTTATCACCAAATTTTTTAAAGGCATGAGGTTACAAAGAAAGGTGGCATGGAACTTCAAAACTGCATGCATTAGAATCTTTATTAAAGTATTTTCCCATGGACACATGCTTTTATACAACATGAAATCCATAAATAAAGCATTGCATGTTAAAATTGAATGCAAGTCTTTGGTAGGCATTGAAATCTTGTTTATATCTTGGAACCAATATAATTCTTGGCTTAAGGAGTCTTGGTATGCACTTAATCTTGGCATGGAATATTTTTAAAGAATTGTATGTAACACATTGTTTCTGCATTTAAGTGGGAATTATTATTTTTATTACCATGTTGGAAAATATGTAGCGTTGATTAATTCTTTAGCACCAATCTTAATCTTGAATTACAAATCTTGATCTTGAAATACACCTAGTTGGTATATTGGCGTGGCAAATATTTATTCAAATTTTCTCAAAGATTTTTGACAAGTGTTGTATGTAGAAACATTGATAGTAAAAGGTTTATAGCTAGAAAAGCCTATTCGAAGATTGTTTTAATTACGTAATTATTGTTCATGCCAAAATAGTATATGACCTATTTTCAATGGAACATCAACCCAAATATAGGGAAAAATCAATTTTGATTTTGATCAGTTATAATGAAAAATTGAATATAGGTAGCAGGAAATCTCAGAGACCCAATGTCATGCTATCAAAATGGGAAAACACTCAATTTTGGAAAAATTTTAGTACCCCAGGGAAATTTTTTATTATGAAAAGAATGCCAAATAACATTTAGAAATATATAACTCCAAGTTATTTTACAAGGGCAACAATAGGATTTTGGCAGAGAAGTAGTGGATTTGAATAGAGAAAATTGTAGATAGAGATATTTAGATACAGAGGCAACACAACCTTCAAGAGGTTTATTTTGTTACACAGATAAATATCTAGTATGGAAATAACTTATTTACTCGGAGAGATTTTTATAATCAGTCTCAAACAGTTTTAATAAGATTAGAACACTCATAGAGTGAATTCGACGATGTAGTCATTTAGTGAACCTAATAAACAAATCTTTTATGTTATATTTATTTTTAATTTCCTCTTTGTGATCATAAATCCTGTAAATTTCCTTTATTAAATTACAAAAGTTTTATAAATTAATTTTTTGGATTTATTAAAAGGGGAAATTGGAAATTAAAATATTCCATTTTATTTTAAATCTAATCCAAGCAGGCCATAAAAGTTTTTATAACTTGGATTTCTGGATCACTTTGGTATTAGAGCCTATGATCAAGGCCATTAACACATTGTCTAGCAATTACAATAGTATTGTATGTTAACTAGGTCTCAATCAAGATGTGGTAAAGGGGACTTGTAGAATTTGATTCTAAAATTGGTACAAGATGTGAAAGCTAGCAGTCAAGTATGGGAGCAGATATGTCTGAGGCAAAATTCTAGCTTGCCTTAACATGAAAAATATGGCTGAGGAAATATACAAGGAACATAGAAAGGGGAAAGAAACAAAGGAAGATGAATCTAAAAGAGAATAAATTCCTTTTTCATCTTCACCTTCCAAAAAGTCCTCTTCAATAGATGATAAAACTATCCCACATTTGAAATTAGATGTTAAATTTGATTTGTTGTTTTATAATGGTGAGATCAGTGTAGAAAAATTAGATAACTAGGTCAAGTAGATTAAGATATATTGTAGGATTCATAATATTCTTAGTGAGGAAGCCAAGATTTAGTTGGCTACTCTCTGTATGAGTAGTATAACACTCATTTAGTGAGAGAGTAAGATTCAAGAAGATTCAAAAAACATGGTAAGGTAATCTCTTCCTGGAATGATTTTAACCTTTGGGTTATATGCAACAAACTACTATGGATTAGCAAACTTTAAAACAAAATAAAGGTTAGACTGTGCAGGTTTATACTTATGAGTTTATAAAGAAGGCATTAATGTTGGACATTCCTCTGTAAACTTCAAAAATATTGTTGAAGTATATCGATGGTTTGCATATTCATTTGAGACATATTATTCTCATGTTTAATCCTTCTAACCTTGATAAAGTTTTTGTGAAAGATACCAATATGGAAGGCAGGGGTAAGATGACCAAGGAAGGCTATCGAAAAAATATCACAAGCCAGTTGAAAATAAAGGAAAAGGTAAAGCAAAGGGTGAGGGTAAGTCTACTTACACTGTTAAGAAAGAGGAAGGCAAACATTTTTGTAATCACTGTAAGAAAAATCATGATGAGTCTAAGTGTTGGAAAATCCATCCAAAACTCAAGCCAAAGAGGTTTTAGAATAAAAGGAACAGAAGGCTAATGTTATTATCCAATCGGACCTAAGATCAGATTCTAGTGATGAAATAAAAGTGACTGCTATGGGTCTACAATGTTCAACTTCCTCCTCTTCTAACCCTAAACCTTCTGTTATTGCTTCATCTTTTAAAAATAAATTTAAACATGCTGAAAAATAAATAAATGAGCATTTCCATATAAGATTCATATCTAAGCACACTGAGATAGATACTCCTTTTTATAGTGGATCACAAGCTAATCTTATTTCTAAATAGGCTTTTAAAAAGTTAGGACTCAAAACTAAACTACATCCAAACCCATATCCTTTAGGATGGGTGTGTGATGATGCAAAATTCTAGGTCAAAAAAACATGCACCTTAAGGTTTATTATTACTTCTAAATTCATTGATTAAGTAGATCTAGATGCATTTCCTTTGGATATTTGTGGAATTTTTTTGACAAGTCCTTACTTATATGATATAAATGCAATATTTTATAGATAAGAGAAAAAATATGTGATTATAAAGGATGGGATTGAATATGTAGTAAGAGCCCATCATGTCAAAACTAATTTGACTCTTGTCTCTATAGGACAAATGAAAAGACTTGTAAACTCAAGTAAAATTTTTGTTCTCATGATTGTGAAAGCCAAGGATAGTGAAAAATACAAGGCATTAGAGGGTTGTGATCCTAAACATTAATTTGAAATAAAAAATATTATTTATAACCACAATGGTGTTTTTCAGGAACCACAAGGTTTACCCCCTAAGAGGGAAATTCAACATGAGATTTAATTACAAAAGGATGCCTCTCTCCCTAATATTACTATGTATAGGTTTTCAGTAGTAGATAATGAAGAAATAAATGAGCAAGTGATGGAGTTACTTGAGAAAGGAGTCATTTAGCCAAGTACCTCTCCATGCGGTTTGCCCATTGTCTTGGTACCAAAGAAAAATGGTACATGACAGATGTGCATGGATTTATGAGATTTGAATATAATAATAGTTAAAAATTGCTACCCTCTTCCTTGTATTTATGATTTCTTAGATGAATTAAAACATGCAAATTATTTTAATAATTTATAATTGAGAAGTGTTTATCACCAAATAAGAATAAGTGATGGTGATATTTAAAAAACCACTTTCAAAACTAAGAAAGGTCTTTTTGAGTGGCTTGTTATGCCCTTTGAGATTTGTAATGCACCTGATACATTTATGCAAGTTATGAATGATGTGTTAAGACCATTTCTTGATGATTTTGTAATTATGTACTTGGATGAAATTTTAATCTTTAGCAATACATGGGAAAATCATCTTAAACACATTAGAAAAGTCTTAGATACTTTACAAAAGGATAAACAATTTATAAAGATATCAAAATATGAATTTGCAAAAACATCTTTGGTTCACTTAGGCTATGTTGTAGGGAATGGCTCATTAAAAATAGACCCTAAAAAAGTTTCAGCCATAGTAAATTGGCCAAGGCCTAACAATGCAACAGAAGTTAGAAGTTTTCTCAGAGCAGTTCAGTTTTGGAGAAAATGTATTGCTAACTTCTCTTACATTGCATCTCCTTTACATGCTTTAACAAGTGTTAAGTAGGTATTTCAATGGGGAGGAAAGCATGAAAAATATTTCAATACCTTGAAATAAAAGATAAGTACAACCCCAATTCTTGCACTTCCTAATTTATGGAAATCTTTTGAAATAAAAACTAATGCTAGTGGGTATGCAATGGGGGTAGTGTTAATGCAAATCCAAAAATTGGTGTGTTTTCATTCGTAAACCTTTACAAGTGTAGTTAAAAATTATCCTACTTATGATAAAGATTTGTATGCTTTCATATAGAGTGTGAAAAAGTGGAAACATTATTTGATGGGAAAAGAGACAATCATCCATACAGATCATCAGCCTTTGCAATACCTTCAATCACAATTCAAGATGCAATAATCATGACACTTCTATTGAATGGGATTTTTAAAGTAGTTTTATCTTTTTATAAGGTACAAAAAGGGAACACATAATAAGGTTGAGGATATGCTTTCTAGACCTTTTTAGACCTCCTATTTTAGCATCTACTATTTTGTAGCATAGTCCTTTTGTTAATGAAAGTTATAAGGAATAATATGATATAAATGATTTTAAGGATGTCTATGAAGATTTGAAAAATGTTAAATCAATAGAAGCATTTGAATATCATGTGCATAATGAAATGTTATATCATCTTGGAAAGATTTGTATTCCACTAGATGAAAGAGTTCACATGATTAGAGAAACACACACTTCTCTTGTTTTAGGTCATTTTGGCATTGGTAAAATAGTTGTACAATTACAATGATATTTTTATTGGCTTAGTATGATAGAAAATGTATCTAAATATATTAAAGGTTACATTATTTATTCCACAAGTAAACCTGGCAACCAGAAGTTAGGATTGTATACACCTCTTCTTATTCCTAATCATCCTTGGGAAAGTATTTCTATGGATTTTCTAAGAGGTTTACCTATGTCACTAAGAAATCATGATTATATGTATGTGGTTGTGGATAGGTTAAAAAAAATGTGAATTTTGGTTCCTTATACTAAATTGGTTATAGGCGAGGATACTGCACATGTATTCATCAAGAATGTTTGGATCCATTTTGGGTTACCCACTTCTATTATATCTGATCATGATGCTCAATTTGTTGTTGATTTTTGGTCAGATTTGTGAGACTTGATGGATACTAAGATAAATAAAAATATAGCCTTTCATCTACAAATTGATGGATAAACAGAAGTGGTCAACTGAATAGTGGCACATTTACTCAGGGGGTATTATGGTAAACATCCTAAATTATGGGATGAATGTTTATATTATGTGAAACATTCTTATAACCATGCTTTGTATTATTCTACTTTAAAGTCTCCTTTTGAGACTTGTTTTGGTTATTTTCCTATGTCTCCTTTAGAATTTTATTTTGAAAAAGAATCTAACTCAGTGGTGAATGGAAATAATGATGCCAAAAAAGATAAAAAGTTCATTCAGATGATTCAAATGATTTAAAAATCTATTCAAGAATAGCTAGAGAAGAGCCAAGCTAAATATAAGGCTAGGCATGATAAACATAGAGTTGATCATCAGTTCAAAGTAGGTGATCAAGTTTGGCTTCACATCAGCAAAGAAAGACTGAAGGGTAAAGGCAAAAAATTAAAACCAATCGGTTATGGTCCTTTTTAAGATTTTAGAAAAGACTGGTACAAATTATTTTTTATTAGATTTACCTTCTTATATATAGATTTATTCATTAGTTAATGTGAAAAACTTGGAATTGTATGAACCTCCTATGATCATGGATCAAGATGAGGATATTCGAGTTCTTAATGTTGATGATTTTGCTCTTGAGTTTCTTCATGAATTGCATGAAGATGTTATTATTGATAGGAAAACCAAAATGACATGAAGGGATGATATAGAATATCTTCATGTGGGTTTGAAAGGACTGCATCCAAATAAGGCAAAATGAATGGAAATCAAGAAAGTGAGGGAAAAATACCCTCACTTGGTTGATAATTAAATCCAATTTATAGAGGTCCAAAAGCTCTCAGTGGGGAAGAATGATTTAGGGGATTTCCACCCCATAATTTTTATCAATTATTTGAAATATTTAATTATTATTGTGAATGTAGGTGGGCCATTAGCTGGCCAATAATGCCACACCTCCACCCATAATATTTATAATTAATTCTAAAAAATTGTTACCAATAAGATATATTTTAATATATTTTTTATTTATTAATATATTTTTTATTAAAATATTTAAATTAATATTTATATATTTTAATGTATTTATTAAGAATTAATAAATATATTTTTATTAAGATTTTTATTATTTCTTTTATTCTCATTAAAACAAAATACATGCCTTTTTACCTCTTGTTTGAAATTACATGCATATAAGTCTTTACTAAAACATTTTAATGTATTTTTTAAATTACATGCATGAATCTTTAGTTTAGCACCAAACTTTTTAAAGGCATGAGCTTCCAAAGAAAGGTAGAATGTAACTTTAAAACTACATTCATTAAATATTTATTAAAGTATTTTCCCATGGACGCATGTTTTTATATAGTGTGGACTCCATAAATAAAGCATTGCATACTAAAATTGAATACAAGTCTTTGATAGGCATTGAAATCTTGTTTATATCTTGGCACCTATACAATGTTAGGCTTAAGGAGTCTTGGCATGCACTTAATCTTGGAATGGATTCTTTTTAAATAATTGTATGCAATGCATTGTTTCAACATTCAAGTGGGAATTATTATTATTATTATTATTATTACTACATTGAAAAATATATGGCATTGATTAATTCTTTAGCGCCAATCTTGATCTTGAATTAACAATATTGATTTTTAAATACATGTAGTTGGTATATTGGCATGGAAATTTATTCTTTAAATTTTTTTGAAGATTCTTGATAGGTGTTGTATGTAGAAACATTGAAGGTAAAGGGTTTATAGCTAGCAAAGCCTATTCAAAGCTTGTTTTAATTACAGAATTGTTGTTAGCACCAGAATACTACATGACATATTTTTAATGGAATGTCAACCCAAAAATAGGGAAAAATCCATTTTTGGATTTTAGTTTTGATTTATTGTAGAGCAAAACTGAATACAGGTAGCAGGAAATCTCAAAAAACCAATGCCATGTTGTCGAAATAGGAAAAACTCTAATTCAAGGAAATTATTAGTACTTGAGGGATATTTTTTATTTCTTAGACAATGAAAAATATCATTTATAAATATATAACTATAGGTTATTTTACAAGGGAAATAACAATATTTTGGTAGAGAAGTAGTGGATTTGTATAGAGGAAATTGCAGACAAAGATATCTAGATAGAGAGGCAGTAGAACCTTCAAGAGGTTTATTTTGTTTCAAAAATAGATATCTGGTATGGAAATAAATTATTTACTTAGAGATATTTTTGTAATCATTACCAAAGAGTTTTAATAATATTGAAACACTTATCGAGTGGACCTAGGGAAGTAGCCATTTGGTGAACCACAAACAAATCTTTTATGTTATATTTAATTTTAATTTCTTCTTTATGATTATAAATCCTTTTAATTTTCTTTATTAAATTATGGAAGTTTTATAAATTAATTTTTTGGATTTATTAAAATGGGAAATTTAAAATTAAAATATTCTATTTTATTCTAAATCCAACCCAAGCAGACTATAAAGATTTTATAACTTGGATTTCTAGATCAATATATTAATTAAAAAAATTGAAATGGAAATGGATTTTTCTATTCCTAAGGCTAAATTAAATCTATGTAATACCTAATATTCTTATTTATTTAGTTTTTTTAAATTAATTTTAAATAACAAAGTGTATATAAATTTTTGGTCTTCACACAATGCATCTTAAGCACTAACTCTTTTCAAAGGTTTGAGAACCGTTATTGAATCTAATTTAAGTAAATTACTTGTAGTAGGATATTATATCTTTATTTTAAATTATATTATATATATACACTTAGATATATGGAAACAAAATCAAATAACTCAATATATCCTCCACATCATTCCTTTTTTAGGATATTTCTTTCTCTAACAACTATCGTGAGAATAACTCTCTAGCAGATTTCTTAGCTAACATTGGAATTATTCACCTTTATCATAATGAATATTGGCACTGTGAAGGTCCCTAAAATTGATCAAAATGTATATAATTAATTAAAAAAGACTTGACCCACTTAAAATTTCATATTTGATCAAACTATTGTCTAAGGAATCGGTGATTTGGCATTTAGATAGTTTGTTGTAGTCTCTAGGCTTCCTCCCTATTTTAGATTATTGGATTGATTGAATTTTAAGTACTTAGAGAATCCATGGACTATGACTTGGGATTAAACATCACCCAAGTTTCTCATTTGAATCCCTTGATTAATGCTTGAAGGACATTATATTTTTTTGGTGACCACAACGTTTAACAATGGTGTTTTCCTACATTCCCTGAGTTATTCCATGGTGGTGCTTATGTCTTGCACTTCTGGATTGTTCATAGATGTGATTTTTGGTTTTCTTTGCAAGGCTTATTATCTTATGTTCTTTGGTATTCTCTCTTATTATTATCTTCTTGGTTTCATGGTTGCTTAATGTTATCAATTAGATTTGTACCCTTTAAAGAGATGTCTCATCTCTCCTCATCCAAGTAGAATAATTAAAACACCTATAGACTATGGGTATCCTAATAATGAGGTAAATCTCTAGATAGGTCTAGTTACCTTGATGTACCGCTTGAAGACCACTATTACACTTATGCTTATGATGGAAAAGGGAGAGAAAACTGAAAGTAAACTATAATAAATGAGGTGATACATCAAATTTTTCAATGACTTCCAACTAGATGCATGTTGCACATGAGAAAAGGGGAAAAATAAACATACACTTCTCTAATCTGAATCTTCTCACATCAATGTTTTATTATGAGGCTGTGATGAATGTTTAGGCTAGGAAGACTAGACAAAATGCCTAGAATGGCACTATTTAAATAAACTAACTCACTTAACCTTAACAAGTCATATAAAACTTCACATGACCTATAATAAGAAGCTTTACATCTACAAATAGGTGGGAGAATGAAAAATAATGCCAAGGAAACAAATAGTCATCACTAAGAAAAATAAATCATTCAAGTCAACACACTATGAATAATCATATAAGAGGTAAAATCAGTTATCTTTATTAATCCATGGAATTCAAATGATCAGGGATTTTCCATACTTAGGTGGAGCATAATTTACAAAGGCCAAAATGGCTAGTTCTTATAGAACATGAAAGAGAGAGAAGAGAAGAAAGAAGTCCAAAGGTCATAAGGACATTTTTCAAGATAATAAAATGATTTAATTGTGCATGGGAAGAGAGTTTTAAAATTATCATATAAATTTAGGAAGCACAAGTGTCACCCCAAGTCATGAAACTCTTGAAATGTGTCATAGGAGTTCTCATTTTTGCACAAAAAAACTACCTTAATCATCCACCCCTATTTAAACATCCCAAAATTGACTAGGGATAGGTATAATTATTTTATTGAGTGGTAGGAGTTGTATACATATCTCTCTATGCATTGGTTGTAGTCCTAGTTATCTAGATTCCTGTAAAAGCGAGTTATCACCATCTATAGTAAAAAAAACTCCTATTTCCCACACCTTGCACACTTGCCTTGAATTTGGCTTCAGTTTTACATGAAAATGCATAAAATTATATTTTTTAAATGTTTCAATACCATCCATGCCCTTATAGGCATCAATCACACCTTAAAATCAACCTACTTGAAGCTTTTCACACTTATCACTATCTTACTCACTGTGCCAGTTTTAGCTAGCTAAGATGAATTAGATAGTAAACACACTTAGGATTTTTTATGAATAATTAAATGGAAATGATGGGTTATCCCAAGTCTTGATCCTTCTCCTAAATTTGGTTTCATCTCTTGGAAGCTCCTAAAACCTACACAATGCATAAAATAGTCAAAAGAACCCATTTTGTACCCTATTTGTACAGAGAGGTTAGCATCAAAATTAATGGGGGAAGATGTGAAGATTCCTCTACAAAATAAAATCACTTCCCATGTAATTCTGGTCTATTTGGATGCATTTCCTTCATTGTTTTCCTAATTAAGTCATTATTTAGGGTTTGGTAGGGTTTTAGCCTCATTCTACTCTTAAGCTTTGTTCATGAAGGTTAGACATTAGAATTTTAAAAATATTTCACAAATTAATATTCCCATATCAACACCTCCAATCTTATATTATCCCCATGCATATCCTTTAAGGAGATGTAACCACTTCAATCTAGCCTATTGAGCTCTTCCTTTCATCTACGCAGACCTAATGTTGCCTTTTTGCCAAAAATGGATTCCCCTGCAACTTCTCTACATTCCATAATATTTATAACATATATAGTTACACTAAAAAAAATCTCCAATAGTCTATAATTACTACCCAAGGTTGGAAGTAACATTGACCTTACATTTGGTCTTTAGGCATAAACATGCCTAATAGGCTTGACTATAATCATTTTAGGTTTGGGCTACTCTATTGAGATTCTCCCTTATGTGCTTCATTACTCATGTTTTTATAGGTGTATTTAATCTTATCACGCCTTATTTCCATGTCTAAATATCCTCTAGCTCACCTGACCATTTCCATTCGTCAAAGCTTGTCAGTTTGTGCATAAGGGGAGTGCCCTATGTTTGAGACAAAATAGAGAGCACTTACCCTATTTTTCCAAACCAAGTAATTATTTAAGGGTATTATTAAGGTATTATATATTTTATATACAAATTGGAGATATTTTACTTGTGATTTGACCTCCAAAATTCTCAAAGACCCAAGATATACTGAAGGTAAGCAGATTGTCTATAGGGTTTTGACATGTGGACTGTGCATTTTTTCCTTAGGGATCTCTCTTAGCTTATTTTCTAATATAAAAAGAGAATGGATACTATCATTGTATTGGTGGAGGTGTTATTATATCTTATTCATCAATCCATCTTCCCATATACTCTTCCCATACCTTGACTGGTCAACGTTGAATATACAAATTCTTAACTGTGTTGACTTTAAGAAATCACACCTATAAGTTACTTTGCATTACATGACTTGAGAACAGTGTCTATATACTTACATATAGTCCCTTAGTATCATTTATACATGTTTTCATTAATTTTTCTCATATTTGAGCTATATACATATTGAAAACACTTTTTTCCATCTTATTGCTTGTAATAGTCAACAATAGTTAAATTTTGAGGTAATAAGATCTGCATATTGACATTATCTTTTGTAATTTATGACACATGTTCCTTGTAAGTCATTTTATCCCTTTGTTAGTCATTTTATATAAACAAATATGGTACCTTCAAGCCTAAGTCCTTGTTATGAATGATGTGGAAGTTGACAGTTAGCTATAGGTGAATGGTCTATGGGTAAGGCACCTATAGGTGCATATTGAAGATAAAACCCTAAATATCAACTTATTCAAACTACCTATAGACCAAATATGTTATTAAAAACCATATAAAACCATACAAACATGAATGCATGGTTTAATATTGTCAACTTGGAATGCAAGGTTGCTCAAAGACTCAAACTCTTGTATATGTCATTGACTAAGTTTAATGCATATATGGGAAACTTTAGGTCCCTCAATATCCAGTTTGTACTGATCATCTGCCCTCCAAAATTGTAAAATTATTCTCCCATGTATATAATATAATACATAACCATATATATGCCTCAAAATTCCTTGTAACCATGTCATATGACTTTCACCTAAATGCCTTAGGCCTCTATTTTCTTAATTTAGGGATTTGATCTCTAAAACTATAGGCATCATCATTTAAAGGTAATCCCTATTTCATCTACCAATATAACATTCCCAATAGTTCTTCCATGATCCTTTCAACATGTTAGGACTCTAAATAGGGCTCCACCACTTATTCAACACTTCCAAACAAGTATTTCCATGCTCTATTAAGCCACCTATAGGTGGTTATTCTAAAATATAGGTAAATAGTGTAAATATTTTTCAAATAATACATAATGTATGTAAATTTTATCAATCCATACCATTATATTTTATTCAAGTGCATGTTTATCACCATGGAGATCCTAAAATAGGTTTCAAAACTTTCATTCCAACATGATCTCTTCCAAGCACCTGTAAGTGTATTCTAAATTGCATCTAGGTAGTGAATAGTAATATAGGCAGTGTATAAGAGATATATGCTTGGTATTCAATATAAACATTCAAAAAGTGAAAAAAAATAATCTTCCTACTCTAAAAAAATTTAAACACCTATCATAGCTCCTACTCCATCATGGCATCCTTTTGAGATACTTGTATATTCAAAGAATTTCTTGCATATGCATAGTGTATTGATTGCACCCATGGAAAATTGATTTGATAATGATATATAAAGGTGAAGGGAATAAATATCACATTTAAAACATGTAAATGGACCTTTCTCAGCCCTCTTAAATCATTGTCAAAAAATGAAAATCTTGAAAATGGTGGAAACAAGTCTATCATCCCAAATGAGAGCAGTCTACAAATTTGAGATGATTTGATAATAAAAAACCTTAGAACATGAAAAAAGGTATGGAAATTTTTTATAAGAGAGCCAAAATCCTCTAGATTTAACATCACCAATTGGATTGTAAGGAATCATCCAAATAAGATCAAAACTTATAGGGTACACAGATTGGAAAGCAGAAAAACACAATCAACTTATTAGAGATGGTTTATAAAGCATTACTAACCATTATTTGAAATATTTTAATTTAAATTTATCTCTATAATTCTAATTTCACCTCCCAAATTAGTTTGACCTAAAACTTCTTCAACTGTCCATATCAAGCACAACCATATTGACTGGTTTTGTGTGTCTAGAAGGGCAAAGAAGGAGATAAATGGGTTTAGATAACAAAAATGATACTTCTAGAGTATATAAATTATTTTTAATAATTTTAATATTAATCTCACAACCTTATCCCATGTGTCACACTCCTTCATGGGCCATACAAGTGCTAAATTCTTCCCTCTTTCAATTAATTTCCTAATTTTTAGTTAGATAACCTACAAGTTTTAGATGAATTGAAATACCTGATGTGGAATATAAATTATTAGACATTTAAAAGTAAAAATGGCACTTTTACACCTTGAAAACCATGCCACTTGCATGTATGACCCCTAAAAGCCTATTAAATGACTCAAAAATGATATATTGACTAATTAGACCAAGACCAAGGCTAATATAACATTAAATGGCATCGAAAGATATATAATACACCATATTACATAATAATATACCCATAAAACATATAATAATTAATTTTTTACCTATAGGGGTCCCAATTTGACCTGTCGGGTCAAATTTGGTCAACAAATTAGTGATTGATAGGGGTAGCATGCCTACTATGCTAAGGATCAGTAGCCTTATCAGTCTATTGGGATTAGGGGGTCATATGAAGTTTGAAAAAAAATAATATTAATTTAACCATTTAAAATAATATTTGATCAAGACAAGACCAATTGACTACCTTAACCACACAAAACAAAGGACACACACAAAACAAATCAAACAAACCAACAAGACACACACACACACACACACATGTGCTCAAAGCACTTAGGTAAAAATTAAAAAAACAAAACACTAAGTACAAATAATATTTAATCATACCTTCCTTTCCAATATCAAAAGGAAAGTTCCTTGCATCTCTTTCTTTATGATATGGAACATAGTGCCAATCATGTTGCTCTTTAGATTGGATGCTTGATAAATCAGACCTATTCCTTGATACTTCAGTTGATCTTCTCTCAAGAATATCCTCTTTAAATAGGTATCCAATGTAAATTTATTCCTCTTGAATTTTTACATATACCTCATACTATTTCGCACTCTTCATCTCATGATCAACTTGTATCTTCTTGGTAGGCATGGATTCAAGAGGAGTGGTTTCTTGTTCCTTGGATAGTGGGAAATAGTATGAAGATACAAAACCACATTTTCTTACCCATCTATGATATCACCTTTGACAATAAATACAAGGTGATTTCCAAAGGATGATCAAAGACCACATTTTCTTGCCCATTTATGATATCTTAGATAGTGGTAGAAGGATCAATGGTGATTTCCTTTTCTTTGATAAAAGGAAAACATTCTTCCATATCAACCCAATCAGAAGTTTCAACACAATAAATCACTTCTTCTTCAACATTTAGGACCATTTGAGGAATCTCAAGTTGTATCTCAACTACCATAACATTATTTTGTTTCCTAAGGACTATAATATCCTCAATTTCCATCTCCTTCTTGGTGATACCAATGCTAGGCATTTTTTAATCAGGTGACCTAATCCAATGAGGCTGATAATGAGCTATGTTTTCTTCAAGTAAGAGTTCTAAATTTTCCTCAACCAAATGCTCCTCTTTAGGTTCCCATACCATAGGTCCATCAAGGAAAAGGGTGATAGGGTGAGGAAAATATGAACTAGTTGATGGAGGTGGAACATAGAACTAAAAATCAGATTGAGAATGAATTTTAGGAGATCCGTTTGGAAGCTCTTGAGGAAGGGGTGGCAGAATTTGGGCTAAAATAGCTTGGTTTTCTTCATTCCATTTAATAATATCTTCAATGAAATCTTATTTAGCTTCAGGAACATCTTTAGGAAGGTTATATGGGGTGTGTTTAGGCATAATATCTTCTTTTGGTTCTAAAACTTCCATGGAACATAATAGGTTTCTTGAGGAAGGGTGGGAGGGTCTTGCATAAGATCAAGCTCTTTCTCTAATTCATAGTCTTTATCAAGGATTTTATTCTCTTTCTTTCCCCATGATTCCAATACATTATTCTAGATTAGGATGTTAAGACTAGGAGTCTCTTCTTGAGGTAGTGAAATAATTTTAGGAGTGGATGAAGTGTTCAAAAAACTTGGTATCTCCTTAGGCTTAGATTCTCCAACTTGGAATCTCATATCTAGAGGTATCTTCTTTAGGTGGGGATGTAATGGGAGAAGGAAATGAGGCTTATATTCCACTTCCTTTATTGATGATATAGACTACTGCATCTACTTATTTTCCAACTCAATCTTCCTATCAATATTTGCTTTAAAAATAAGGTTTGTCTTTCCAATTCTCTCTTCCAACTAATTGAGAAAAAGATGACTTTAACAAGATTTATTGGGTTCATAAGTAGGGGTCAAGTAGGAATAATAGGAATATTGAGGAAGTGTATATGAAGGATAATATATTTGTTGAGGATAATTCTCATTAATTCTTAACCTATCTTCTAAAGATGTAATCAAGCCACCCATATCAAGCATCTCACTTGTGAGCCTTTGCCAGTTTGCTCTCTCAATAGGTGGCCACTCTCTTTTAATTATCTCTAATGCATATCTAACCTTATTAATGAGGTGATTAATAATATCTAGACCATGGTACCTTTGTGTTCAAGATATATCATGTACTTTTCATATCCTAGGAGAGTTTTCTTGAAAGTGGAAATGGACTGATTAGAGAAATGACTAGGTCGACTAAGAGGAGTAAGATATTGGGAAAGCTAGTTATAGGAATGATAAAACCCATGACAAGGATGGTAAGGATAATGTTGGATTTGGTAAAGATCATATTAGAGATGGTAAGGATCATGACAAGGCTGATAGGGAATGCCATAAACTTGTTAAACCTCACCAACTTGTGTAAAATAATACTCAACACCAAGGTTAGCCATGAAACTTCATTAGGAGAAAATAAAACAAGGAATGATTATCAACAATATTCAAAATGAATACTTGGGATACCTAAATAGATGATGTAATCTTGGAGTTTCCATTGATGTTTAGATAGATTCCTCCAAAGGTTGATGTGTTGAAAGATAACACCAAAAATCTTTCAACTTTATGGACTAATAATTCCACTAGGTGTGCCAAAAATTATTGTCTATTGGATTTACACCCTTTGAAGAGATTTAAAAAATCTCCTCATCTAAGTGTCATAATTGAAACACCTCTAGGATATGGGTAACCTAATAATGAGGTGAATCTCTAGATAGGGATACCTCCCTTGATGCACCACTTGTAGACTACTACTATACCTATGCTTGTGAGGGAATAGGGAGAGAAAAATGAAAGTAAACTATCCTAAAGGAGGTGATACACCAAATTATTTGATGACTTCCAACCAACTTCATGTTACACATGAGAACAAAGGACCAACTAAACATAGACTTCTCTAATATGAATCTTCTCACATCAATGTTTCATTATGAGGTTATGATGAATGTTTAGGCTAGGAAGAATAGACAAGAGGCCTAGGATGACACTGTTTAAATAGACTAAATCACTTAAAATTAATACATAATGGAACACTTCACATGATTTACAAGAAGAAACTTTCCAACTACAAATATGTTAGAGAATGAAAAAATAATGCTAAGGAAACAAATAGTCATCACTAAGAAAAATCAATCATTCAAGTGAACACACTATGAAAAGTCATAGAAGAGGTAAAAATTAGTTGTATTTATTCATCCATGGTATAAAAATGAGTAAGGTTTCACCATACTCAGGTAAACCATAATATACAAAGGCCAAAATGGTTAGTTCTTATAGAAGTTGAGAGAGAGAGGAGAAGAAAGAAGTCCAAAGGTCACAAGGATACTTGTCAAGCTAATAAAATGAGTTAATTGTGCATGGGAAGAGAGTGTGAAACTGATCATGCAAACTTAGGAAGCATAAGTGTCACCCCAAGTCATGAAACTCTTGAAATGTGATGTAGGAGTTCTCATTTTTTACAAGGAAAATATCCTCATCATTCACCCCTATTTAAACATCCCAAAACTAACTAGGGATAGGTATGATGATTTTATTGAGGGGAAAGGGTTTTATACATGTCTTTCCATGCATTGGTTGTAGTCCTAGTCATTTGAATTCTTTTGAAAGTGAGTTATCACCATCTACAGTTGAAGAAACCTCTTCTTTACCACACCTTTCACACTTGCCCTCAATTTTTTATTTATTTTCTAATGAAAATATGTAAAATATGGTGAATTACATGTTTCAAGACCAAAAATTACCTTAGAATCATCAGACACATCTTAAAAACAACCTACTTGAAGGTTTTCATACTTCTCACCATCTTGCTCACTATGCTAATTTTGGCTGACTAAGATGAATTAGTTTGTAAACACACTTAGGGTTTTCTATGAAGAATTAAATTTAAATTAAGGGTTATACCAATTCATAATCCTTATCCTAAAGTTGGTTTCATCTCTTGTAAACTCCTAAAACTTGCATAATACATAAAATAGTGAAAAGAACCCATTTTTTACCTTGTTTGTATAAATAGGTTATCACCAAAATTGATGGGGGGAAGATATGAAGATTTATATGAAACATCCAATCACTTCCCATGCCATTTTGGTCCATTTGGATTCATTTTGGTCATTATATTCCCAATTAGGTCATTATTCAGGGTTTGTTAGGGTTTTAGCCTCATTATGTTCTTAAGCTTTATTCATGAAGGTTGGAATTTGGAATTTCAAAAAAATTCAAAAAATGTGATCTTAAATTCCCTTTTCAACACATCCATACTTCTTATATCCCCATGCAAAACCTTCAAGTAAATGTAACCACTTCAACCTACCCTATCGAGCTCTTCCTTTCATCTACATAGGCCTAATGTTGCCTTTGAGCCAAAAAGGGATTCCCCTAAAACTTATCTATATTACACAAGATTAATCACCTCTTTAGTCACTCTAAAAACATTATTCAATAGGATATAATGACTACCCAAGGTTGGAAGTAACATTGACCTCACATTTGGTCTTTAGGCCTAAACATGCGTAATAGGCCTAACTGTAACCCTTATTGTTTGGACTAATCTATTGATATTATCCCATATGTGTTTGATTCCTCATTTTGGTCTAGGTGTATTTAAAATTCTCACAACTTTTTATTTCTTACCAACCTCTAACTCACTTGACCATTGTTATTCTTCAAAGCCTATCAATTTGTGCATAAGGGGTGTGCCCTCTGTCTGAGATAAAATAAAGGGCACTAACCCCATTTTTCCATTAAAATTATTGGATGGGATTATTAAGTTCTTATATATGTTATTTTAAAAAAAATTATCTCTTGGTTTTGTGATTTTACCTCCTAAATTCTCAAATATCCAAGACAAACTGAAGGTAAGCAGACTATCTACAAGGTTTTGACATGTGGATTGTATATTGTTATCTTAGAGCTCTCTCTTAGATTTTTTTCTACTATAAGAAGCCTATGGAGAATATCATGATACGTTTTGAGGTTTTATTATCTCTTTTTCATCAATATATCCTTACATATACTCTTCCCATACCTTGACTGGTCAAGGATGAATGTACAAATTCTTGATTGTGTTGACTTCAAGACATCACACCTATAGGTTACTTTGCATAACTTAATTTGAGGAAAATGTATATAAAATTCCATATAGTCACTTAGTATCATTTTATACTTTTTTTAATTAATTTTTATCATATTTTAGTTGTATACATATTGAAAACACTGCTTTCCCACTTACTACTTGTAACAGTCAACAATAGTTGACTTTTTGAGGTAACAAGACCTGTAGGTTGACATTATCTTTTTAAATTTATGCCACATGTTCATTATAAGTCATTTGATACCTTTTGGAGTCAATTTATATTAAAATATATGGTACCTTCATGCCTAAGTCCTTGTTATGAATGATGTGGAAGCTGACAGTCAACTATAGATGAATGGTCTATAGGTAAGGCACCTGTAGGTGCATATTGAGGACAAAACCCTACTTATCAACTTATTTTAATAACCTCCAGACCATAAATTTTATTAAAAACCATATAGGACAATTAAAAAATGAAGGCATGGTCTAATATTGTCAAATTGGAATGCAAGGTTTCTCAAAGATTCAAACTCATGTAGATGTCATTGACTGAGTTTAATGCATTAATGGGCAACTTTAGGTCCCTTAATATCCACTTTTTATTGATCATATACCATCCAAAATTTGTAAATTTATACTCCCATGTAAATAATATAATACATAACTATATATATTCCTCAAAATTCCTTTTAACCATGTCATATGTCTTTCACCAAAATGCCTTAGGCCTCTATTTTCTCAGTTTAGGGATTTGATCTCTAAAACTATAGTCATCATCATTTGAAGGTAATCCCTATCTCATCTACCAATATAACATTACCAATAGGTCTTCCATGCTCCATTAAACATGTTATTACTCCAAATATGGCTCTACCACTTGTTCAAAACTTCCAAACAAGTATTTTCATACTCTTTTACACCACTTGTAGGTGGTTATTCTAAAATACATGTAGATAGTGTAAATATTTTTCAAACAATAAATAATGTATAGACCTTTGATCACTCCAGACCCTTATATTTTCTTAAAATTCATGTTTATAACCATTTATATATTGAACCAAGTTTCAAAATCTTCATTCCAACATGATCTCCTCTTCCAAGCACCTGTAGGTGCATTCTAAATTGCATCTAGGTAGTGAATAGTAACATAGGCAATGTATAGGAGATATATGATTGGGATTAAATATAGTACTTAACCAAGTGATAAAAAAAACTATTAATACTCCAAAATATTTTAAACACCTATTAGAGCTCCTACTCCATTATGGAGTCCTTCTAAGATACTTGTATATTCAAAGAGTTACATGCATATGCATAGTGTATTGACTACACCCATGGAACATTACTTAGAAAATGAGATTTAAAGATGAAGGTAATGAAGATAAAATTTAAAACATGTGAATAGGCATATCATAACCATTTAAAACCATTTTAAAAACATGGATTTTTTTAAAATGTTGGAAACATGCCTATCAACCCAAATGAGAATAGTCTACAAACTTGAGATGATTTGCTCATAAAAAAACCTTTGAACATGAAATTAGGAATGGAAATTTTTTTATAAGAGATAAAAAATCCTATGGAATCATCATCACCAATTTTATTGTGCTAAATCATCCAAATAATATCAAAACCAATAGGGTGCACAGATTGACAAGCAGAAAAACACAATCAAATTGTTAGAGATGGTTCATAAAGCACATTTGACAAATATTAAAAATATTGTTATGGAAGTGGATCTATCTAAGTTTAATTTCAACTATCAATGGTTTTTGACCTGAAACCTCTTCAACTGTCTGTACCAAGCAGAAACCTACTGATTGGTTTTGTGTGTCTACAAGGGCAAAGAAGGAGATAAATGGTTTTAGATAAAAATTACACTTTAACAATATTAAAATAATTTAAATGAGTATTATGAAGCTTAATATTCATCTCAAAACCTTCTCCCACATGTGACACTCCCACATGAGCCATACAAGTGCCAAATTCTTCCTTTTTTAGTTGATTTCCTGATTTTTAATTAGATAACCTACAAGTTTTAGATGAACTGACATTCATAATAAATAATGTGACTTATTGTATGTTTAAAAGGAAAAATAAAACTTATACACCTTTAAAACCTTACCACTTGTATTTATGACCCCTAAAAGCCTATAAATGACTCAAAAATGACATATTGACTAATTAGACCAAGACCAAGGCTAATATAGCAATAAATGACATAAAAACACCTATAATACACCATATGACATAATAATATACCCATAAAACATCTAAAATATAGTTTGTACCTATAGGGGTCCCAATTTAACCCGTAAGGTCAAATTTGGTCAACACTTAGCTTTTTGGATTTCTTCCCATATCCTTTTGTTCTCTTTGAGACTTATTTTGTATTTTTGTATTTGATATGTTAGTCATATTATTTTTTACTATAGGGTAAGGACCCATTTTCCATTATTATTTTTATTAAAAAAAATGTGTGTAAAAATATACCAAATTGGTCTCTAATTCCTAATAGTATACCTAAAAATGTAAAACTGAGTTGAAATACCTTGTCAATATTTGGGTTCTTAAATTGAGATTTATAATAAATAATACATAAAAACACATACATACATACATACATATACACTACATATGTAAATATATGTGTACATGTATCTATGCATGTATATTATGTGTGTGTATGCACACACACATATAATATACATACATACATGTACATGTGTACATGCACACATATCCAGATGTATGTATGTTTATATGTGTACACACACACACATACATATATACATGTACATGCATGCACGTGTGTGTGTGTGTGTGTGTAGAGAGAGAGAGAGAGAGATTCATGTGTGTGTATATATATATATATATATATATATATATATATATATATATATATATATATATATATATATATATATATATATACATGCATCTCTCTCTCTCTCTCTCCCTCTCCCTCATATATATATATATATATATATACATGCATCTCTCTCTCTCTCTCTCCCTCTCCCTCTCTCTCTCTCTCTCTCTCTCTCTCTCTCTCTCTCTCTCTCTCTCTCTCTCTCTCTCTCTCTCTCTCTCTCTCTCTACACACACACACAAACACGTGCACGCGCATGCGCGCGTACATGTATATATGTATGTGTGTGTGTGTACACATATAAACATACATACATCTGGATATGTGTGCATGTACACATGTACATGTATGTATGTATGTATATTATATGTGTGTGCATACACACACATAATATACATGTACACATATATTTACATATGTAGTGTATATGTATGTATGTATGTATATATATATATATATATATATATATATATATATATATATATATATATATATATATAGAGAGAGAGAGAGAGAGATGCATTCATGTAAATGCACACACACACACACATACATGTGTGTGTGTGTGTGTGTGTGTGTGTGTGTGTGTGTGTGTGTGTGTGTGTGTATGATTTTATAGTATGAAATGAGAAAGTAATCATTTTAGGAAACTACATGAATTTTTTCATAGACATTAAATTATATCCTATGATCCATTTCCAAGAAAAAACATATACTTTTTAATATGATCTAAAATGTCAATAAAAAAATTCACACATTTTCTCAAATACTTATTTTCTTTAAATGAACCCATATTTCAACTTTAAAATATATATATATATATATATATATATATATATATATATATATATATATATATATATATATATATATATATATATATATATATATATATATATATATATATATATATATATATATATATATATATATATAAGCTATTTCAAATTCAAATAATGAACCTTATAACCTTAATTAATTTAATATCATTAATAGATTATTAATTTAAAAGAATAAAGAGTTACTTATGATATGTAACTTTGATTAGGGGAAGGTGACTAGTCATTAGATAGGGTCTAATAGTTGTGAGTATAGTTGTGACCCCTTTCCCTATTTATAATATATTAAAATTTATTTTGTTATGTACTATAGTTTGTATAGTTTTCATAAAAGTTAATTAATTTTTTACAAAGGTCTTTTCATTATTTGAATAATTATTTTTTTGATGAAATATATCTATATATATATATTAATAAAAATATATAATATACAAAAAATTCACAAAAAATAGGTGGTATGGAAGCATGCATCAAGTCAAACTAGGCTACACCTGGGAAAAAGTCACAATAGAAACAAAAACATTGCTAGGCCCCACTTAGTAATGAGTCATCACAACATCATAAACAAAAAGGAAACATAATTAATATGTTAGTACAAGGATAGAAGGTAAAAGATCCATATAATCTTGACCCCAACCTGAGCTAGGCAAGCCATTGCCATCTAGAATTGGCTCCCAACCAGAATTTTGATTAGTGTCCTTATCATCTTCCTATTGCCCAAGAGGAGAAATAACAAGAGAGAGTGTAGGTAACTTATCCAACATGTCTATCTAACCTCCATGTGGTACCCCCTAAGCATATAGATTCACATGAGGAGGAGGAGCACCCCAACCATCCTTCTTAGTAGGGGAAGGAGGTGGGGGATGCCACCCTCATTGTTTTCTAGGAAGAGGCATGCACTGATACAGATTGCCATTATGAGAGAAACATCAAGATTGAATACATCAATGGGTAGAGGACTAGCATTTATTCTAGCAACTGTGTTATCCTTGAGCGAAGAAAGAGGAATCCATGCCATAGCACAAGGAGTATCTCCCCAATGAGTTTGAGGTCCTGAATATGGCCAAGGTCTATGACAACTTTATTTTCTTGTAATTGAATCTACAAAATCATATTGGAACTAATGGAATATTTACTAAAGGTAAAATAATTATAATTTGAAAAAAAATTACTAAACACTGCATTATTTATTTATTTACATAACCAAAATAGAATCTCTACTCTGAAAGTATGACAAACTTGAGTGTAATTAAATGGAAAGGTGGGTTTATCTCCGAGAACGATATTCTACCACCAAAAAAGCTTGGGTTGAAAAGGCTAAAAAATGTCATGAATCCATGTCCAGACCCATTCGGATTTGGAGCAGTGCCATAAAAGATGAGGGAGCATTTCTAGATTATTAAAAAAGGACATTTGGGAAGGGAAACTACTAATTGTACAAGACTTATTCCAATAGGCAAGACCTAATATAACACACACCAAGTGAAGTGAGCTAACTTAGGCTCCAAATAAGCCTCCCAGATAGTTTGAAAATGGAAGCACCAGGTATGAAATAAATAATTAAGACCCCAATAAGAATTTAGCTTATCCACCATAGGCATGTGGGGAGTAAGCCACCCATAGCCAAGTTAGGGAGTGTAATTATGAAATGGAGTTTCAACATACCATTTCCAATCCTTCCACCAATGATGAGAAAAAATAATAGATATTTTGTGAAGCATTGAAGGTGGAACAAACTTAAAGATTTGTTTGTAAGACTCTATCAGAGTTGGCTAATCAGAATTTGGTTTTCACCTCCTCCTAGGATACCCAAGAGTGAGAATGGTTACAAAATATGTCTTGGACAATATGAATTCCTCTAAAAAATAACTTGAGAGCATTGATTCAAGGAAACTTGGCCAAAAGGACTTCAATGAAATTAATAATAGGTGATCACCATAGAGAATGTGAGTTAATAGAAAACCCATCTCAGAACCCTTAGCCATTCTAGAGAAGCCATGATTTAATTTTTTCCCATCCTTTCCAGATACTGTTAGCCATTTTTTGGCCCACATACCAAGATTATGCCTAGATGAATAAGTTTTGTAGAATTCTAAAGCTTGAAGGTCAAACAATAGTTTTGTGAACAAGTCTAGAAGGGCTTACAGACCTTGGAAAAGCTAAGTACAAAGCCTTATGGGCTAAGTCTTTACTTTGGAGTTCTTTTAGTGTTTTCTTTGCTAAGATAGTTTCTCTTAGGGCCTTTTTTTTCCTAAATGTTGAATTATTTCAAACAATTTGTCCAAGACAAAGTTTTCAAAGGGATAATTCTTTTAGACAAAATGTCTGAAGTAAAAGACAAAGACTGAATTCTTTTGGGGAAATTATTCCACAATAATTTCCCCAAAGACCTATTTCTTTTGGGAGATTTGTTTTGGGTCTTTTTAGCTATGCATCAAAATTATTTTGAACATTTTATTTGAGACAAAGTTTCAAAGGATTTTTCTCTCGAAATGGGTATCAAGCAAAAGTTTTGAATGGTATATTTTTCAAAGTGAAGTGGCCAAGATAATTTTCCCAAAGGGATTTTCTCAAGAAAATGGTCTGAAACAAAAGTTCTAAAGGATACTTAGCAAGAAGTCTGAAGGTACTTTTTCAAAAAAGTGCCCAAGGACAAAAAGCCAAAAGGTATTTTACAAGAAGTCGAAGGAAAAAATTCTAAAGGAATTCCTTTGGGAAGAAGTGCCAAAACAAAAAAAAATAGAAAGACCATTTTCCAAAATGTTGAAGGGCACTTTTTCTCAGCAAAAAGAGAGCTTTTCAGTTTATGAAAGGCCAAAACACTTTTTACGAAAAGTCATTTCCATGCTAAACTGTCTTATGTAGCAATTTTGAAGGGTATCTTTTGAGGAAGTGGACATTTTCAAAAGTCTCAAAAACTTTTCTTATAGGAAAGTGGCTGAAGCAAATTTGTCTGAAGGGTCTTTTCCAAAAAAGCCAACGGTTCATTTAAAATAACAAAAGTACATAAACAAAAGTTTTGAAGGGTACTTTCCCTTTGGAAAGGGGCATTTTCAAAGTGGTTGAAAGATAATTTTCCTTCAAAAAGGGTACTTTTCCAAAGGACTTTACAAAATATGAAGGGTCATTCTCAAAAAGTCTGGAGTTTAATTCCTTCATAAAAAATGTCTAATAAAATTGTTTAAGCAAATTTTATGAAAGAAAAAAGGCCCATAGGAAATTATCCAAAGGAAACATGGAATTCACACCAATGTCAATGTTCAAGCTTAGTAAATATCCATTTGGATTCAAATATTTCATGACAAGCCCACAAATGTCAAAATCTGAATCTCTACAAGTAGCCATTTAGATTTGTATGGACTTACATCGACATAAATGGATTAAAAAAAACCAATGCCCTTACATTGGTTTTACATCTATAGGAAAGATTTGATCTAGTTTTCAAAGTAAGAGCTAGTAGGTGCAATTAATGGAGAGGTCCTCATCCTTTGACATGGCTATCATCTCTAACCAATAACTACTCAACACAAAAATAACATGGCTTGGTCTAGATTCAGAGATATGAGGATTTCATCCTTATACATGTAGGACATGCAAAGTGAAGGAACACATCATGTTTTCAATGAAAATATCAAATCATTCACACTTGGCAAAGACATGTAACCACCCTTGACATGGCTCTCTCAACTCTAAAAAGGGAAACTTGAATGCAAAAGAGCTCAAGGATAATAGTGGTGGTTAAAAACATTTATGACCCCCTTCTCCATTTATGCAAGCCCCTTCCTCTCTCATCCATTCTAATATATATAGAGGCTTTTGATTCTAAAAAGGGATCCCTCAACTCGTGATAGAGTTACTCTATAAAAATCACTTTGTAAACACTCTCTTGAAGTAATAAGATAAACTTTTATAATTATAGTTTGAAGTCAAGTATACATTATTGAAGTTTAACTTGTAGATGTATGTCCCCTTTCATCATCTATAGATTCTCTATGTATCTTGTTTTAATTTTTTTGGTTTCTTGTAGGTTGTGTGAAGTGTTAGAGATTGGTGCCTTTCTTGAAGTTTCACAAGTTTATAGTGTCTCATATAGACCTATTTATTTCTATCCTTTAAATTTTAGGGTTTCCCTTCAACCTCCACAAAAAATACTTATGAGTGTGGCCTTGAGATAGGATTAGATTATTCTATGTCTTGATTAGGTTCATTAGTAATTATTAAGGTTTCTAAGATGAAAGTGGATCATTTCATATTTTGGTACATTACCATCCTTAGCTTAGATTTCCTTTTAATTTTATCTTTCTCTCCCTTTTCCTTAGTCACCAGTAGATTTTAGTGTGGGAAACAAGTTGAAGTGAAGAATCTAAGGAGATAGCCTCATTAAAAATCCTAGAGGTTCAACCTCATTATAAGATACCCACAGCCTAAGGTTGTTCTAATATAATATATGGAAGTGAGAGAGCCTTAAAAAACTCTCCCACAAGGGTGAAATTATAGCCTACAAGAATTTACGACACACCTGGTATGACCACTTTCAAGGAAGATTGGTCAAGTTTGATGTTAGTTTAATCAATGTGTAGTAGTTATAGCTTTCATATTTTAGTAACTGGTGACTCTAAAGAATACTTAACAATCTGGTGGTAGAAAATTAACTATCTTTCATGCCAAAGGTGACTACAAGATCAAATTCTAGAGGTATTCCTTTTGAGTTTGTTTAACTCCCCTTAAATTTATCCAAAAGGTTAAGGTTCACCAATACTATACCATACACAAGGAAAGCTTTTCCTAACCTAGTATTAAGGCCTACTCTTGCAAGACACCTCTTGATAGTTCCCTCTATTACCATGATTCCCCAAAGAGCTTTTATAGGTTTTAGTGGCCAAAGTCCTTTGAATCTACCATAATAGAATCTTATGCTAGTAGTAACTCTTAAAAGTGTCCCATATTTTAGAGGAGACCAATCCATAACCCCTATTGAACACATAAATGACATAGCCAATTTTTGTGATATTCATAATGTCATTATATAAAATATAGCTATTAGACTTTTAGGCGATCACTTAAGGGAAAATATTTAGAATGGTATAGAGGCTTAGCTCCTTATTCTATTCAATCATGGAATCAGCAAGGAGTCTCCTTGTGTAATAGATTTGTAAACAAAATTGAACATTTGTCACTAGTAGAATAGATTACCACAATCAAGAGAGCCCCCCATGAAGTCATGAAAGACTTCAACACAATATTCCAAAAAGCTTGGGACAAAATTATAGCCTCTATTAGACCATCCCCTAACTTTATGTTCCTATACTACTTGAAGACTCTAAATAGTGATATAGTTTTAATGATCTAATCCATGGGAGGGGATATATTTCTAGATGCTTATGAGTTGGATATTAAAGAAAAAAATTGCCTAGTTCAAGCTAGCAAGCTTGCTCCTAGACCCCCAATGCCTCTTTTCCCTTAAATCAGACCACCCCCTATGGTTATTCCCCCACTTGATGTTATTTTTATATCTCCAACAATTGTTGTTATACCTCACCTAAGCAAGAAAAGGCCTCCACTAGTGGATCAATTGATTCCCAAGAGCAAAAAATATACCTAGAACTTAAGAGCATGCTCTAATCCTTGATAAACGATGTGGTAAATATTAGAAGGTAGCAAGCTCAATTTAATTAACCTTATCAAGCTACATATCAGACTCAAGAATAGTCTTATGAAATGAATAGGTCACCCTATAAGGGAAATTTTCAAAACCAAAATCATGAGTAAGGGCAGAGATAACCTAGCTACAATAAGTATAGAAATGATAACCCAAATGCCACAGGCTCTTCCAACTCCTTAGTTCTTATTAAAAACAATATGGTTCAAGAGGCTGAAGGGACCATACCTAGGGATACATTATTTGGGCAATCCATTGTCCCAAATAATGGTTTTAATCAGGTATTAAATGACCAATGGCATTAGGCCATTTCTTATGGATACAATCAAGCCTTAATGGCTCAAAACATAGAGATCCCCATGATGAAAAAATTAGGATAGTTTCCACAAGAATAAGCATCTGATCAGGTACCAAACTAGCTAGATGTTACAATGGTCATCAGTGAGCAAGAAGAGTGTTATGTACTCAACCAATAGGCTAGTTTTATCCTAGCATACATTCTAGTGGTAACTAATACAAGGTTTAAAACAAGGAATATGGATGTTAATCAGGAGGTTGTCAAAGATCCCCCTATTATTACCCCATTAATATCAAAGCCAAGTGGACCTAATACTACTCTAAAGGTTCCAATAGCTCTAAATAATCACAATCAAGGGACCCATTTTGATCCACAAAACTTGTAAATTTAACAAATAATAGTAGTGGCCTCTAAAACATAGGTGAAGGTTGGTGGTCCACCAATCAACATTGTTGAGCAAATGAATAAATATAGTGTGAGTTTACCAATGTGGGACATGGTTTCCATGCCCATTCAAGTGGATATCCTTCAAGAAGGTTTGTCCAAGATAGGTGTTACAAAAACTATAGGCAACACCAATTCAACCCAAGGTCCTATGGGAGAAGGATCAAGCAAGGTGGTCAAACCTCCTCCATTCTACATTTCATTAATCATTGGGGACTCCTTGGTACATAAATTCATGGTAGATAGTGGAGAAAGTACTTTGGTGATGCCAAAGTCAATAGTAGACCAGTTTGGTTTAAAATATGAGCCACATACTAAAGGAGTTCTACAACTTGATGGTTCTTCCACAAAGCCATCTAGTATCATCAAGGATTTGAGCTTGACCCTGCATGTTTTTCTTAGTGTTTCAGTCATTCAGGATATGTTGATCCTTGATGTAACTCCATGCTTTACATTATGTATTTTTAAAGAATTCACAACCAAAATTGGGGGTTATCTAGTAGAAAATTGGTCCTACATGGCATTTAGAACAAGGTATGGGACTAAGGTATTAATCAAGGCTGAACCCATGGCACAATTTCACATTAATCTCCATCATCCAAATAGCATAAACCTTAATTATACTATCATTGATGAGGATGAATTTACAATTGGATAAGATATAAATACTTATCCTGAGGAGATTCTATACTTATTCTTGGATGAACTATGGGGGGATAATCAATTTCTCAACCCTTTGGAAGGTGTTGAAGAAAGAGACATGGGTGTCTATTTGCTATATAAATAAAATCAACTCATGCCTTCCCTCATTGGACCTAAAGGAGACCTCAATGGTATGTGGAACTTTTTATTTGATGGTTCAAGGAGAAAAAATGGAGTAGGTATAGGGGCAATGCTAGTTTCCCCTTTAGATGATAAATATTTCTCTTCTTATAGGATCCATTTTAGTTGTTCCTCCAATATAGTCGAGTATGAGGGTCTTAATCATGGCCTTCAATGGGCTAGTAAGAGGGGAATCAAGTAGTTGAAATCATATGGAGACATTGAGCTTATAGTGAACCAAGTCAAGGGCCTAAATATTATGAAGAATGCTTTGATGAGTTCCTAAAAAAATAGAGTATGTTGCCTAATTGAATATTTCAAAGCCTTTAACATTAAAGCTATGCCAAGAAACCCAAATCAATATACTAACAAGTTAGCAACTGTGGGAGCCCAGTTTGATATTCCAAGTAAGCTAAAAGAGGCCAAGGTTCAACCACATGTCAAGGTGGTGGTGAGGCCATCAATACCAAATAATTAAGCCCACTAATAGGTCTTCAAAAATGATAAACAAATTGCTTGTTTCTTGTAGCAAGAAGCAGAGTTTTCCTTAATAAACCAAGGTAAATTTAAATATTACTATGAAGATCAAATTGTTCGATTAAGGTCTAAAAAAATTCTTAAAGGGTTGGTCACCCTTGAAAGTTTTTTTCATGAGGGAAACCAAATGAGGAAAGACAAGGTAGTGATGTCGATTGATGAGGAGAACTATGAAAGAGTCCTTATTTTCAAGGATAATCTCCTCAAGCTTGGGAAGGTAAGCAATAAGGTAAAAAGGCATGATTTCATTAAACTTTGTAAGGAATATTTAGATATATTTACTTATAAATATAGTGATCTGAGAAGCTTTGCTCCTAAGCTATCCCAACATACTATAGAACTGGAGGCCAATGTTAAGCCTGTGAGGCAAAAACAAAGGCCCATTAACCCCAAAATATAAGAGATTATGAGGAGAGAGTTGACCAAGTTAATTAAATCCAAGATCATCTTTCTCATTAAGCACCATCATGGGTAGCCAATTTGGTACGTGTAAGGAAAAAGAATGGGGAGATTAGGCTATATGTTGACTTTAGAGATTTCAATAGGGTCTATTTGAAAGATCAATGCCCCTTACTATCTATGGAGCAACTCCTTCAAATAGTTGTAGGTTCAAAACATTTTTCTCTTTTGGATGGATATTTTGGTTACAATCAAGTATTAGTAAAGAAAGAATATCTATACAAGACTAACTTCACCACCAAATGGGCACGTATGCATACCAAAAGATGCCTTTTGGATTTTAAAATGTTGTAAAAAACTTTCCAAAGAGCTCTAGACATGGATTTTCAAGGGCTACTAAATCAAATGGTGCTAGTCTACTTGGATGACATCATAGTTTTCTCCAAGGATGCCAACAAACACATAGACCACCTGAGGTTGATCTTTGAGAGATGAAAAGAGTATGGGATCTCTTTAAATCCCAAGAAGTTTGTGTTTACCATGCATGAAGCTAATTTTTTGGGTTACATTGTCTCAAAATAGGGATTAGCTATTGATCCTAATAGAATAAGTGCCATCTTGGCCTTATCCTTACCCAAGAATAAGAAGGGACTCCAAAGTGTCATTTGGAAAATAAACTTTGCGAGAATTTTTATACCTAGTTTTAAAAACTTGGTCAAACATATCACTACCACGCTTAAAAAAACCAAGTGTTCACTTGGTCAAATGAAGGTAAATCAACATTTGAGGCTATCAAGTAGGCCATTGCCCAAGCATCCACACTCATGAATATTTATTTCTCAAGATATTTCATATTTTATACCTTTGAAAATATTGATAATATATCATCTATGCTGATGCAAAATAATGGTGAAGGACTTGAGAAACTAATACCATTTTTTAGTTAGGGGCTTGAGGGGTATAAGGTAAGGTATAATTTTTTAGAAAAACAAGTTCTTTTAGTGGTAAGAAGACATAAAATGTTTTGGTCAACGATCTCTAATATAAAAATATATCTTATGGTTCTCATCCTAGAGTGAGAGACTTCCTTCTTAATAAAGATTTGAATGAGAAGAGAGCTGGTTGGACTATTAAGGTCATAGAGTATGATGTGGAGATCAAGGTCACTAAGCTAGTGAGAGGTAAAGGCTTGTGTGAGAATATAGTTGATGACCTTCATGAAGATAAAGAGGTTATCTTGGTAACACAAGATAACTCATAGATAGATGCACTTCCACCTCACACTAGTTGGTTCCAAGATATGATGCATTTCTTAATAACAGGTGAATACCCATAAGGTATGGATAGGGTAAAGAGAAGTTATTTTAGACTTTAGTCCATACCTTTTGCATTAGTATATGGTACTATTTTTATAAGAGACCTAAATGGGGTACTCATTAGGTTCATAGATAATGACCAGTTGACCAAGATTTTGGAGCAATTCAATGATGGACCAATAAGAAGTCATTTTGCACCTAAAACCATAGAAATAAAGATAATGAGGGTTAGTTATTACTGTCCCAACCTATTCAAATATGTGTATGCATGGGTAATAAAGTGTAAAAAAGTGTGCTTTCTTTGTGGTTAAGCAAATATCAGTATCCCTTCTTCTCAACCCAATTTAGGTAGAGCAACCTTTCATGCATTGGGGGCTAGATTTCATAGGAATTATCAACCCTCCATCAAGTGCAAGGCATAAATGGGTGATTACTATAACTGAATACTTCATTAGGTGGGTGGAAGCCATTGTGTTGAAAAAAGCTAATGAAGGTGTAGTTTTAGACTTCTATGATAGCATTATGACCAAGTTTGGTGTTCCATCCACTATCATTTTTGATAATGCATTATCATTCCTCAGTCTAAAAAAGAGTGAATGGGCTCTCAAAATGGGCATCTACCTCAACACATCTTCCAAATATTATTCTCAAGGAAATGGAATAGATGATTCCACAAATAAAAATATGCTAAGAATCATCAAGAGAAATATGAAATAGAATCAGAGGACATGGCACATAAAATTAAAGACAGCCTTGTGGGCTGACAAGGTGACTCCTAAAGCTGTCATTGACAATTATCCATATGTCTTAGTATATGAAAGGGAGGCCAAGTTTCCTATTTATCTTAAGTTTCCTACATTAGAACTAACCCATAAATTGGAGTTGATGGAAGATGAGCCCATGCATGTGAGATTGGTAGAACTCATGGAGCTTAAAGAAAGAATAGACCTTGCAATGAAAGAACTAGAATCACATAAAGCTCAAGTCAAGAAATTCGTTGACAAGACATCCATAGAAAGGGACTTCAAGAAAGGGGATCTAGTCATCAAGTGGGATTAAAACAAGGCCAAGCTAAGAAACCATACCAAATTTGACAGCTTGTAGAGTGGTCCTTATTTGATCCATGGATGCAAACAACATATTTCTTTTCAACTGGACCAACTAGATGAAGAGGTACTAACCATCCCAGTCAATCAGATTTATTCAAAGCTTTGCTATTAGAAGAGTTTATAACCATTATATATATTATAAATTTTTTATAGTTTTTCATGTTTTTTCCTAAGTGCCTTGTGCACAAATTTTTAGTTGTGTGTTTCCTTCCCTAAGTGTCATGGGCACAATGTTTGTTTTATTATTTTTGTCCTTATTACTTCAAGAGGAATTTATAGAAAGGGTTAGCCTTGTATCTAGTTTCAAACTAGCTCAGTTGTAGATGCTAATAACGCCATGCCCAATGGACTAGACAAGATAAGCGGTTTGGGTTCTCAAGCATAGCAAGTATGTTTCCCTGAGAGTTACCAAAGATATTAGCCATTTTTTTTACCCACATAACAAGCTTATGCCTAAATGAATAAGATGAGTAGAATTATAAAGCTTGAAGGTCAAACAATAGTTTTGTGAACAAGTCTGGAAGGGCTTATAGACCTTGGAAAAGCTAAGTACAAAGCCTTATGGGCTAAGAATTTACTTTGAAATTCTTTTGGCCTTTTATTTGCTAAGATAGTTTCTCTTGGGGCCTTTTTTTGGCTAAGTGTTGAATTCTTTGAGATAAGTTATCTAGGACAAATTTTTTGAAGGGATAATTATTTCAGACAAAATGTCTAAAGTAAAAGATAAAGACTGAATTCTTTTAGGGAAATTATTCTACAATAATTTCCCTGAAGACCTATTTCTTTTGGGATATTTGTTTTGGGTCTTTTTGGCTAAGTATCAAAAATTTTTTAGACATTTTGTCTGAGACAAAGTTTTGAAAGATTTTTCTCTTGAAAAGTGTACCAATAAAAAGTTATGAAGGGTATATTTTTCAAAGCAAAGTGGCCAAGGTAATTTTCCTGAAGGGATTTTCTCAAGAAAATGGTCCAAAACAAAAGTTCCAAAGGATACTTAATAATAAGTCTGAAGGTACTTTTTTGGAAAAATGCCCAAGGAAAAAACTCTAAAAGGTATTTTTTAAAAATTGAAGGTAAAAATTTTGAAGGAATTCCTTTAGGAAGAAGTTCTGAAACAAAAAAACTGAGAGACCATTTCCCAAAATGCCAAAGGGCACTTTTCTCAGCAGAAAAGGACATTTTCAAGTTTTGAAGGGCCAAAACACTTTTTTCAAAGAGTCATTTCCATGCCAAAGTGTCTTATGAATAAATTTTTAAGGGTATCTTTTGAGGAAGTGGACATTTAAAAAAGTATTGAAAACTTTTCTTTTGGGAAAGTGGTTGAAGCAAATATGTCTAAAGGGTATTTTCCAAAAAACTAACGGTTCATTTCAAATAACTGAAAGACATAAATAAAAGCTCTAAAGGGTACTTTCCCTTTGGAAAGGAGCATTTTCAAATTGACTGAAAGATACTTTTTCTTCAGAAAGGGCACTTCTCCAAAGGACTTTTCAAAATCTAAATGGTCATTCTCAAAAATTCTGAAGTTTAATTCCTTCAGGAAAAAAGTCCATGAAAATTGTTCAAGAAAATTGTCCAAAAGAAAAAAGGCCCACAAGAAAGTGTCAAAAGGAAATGTGGCATTAATGCTAGTGTCAAGTTTCAAGCTTAACATATATCTATTGGGATTCAAATATCTCATGATGGGCCCACAAATGTCAAAATTTGAACCCTTACAACTAGCTATTTGGATTTTTATGGACTTACACTAAAATAAATGGATACAGGAAAACCAATGTCCTTACATTGGTTTTCCATCTATAGGAAAGCTCTGGTCTAGGTTTTAAATTAGGATATAGTAGGTGCAATTAATGGAGAGGTCCTCATCCTTTGACATGGCCATCATCTCTGATAAACAACTACTCAATGCAGAAGTAACATAGTTCGGTCTAGATTCAAAGATATGGGGATTTTGTCCTTATACATGTAGGACATGCAAAGTGAAGGAACACACCAAGTTTTTAATGCAAATATCAAATCATTCACACTTGGTAGAGGCATGTAACTACCTTCGACATGGCTCTCTCATCTCTAAAAATGGAAGCTTGAATGTAAAAGAGCTCAAGGACAATAGTGGTAGTTGCAGCCATTTATGACCCCCTTCTCCATTTTCTCATGCAAGCCCCTTTTTCTCTCATCCCATTCTTATATATATAAAGGATTTTGAGTCTAAAAATGGATCCCTAAATTGGTGATAGAGTTACTCTATCAAAATCACCTTGTAAAGACTCTCTTGAAGCAATAAGATAAACTTTTTTGATTATGGTTTGAAGTCAAGTATACATTAATAGAGTTTAACATGTAGATGTATGCCCCTTTTCATCATCTATAGATTCTCTACATATATTGATTTAATTCTTTTGGTTATTTGTAGGTTGTGTGAAGTTTTAGACATTGGTGCCTTTCTTGAAGTGTCAAAATTTTATAGTGTCTCATAAAGACCTATTTCATTCTATCTTTCAAATTGTAGGGTTTCCCTTCAACCTCCACATAAATTACTTATGATTTTGGAATTAATATAGGATCATATCAGTCTATGTCTTGTTTAGGTTCATTAGTATTTGTTAAGGTTTCTAGGCTGAAACTAGATCATTTCATATTTTGGTGCATCACCATCCTTAGCTTAGATTTCCCTTTCATTTTATATTTCTCTCCTTTTTACTTAGTTAAAATTAGATTTTAGTGTGGGAAACAAGTTTAAGTGAAGCATCTAAGGATCTAACCTCATTAAAAATCCTTAGAGCCTAAAAAAACTCTCCCACAAGGGTGAAATTCTATCCTACAATAGATAATTTTAGCAATAAAGGACCCTATAATTTAAATATGGGTCTTGATGATGATAAAATTAGAGAAGCCAAGTCATTTTAAATTTTTTTCCTTTGGGAAGGCCTAAAGAAATACAATGTCAAAACAATACCTTCCAAGTTTCCTTTCCTTCAATGGCCTACACCATCCATTTGGCACATAAAGTAACTCCTTGACAAGCCACGTTAATGAGACCTATACCTCTAGCATCCCTATAGAGACAAAAATATTTCTAAGTAACTCTATAAAAGCCATGGCCATGGAAAGAATTGGCCTAAAGAAAATCCCTAATAATTTTTTCAAGTTTTAGGTAAGAATTCATGGAAGGCACCCATCATGAAGAGTAATAAACATGAGTGGTTGCAAGAACTTTTGAGTAGATTTGAAATTTTCTTGCTAATGATAAGGGCTTAGTAACCTAATAATAAAGCTTTTTTGCTACTTTGGCAACAAAATACTACCACAACATGGGTGGAGAGGCATCAAAAGGAAAAGGAATGCCAAGAAACTTAAAAATGTCATCATGTTGAATATAGGCCCACCCATAATTTCTAGCCCACATCAATTGGGGGAGGTATGACTACCTATAGCATCTAGTTTTTTGGAATTAGATGCCTAAGCCATAAGTAAGGTAGAAGGTGTTGAAACATTACAAGGTGTTGTCCACATTATCCTCTTCTTCAATAATAGTAAGGAAAGAATCATTAGCTTCTTGAGGGTTTTATTTATCTGGAGGGAGATTGATTCTTTTGACAAAGCCCCTATCTTTGGCATCACTAAGAAGATATCCAAAACCTTCTATTGTAATAAAATATAGGGTTGGTGCCAAGGGGCATCCTTGGTGAATAGAAAGAAACAAGCCAGATTATTTTGATGTGACTCCATTAATAGAGAGGATGACTGATACATCTAAAAAAATTATTTGAATGGTTTGAATGAATTTTGGCTGAAAACCCAAGGCTTTAAGCATGACCAAGATGAAAGGACAATCAATATGGTCATAATTTTTTTCAAAGTCAATTTTTATGAACATAGATTTTTGATTAGATCTCTAAGCTCAGTCCATTCCTTCTAAAACCATAATAATATTGTCTAACATATATATACTTCTAATGAATCCTATTTTTTTAAGGAAAATAATGTGAGGCAATAGATTACATAATTAGAGTGCCAAAGATTTATCAATGATTTTTTAAGAAAAATTAAAGAGGGTGATTGGCCATTAATTGTAGATCAACTTGGGATCCCCTTATTTAGGTATGAATTTAATGTTTACTTTATTTATATTCTTCCCTAGAGAATTTTTGTGAAAGGCTTCTTGATAGACATGGTGTACATCAAAACCCACAAGGTCCCAAAAGGGTTTATAAAATTCATAGGGGAAGTCATCAATGCCTAGAGATTTATCAATCACCATATGAGCCACTACCTCTTGTAGATCATCCACAATGAGGATCATATCACAAAAAACCCATTGAGTGGTAGCGAGTTTGCATGACACCCATATGAGACACTTTTGAAGGGCTATGTCACGCTCTTCAAAAGATGCTTGAGATTTTAAAACCTATTTATAATGGTGGAAAAAACCTTAAATAATTTTTGGCATCTCTAATAATCTCCTACCAACATCACAGATAGCCTAAACTTGCTTCGTTGAGTTTTTAGCTCTAAGCATTTGAAAGAACTCTTTAGAGGATTTGTACCTTATCTTGAGCCAGTAAATTCTAGATTTGATTTGAGCTCCCTAGGAACTATAGTTATCTATAATTTGGATTTAATGCCATAAGGAATATGATATAACCTAAAATATCTCATTGAAGGGATCTTTTTTTTAGGGCTAAAACCACACAGCTAAGTTCTTAAGAAGTAGCAGAGTAAGAGTATCATTAGATTTTCTCAAGTTGTCATCCATAGATTTTTAGGAAGTGAAAATTAATTCTAATGACATCATTCCACTAGAGAATTTAAATATAATCTTGGTTTGAATGAGGATCTAGATTATAAACTCTACAAATGTGAGCCATAGTGGGCCCATGTTTGAGTAAGGAGGTATTGAGAAAGAATTGGATTTTATGAAACTTGGGTTTTGTGAACTATCATGTCACTCAAAACTAAATGGGGCAGTGATTAGAAATCCTAAAATATGATAGAGTGTGCATCAGAGGAGAAAAAAATATTAAAGGAAAATTACGATTGAGTAAACATCATTATCGATCAAGTTATTTTAGAATCTAAGTAGGGTCATCCTTGAGATTGCTCTAGGTGTACCACACTCCATATATAGGATGAAAAATCAATTTTGGGTCATAAAATACCTATTTAGTGCACATATACTACAATTCCTCACTTTTTCCAACTACCCAATACATTAGTAGGTGGCCCACTTTGTCTTCAAGAGAAGCATCCATATTAAAGTCACCATAGAAGACCTAATGAGCATCGGGGAGACCCTCTACAATCCATCATCATAAATGAGTATGCTTAATGGAATCATTTGAGGCATAAATATTAATAAATCTAAAGGAATGTCTTTTAATGTTGAAAAGGGACCAAATTAACCAATTGGTGGGGTCCACTCTAGTTTACACTAAGTATAGCCACCACCTTGGAGAAATAAATATGATCACACCACCATGTCTTACCTCATGATTACTATGCATAATAATGTTATTTTTATAGATAGAGTTACTAACTACCATCAATAAAAAATCTATGACCTTCACTTCTTGTAGACAAAGAATATCCATCTTAGGAATTTTTTTTTTAAACCATGCATAATAAACTTGTGTTTTGGGTCTATAAGACCTCAAACATTCCATGAAAATCAATTCATATATGATGGATGTCGAGATATATATCCTCAAAATCTAAGCCTTCTAAGGCATCAAAGTGATTCTATAAAAAATTCCTACTATTGACATTTAAAATCATCCAATTCTTCTTATTTCCTCATAATATATTCAACCTGAAACTCTCTTTCCTTTGAATCTTCACACCTAAGAGGGCTACAAGAGTGTTTGGGTGCATCTCATTGAATAAGAATTGGTAGAAAGGTTGGCTATGAGTCTAAAAAACTATAAGAATTGAGATGAGAATCACCTAGATGATGAAATAAAACATTGATTGTAAGAGGGGTGTTGTAGATCCTAGGTTTTTCTAACAGTTTCATATCTTTAACCTATGATTAAGAAGGCTCTTTCTCGATAGGAACCTGGTCCTATAGGCCAATACTTATTGATGGCTTACCTCATTTATGATTTCTTATGTTTGAGCTCATGAAATTATTGTGGTTGTTCTTATTCCCTACTATAGTCCATTCATCTTTAGTTAGTTTTTTTAAGATTTCAAAGAGGGCTTAGGAGGAGAGGTTGAGAGATTGGACACATTGTTATGGGCTAGATAAATGGAACATTCCCAAATTTTATGGTTAATGTCTTAATAGGAAAAGCAAGTATTGAGAAAATTGATATATAGAACGTGTTGGGAGTGTCTCACATCACCAACTTGAATATCGACAAACTCTTTAAGGTCCTAAGAAAGGTCTACCTCCACACAAACCTATTTATATGACCTAACAAATTAAAACCATTTTTGCTCATGGTAAACAACCTAACCTATAGAAGAAGCAATATGGTGAATAAAATGCCAACAGGGGAGTGGGAGGCCTAGAAATTCTACTCAAATTGGGACATTAAGAGTAGTGTGCTCAAAGAACACAAAGTCTCATGTCCAAGGGGAGAAAACCATGAGCAATATCCTAACATACCATGTGGCTGACTTATGGAGAATAACTCCTAATGGGAAAGATTAGCAAAATGAAACAAAAAAATACCTTGGTCATATTTTAGACACTTTCAAGATTTATGTCATGAGCAACCTAATGGGTTTGAACATAAGATATAAGCATACTTTTAAAAAGAATTCAACCCACAAAACAACCTATCAAATATAACTATTCTAGCCATTGAAAATCAGAGTTGAATTCTAGAACTGGTAAAATAACATTAGGTTTTGAAGAGTTGCCTTGTAGCACCTTAAGTATGAACTTATTTGGGCACTTGTAGGGGAACATTAATCAATGCTCTGCTATTCTCCTTTGTAGTTGAATCAATCGAGAGAGAATGAGGAATAGTCATTAAATAAGTTGGCCTCCCCTAAAGGTGAGAAACCCTAAAAGACTAAATGTTATTACAACTAACAACCTAACAAGGGTCACAATATGTAGACAAGTAGGATTAACAAAAAATCAAGGGATGATTCTATGACGTGCATGGAGGAAACCCTAGCAGTGCAAAAATCTCTTCTTCAATATAATTGAATAATTAATTTGAAAATAGGAACTTTTATGTAAAATTAAATGTATATATCCAAAATAGATTTGCATTGTAATTAAAAATAAAATGTGCATCATATTTCAAAAATGAATAGTTTTTTATTAATATTAATATATTTTTCAAAATATAATACACCTTTTAAAATTTCTATCCTTTATTAATATTTTAGAGGTGTAATTTTTTTTTATAAAGATAGGGTTGATATGACCCTTGCCCAATTTTAATGAAACCAAAAAGATTAAACAAGCCAAGAAACTATAGCCATAAGATAAAAGAGCCCATGGTAAATCAAGATCAATTGAGGAAAAGAAACACCCAAAATAAAAGGCCCAATAATAATAAAATAATAAGTAACAAAATTTAATGAAAGACAAACAAATCGAAAGGAATGGACAAAGAGAAAAAAATCTAGGGACAAACTCCTAACAAATCATGAGAAATGAAATCAATAACCCAAAGCACAAGATGAGGATCCCTATCATGTCTAAAACATCCTTATCCCCTAATTATATCCACTTCACCATCTATGATAATGTGAAAACTAGCCTAGAATGTCAGTGCTAATTGCCACCTCCAATAGTTTCCTATATGCCACATCCTCATCTAAACCAACACAATCCTTATTGTCTCCATTTCATGTAAATATACCAACACTAATCACATCCATAGGTGGGAAGCTACCACCAGTAGCAAACCCATAAGTTACCAAACACCACTGAGCAATCACCACATGTTCAAACCTCCATTACCATGATTCACTAGCATTACCACCAATATCGAGTTCACCAATGTTCACCTTACACTTAACTGAGACTACTTCCACTTCAACCCCATGAGTCCTCTTATCATCCTTTTGGGAAAGACATCGATGGATATAATTCAAAAAACCATGTTCTATGTCCAATAATGTTCTTGTTTAAAAAATCAAATAATTTCCTTTTTTAGCATAATTTTCCTTCCCCTCCTATATAAATTTTAGAGTAGGATTGTCTATCCCATCCCAAAGACACTCCTATAAAAAAATTAAGCATAGATTTCACTATCCTCTCCTCTTCCAATTGTAGATTTAAAATAGAGAATCTAAAGCTTCTATTCAAAATTGTCATTGTATATAATTTCTTGGAGGGAACTTTGTGCATTTCTAGGAAATAAAAAAGTTCTAGAGGGATGACAACTAAGATACAATCAGGATAGAATGCTAAAAAAGTAGAGAATCCCCAACACATTCTCACCAGAAACATGGCCCTAACTATTGATGAATGATAAAACCTTATCATTTATCAAATACTTATCTAGATTCAAGGACTAAAAGTGATCAATTAATTCCATAAAAATAAAATTTGTTCCATCAAAACACAAAGGTAATAAAAGAGTAAAAGGTTTCACTATTTAAAAAAAGAAAAAGGATGTTGGGGAACATCCATTATAATGTCTACAAAAGCCTTTTAAAATTCCAAGCTAGTGTTTTTAGATACCAATAGCCTAGGTGTTAAACACTTTTGACAATAATTATAGAGAAAACAAGGGAGAAAATCCTAGCTCGCTAAAGCAAAAACCAATGAGAAACAAATAAGGAAGTAGTACCCAACCAAGAACAACATACAAAAAACTTAAGTGACCAAACTAAAAATATATCAAATTAAATATGACTAATGAACTCTAAAACTAACCATTTGAAGTCACATTATCAATAAATTCTTCCTAAATCTGATCCACACCTGGATTGGCCATAAAATCAGCTTTCTTATTGGATTCTTAAAAGCAATGTTTGACAAACTAAGTTTTCATTTCCTCCCAAAGTGACCAGATTTAATTAAGAATATTTTTCAATCTCCAAGACTACCCATGATAATTACATATGGAATTGACAATGGCCATAAAATCCCCTTCAATACCATATAAATGAGTGAGATGGAGTCCCAAGATCATAATTTGGGCCTCCACTTCATTGTTAATTTTATCATGCAATCTAGCATAAATGACATAAATCAAAGAACTAGTGTAGTCTCTAATAGAAAAAGTGACTCCATAAGCACCTATATTTATACATGCAACACCATCAAAATTTAGTTTGAATAAACCAATCATATAAAAATTACAGATTGATCCTAAGCAAGCCAATCACTTACTTCTCCAAGCCCTCGATCCATTAATAGGAAGAAATTTTAATATCATCTAGTTTGGGTAAATTATAAAGTACCAATGGGATAACATGTCATTCATTCTAATCAAGTGAGTGGAAACAAATTACAAAATATATATTTCCACATTAGTCAAAAAATCCTCCAAGTCGATGATTTTGTTAGAAAAATATGACTATTTCTTTCTTTCCATATTGACCAAATGGGAATTTTAGGGATAATAATCCATAGGTCTTTGAAGGTATCATTTTCATAGCCTAAAAACCATGATGAGAATACTTGATCAATCGAGGGGGCATAGGCCCAATACTAATTGAGTTTAAAACTTAGCCAATCCCAATAAGAAGCAATAAAGGGACATAGAAGGAGAAGGTGATTAATATTTTCCTCATCTTGGCCACACATTTTTCACCTAAAAGGGCTGATCCAACCCATGTTACTAAAAAATTCTTGATTGATAATTTTGTGATATGTTTCTCCAAACAAAGGCACCCACCTTTGGAATACCTTTATTGGTATAATATAGAAGGTTAGTCTGAGGACATCTTTCCTTATCCCAATCAATAAGCTTATAACCTAGGTTAACTTTATAATCTAGTGATATTACACCGATCCAAAAAATAGTGTCTTCTTTGGTGTTCAAAAAAACCTTATGCAAGCTTCATATGGAAGAGATAAGATCTTTTTTAACATTTTGAATGTGAATATTTCAAAGTCTTTCCATTTACCAAATGTCTCCAATCCATGATGCTCCAAATCAATATAATCATAGACTTTCATACCCCAAATAGTTTTTAAAACCACCCTTGTCTCATCCAACTCACTAATATCCATGAGTGGCTTGTGGCCATTCCATGAATCAACCCATAAATATGCCATTGTACCATTTTTAATAATCCATGACACGTGATTGGTTATGATAGGTCTACAATGTAGCAGGAAATTCCAAAGATGAGATACTAAGGGAGGATAATTAAAAAAGAGAAGCACCCTATGATTAATAGAGAACAAATATTTTGAGAGGAGAATTTAGTTACTAAGAGTTTTAGGATTATTAAAACCCCCATAAAATAGCTTGGTACCCAAAACTTGATTATGAATTTCAAACCTCCTTATGTCATCCCCACCTCCTTTTTTGGAACAACACACTTTATCCCATCTAACAGTGTGAACTTTCTTTTTCTCCTCATTTATATGCCATAAAAAGGACTTATAGATATGATCAATAGTATTCACAATTTTAGGTAGGGACTTAGAAGTGATAAGAGATAAATGGGAATTGATGATAAAATTGATTTGATGAGTGTTAATCAACCAACATAAGAAAGAAATTTGCCTTTCCAAGAGTTCAAACTTTCTTTTAAAGAGAAAAATAATATTTTCCTAAATAATTGTCTTTTCTAGCCCAATAAAAAGTGGAATCCCTAAATAGGTAGTAGGTAGCTTACTACTTTTGATATTTAACTATTAAGCAAGGTGAGGTTGATACTGACTAAACATATTCACAAATTAGATTTTAGATTTATGATCATTTACCTCTTACCTAGAAGCCATAACATTATTATCCATAAGGGACCTGTATGTAGAATATTCCCTCATGGATGTGGTACCAAAGAGAAAAGTGCCATCAAAAACTTGTTGAAGGTTTAGATTGTTGATACCATCCATAACATAAATGCCCTTGATTGAACCATTTTCTTTTACAGTGTGGATTGACCTACCTAAGGCTTCAGCCATAAGAATGAACAAAAAAGGGGAAATTGAATCTCCTTGTTTGATTCCTCTAGTAGCCTAAAATAAGCCCACAAGACCCCCATTTATAATAATGGAAAATTTTGGGGTTGAAATGAAATTAAAAATCTAGTGTCACCGATTCTTATCAAACCCAAAACATTCTAGTTCTTTCAGGAGAAATATCTATTTGACCTTATCATATGCCTTGCTTATGTCTAATTTAACAAGCATACATTTCTCTCTATAATGACTCAAATAATGAATAATTTCATGTGCAATGATTATTCTATCTTGAATGTGATGTCTAAGAATGAAGCCTCCTTACTCAAGAGAAATAAGCCTAGAGATGAAAGATTTCAACCTGAAGATATTTCCATGGAAATAATTTTGTATATTATATTTCATAATGCAATAGGTTGATAGTCACTAAATGTCGACCATGAAAATAATTTAGGAATCAAATAAATGAAGGTGTAATTTATGGTTTCGCTAACCTTACTTTCATAGAAAAATCCACTATAAAATTTACGTCTTTACTAATGATGGGCAAGAAAATTTGATAAAAGGCAACATGAAACCCATCTAGACTAGGTGATTTATCTTTTTTTCATAGCAAACACAACATTCCTTACTTCTTCCAATGAGAATGGGTTCATTAAAATGTCATTCTATTGTATGGTGACCAAATTTGGAATAAAACATAGAAAATTATTTTTGTAGTGTAAATAAGAGGCCTCATCACTTACAAGGAGATCAAAAAAGAAGTTGATCACCTCCCCTTTTATTTTAGGAAAGAGTTTAAGCTCATTTCCCTCCCTATCTGGGATCTTAGAAGTCATATTATCACTTCTTATGTCATGATTTGAGTTGTGAAATAAATTTATATTATGATCACCCTCCTTTAGCCAACAATCTATGTACTTTTGCTTCCAGTAAAATTCTTCATGAATATGCAATTATTCAAATATTTGACAAAAGAGAGAACTCACTAAGAAACATTTATGAATTCATGCAAATGCTAAGAACCAACTAATTTAAAGTAGTAAGGTCTGATTTAACCCTCTTAGATTCTTCAAAAATATTTTTGAAATGTGAAAGTTTCCAATGTTTGAAACAATTCTTAGTAAAAATCAATTCTTTGGAAAAGGCGTGGATACAATTACCCTTAAAATTAGGGAGGAAATCCCACCAATTTTTTATAGATTCATAAATAGAGTGGTCTCTCAACTAGATTAATTCAAATTTGAAAGGGGATAAGGGAGATACTTGATCTTCAACAATGACCCAATTCATCAATGCATGGTCAGAACCAAACCAAGGAATAATTCAACTTTCATGGACCCAATTTAAAATTAGTCAATTTGATCGATAAAAAACCTATCTAACCTTTCAACAATATCACTAAATCCCTTATTTTTTTTGGTCCACAAATATGAGCCTTTTTTTGGAATAATATCCACCAGGTCCATCAGAGTAACATAAGAAGCAAAATCTCATTGGGATTATAGCAACCTCCCCAAACCATCTCATTTATTTTCCAAGCTTAGGATCACATTAAAGTCACCCTTAAGATAAAATGTTTAATTTGGGTGAACAACCATGATGAGACAAAATTCCTCCTAGAATTTTATTTTATCATCCACATTTTTTGGGCTATAAACATTAAAGAAAATAAAATTTGATATTGGAGGATAAGTATTTGATATGGCACCATTGTCAATTGACCCTATAGCTGCATGAGATAACCTTGACTTTTTATGGAGACCACCTAAGTCTCCAACAGAGTCAAAAAACAACATTTCTAATTTTTCTAATCTTTCAAACACACATTTGTCACCTCTTCTTTCAAGATCTTAGTTTATTAGAGAATGAAAACATCTTGACGAAGAGGAATAATATGAAAATCAATCACATTTTATTAAGAGCATTAATACCCCTAACATTCCATGAAATTAGTTTCATGATGATTGAAAGGGCCTTTCTAACCCTTTCACTCTAGAATATAAGGTCATGATTGACCTTTGAATTTATAATAATACCTATTCAACAAGATTTTAAAAATTAAACCTATGTCCCCTTATGCATTTTTCACCATAATTAAGTATAGAGAGAGGGCATGATAATTGAGAGAATGTCAAGATTCCCTTGGAGCAAAAGTCATCCTCCAAATCACTAGAAAGTTCATTCAGGCTCACTTGTTCATAAATCTAAGGAAGAAGAGACTCTTTGTATAAACCATCTAAGACCACATCCACCTTGGATTTTTAAATAACCCAAGAGTTTTTCATAAGCCCCAAATTATCTAGTTTTGATGCAACAACATCCTCCATGATGAGGATTTATGATTCAATCTCTTGAAATGAATTCAATTTTGTCACATAAAGAGTGTTCAACAAGCTAGATGGTTAGTTAACTAACTTAGTTGTAGCTTCCACCATAGTTTGTAGAGAGGATGGATTCAATATTTCAATGAATAACTAAGCAACTATAGATGGATTTGGATTTGGAGGGAAGGTTAGATTATGGTTAAACCAAGATCCATTATTCCTTTTAATCAAAAGTTAAGAGGGAGGAAATTTCTTGGCTTTCCACACAAGTTTACCATATAACTCTCACCTCCAAAAGGAAAGGTGCACTAGATTAAGGAATGCCTTCTTAATATGACTAATACTATGATACTTGTAACATTATAAAGGAACCTTTTCAAGGCCAATGTTTTGAGTCAACTTTCTACCAAAATATTTGAGAATAATAACCTCAAGAATTTGAATTCCCAAATCCACATTAACATAGATTTTTGAAAATGTTGTTAAATAGCCAACCTAGGTTACAAGGTCAATAGAAATAAAATCTCTAATAAAATTCCCAATTTCTCAAAGACTTGTTTCACCCTAGTATTTAATAGGAAGACCATTGAGTTGAATCCAAACTAGAACTTTGTTCAAAAAAATTTAGAGGATCAAAATTAGGACTCCATGATTGCACCTTAATACCATCCCCATTAATCAACCATAGACCATTTGATATAATTTTGTCCCTAGTAGTGCCATTTGGGTAGAAAACCAAAAATAATCCATTAGGTAAAAAATTCAAGCCATGATCCTTTCCATAGTTGACAAAAACCCAAGCTTTGACTTCACCTTTGAATGGCCATTTGGTTGTAGTACTAGCTAGGATGCCACATTATTTTAGGAATTTGATTTTAACATGTAAAAATCTATCTTAGAAGATCAACTAACATCCAGGACCAATGATCAGGTCAGATTGAAGCTCCACACTCCAACACTTAGGGCTAGACTCTCCCTCAACATTTTTCTCTGATGGGTGTCATCAATATGCTTCATTTAATAATGTCAATCTAAAGCTGATATCCAAAGGTTGTATTCAAAAGGAGAAAGAGATCTTTGGAAAATGGTTCCTATCACACTCTGCACTTATAAGAATTAAAAATCACACTTGATGGAATTGAAAATCACACTTGCAGAAATTAAAGCACACTTGCATATAGTAAATCACATTTGTGTAAATTAAAGCACACTTTCAAAAATAAAATCACACTTGTAAAATGTAAATTGATGAATTATAAATAAATAAAGAACACACAAAATACCTATAAGCTTACAAAAAATTGTACAAAATAAATTATTTACATCAATAAGGAAATAAAATAAGAATTTACAATAGAATGATAATTACAAAATAAATTTAAAAAAAAAATGGATTCATCTTTCTTGGAATGAGTGGCCAAATCATTCCTCAGAAGAGGATTTATTCAAAACATAGGTTTTAGAATAGACTACTTAGAATAATGGAAAGAAAAATTATATTGATTAATTGATTATTCATTCAGGTGTGGAAGGTTGCCTTTATAATTCCATGCTTCTAACTGACACCTTATTTAGGAGTAACAACCAAGATACTCTATCATATCTCAATCTACACAAAATATGAAGAGAGATATTTATTCTAATAAATAAATCTATTATTTCCTAATCTCAATCTCCACCAAATATGGAGATAGCTAATTATTTGGAGTGAAATTACATAAACCTATATTTGAATACAATCTATAATGGAAAAGTCTATACACAGAAACCTATATATAGAAAGAATTTAAATGAAAATCATTTTTCATGATAGCTAGAACATTAGAATATATTTATAAATAATTTTCAAATAATTTTTTAGCATATTTTTTGAAGTTTGTAGTAGTTCTATTAAAATCCATATAAACCTACTAAAATCTATAGTAAGCCTACTAAAATCCATAGCAAGCCTAGTGAAATCCATAACAAGCCTGGTGAAATCCATAGCTGGTCTAATGTAATCTATAGCTAGTTTGATGTAATCCATAGTTGGTCTATAGCAATCTTGTTATAATCTAACTGGTCTTTAGCAAGCTTGTTATAATCCATAACTATTGTGGGATTTTGTAGCAAGCTTGTAGGAGTCCATATCTTGACCTGAATACTAGATCTTGCTATAGAAGACTTCAACATGGTTACTCTTCATACTTTGAATCATTCTTAGCATATTATGAACTGTATATACACTCATTGACAAATTTTTCCCAATAATCATTAGAAATATCTAACCAATAGATAAAAAGAAATTTTGAAGACATAACCATGATATATACTTACTATTTCATTCTAAATAGACTATACATTTGAAAACTACATTTATATCCACTTCCAATACAAGACAAAAATATTTTATAGATATAATGAGCCATTTTATGGGCTCGTCATCTCCCCCACACCTAATCTCATGCATGTCCTCATGCATGCCACTATTTAAAACATCATGGTACATATTCATGGGTTAGACTTGGCTTCATACTTCAAATGGGCTTCCCAAATTGATTCATTTGTACAAGTATAATAAAATTTATTTAGATAAAAGTGGCCAATGAAAATGGGCATTTAAGGATAGGTTATTCTGTGGAGGGTTTTCCTACTATCCTTAGATTTTTTGGATCCATTTAACATAGGTTCTTGTGTGGAATTCTATGCTACTCTCTTCATCTTTTCTTCTTTATTTATTTTCTTCTTCTTTTCATTCCTTTTATTTTCTTTTTTTTAATGAGGTGAGAGTAGGTTCTTGTGTTGATAATTTCTTGTTGTGTCTACACTTATGTATTTTGACCACAAAGCAACTTTTGACACAATTTTTTTGTTCATTTCAAAACTATGTACCCTAAAATTCTTATTATTTTCAAAACTATGTACCATGATCAAGATAAAACTATTTTTTTTTATTTTTTTGTTTGTTTAGATAAGCCCGATATTTATATTTTTGAAGCTATTCTCCTCCCCCACACCTAAGCTCATGCATACTAAATGAATGAAGTGGGATGATATTACATAGATCAGATGGAAGGTTATCCATTTTCCTAAAACAAAGTTATTTGTAAGAGTGTATCTTCATGTAATAAAAAAACTTACAAATAAATTTAAAAATAAAATAGTAAAGTAAAATACCATGGCATACCTTCAGTCTTCAGTGTTGCTTTCATGGTAGCCAAAGTGAAATATGTTGAAAAAAAGTGTTGAGAAAAGTACAGTCCTACTATGATAAAAATAAGAACATAAAAGTAAGAAACCATGTAAAAACTACATTAAATTTTCTATTGGATAAATTGTATTCTTTTTATTTTTATGTTTTTACCCTTAACTAGCTAGTAATTAGTTTTCTAATCAAGGCTCTTTATTCCAACACTTGGTCTTCCAGCAAGCTAGTTTTCAAACTAAGGCTGCCAACAATGCCCAAAAGTTTTCATTGTTGGTTTTTTTTTTAAAATTTCTATTTTTTTTAATTTTTAATTTTAATTTTTTAAAATTTGATGACATGTAAAATGTTATCCATTGACTCTATGCATCTTCATACTTATCACAAATGTGACTTGAAATTTTTTGTATGTTGACATTCTTCAACATTGGTCTCTGTAATGATGACCAATAACTGGTGATAAGCACCTATTGATTTTGTTGTATTCTATTGCCAAAGGTAAATCATGATAATCTATTAATTTCTTGTTGAAGTAATGGACACAAATTTTCATCTCCAGAATGATACCTTATAACTAAAGTATCTTGTAAAAACTAAAAACAAACAAAGCCTTTCTAGACAAGCATAATATCAATAATGCCAAATAAATATAAATACCAACAATAGAATGTTAAGATGAACATTTAAATGTATATGAAAGAATGAATTTTAGCCTATGTAGGAATGACTTATGGTTCTAGAATTAACATTATTACTAATGGGATTTTATTATGGAAAATAAAAAATTCCTCAAACAAGTTCTATTATTATGCAAGTGAAGATGGGTTTAGCTAATTCTTGAATATAGATGGAATGAGTAAAATGAAATGTCATCAATTCTTTTTATTATGAGTTATATAGAAAATACTAGCTATTATTTTGTATAGGAAATATAAAATCACATTGTTGAATTATTTGATGGAAATTAAAAACTAAAAAACATACCTAGATAATTAAAATTTAGAGGTTCTTGGCTTCCTTGTTATAAATATATTTTTCATGCTTCTTCTTACTAAATTTTTTGTGTTCTTCATCTACAACTTGACCATGATCTACATCATGTTGATCAAGATTATCACTATCTTCTTCTTCATTGGGAAATCAATAGTGGGAGTCTAGAGGTGATAGCCCCTAGCTGGGTCAAGGGGAAACACTGCTTGCACCCTCTATATCATGATATAGGGAAAGGTTGAGGGGTAAATCCCCTCAAAGCCAGACCCAATTTACCACCTTTTTAACCATAAATATACTTAGCATTGAAGATATGTTGATGATTTCATGCTATTTTAGATAGCTTAATGAAAAGACATAATTTCTAAAAACAATTAGCATCTACAAAAATAAAAAATCATTAAGCACTTGGTCTCATATGACTATATGAAATTGAAGTCCTTGTTTTCATGTTAGTCTAGTATGAAGGGTAAGTCTAATTATTTATTTTTTATTTTTTAGACTGTCATCATTTTTTTAATAATTACAAGCTTACTCATCCATGTAGACTAACAGAAAACATAGAAAACAAAATAAACATCTGGTATTGAGATCTAAGTAGTTAAATCTCTCGAGTATTTCAATTGATATTTTTATCAAACATTATCTCTACAGTTTAGAAATAATATTAAAAAAAATTAGTATAAACTTAGCAATTAATTTAAGAGAAAATATCAATTAAAATAGTTAGATCACATAATTTAAAATCAAGAACCTTTACATGCTAATAATTTATAAAAATCAATGATTATTGTAGACTTACCATCATGTTGAAATGTTTGACTCACAAAATCTAGAGTTATATCTTTATGTTGCATGATTTTTATCCTTTCCTACCGTGATCTAACTTACATATAGATTTTTATTATTTTTAACTTGTCCATTTTGTTTAGCTTACATTAAATTCATTCAAAATAACTTTCTATGTATGGTGATATTGCATGCAAGATTCTAGATAGTTATTTGTATATTCTATCCATAAATCTTTGCATGAATCTTTCTGTGTGGCTTGATTTGGCAATTATCCATATGAATCTTTTTAGGTCATGACATAAATTAGTATAAAAAACCTTGAAGCTATTATCACATGGAACAAGTCCAATTGATTTTATTGGATTAGAATAAAATTCATACATAACACTTTATTAGATAAAATCACCAAGATTTTGGTTAGAGTGATAGTTCCTTTTCATCATATCACATAGTTGTTTTCTTTTCAATTTTTTGAACAATTATTACTATATCAGTCATTACTAGAAATGAACTATTCTTACCTGAGAGATCAAATATCCCACACATTTTTAGTTTGGGATTCTACCTTCAACAATTACACAGACTGTATTATAGACCATTTTATTTTAGAAGAGATCATCATCATAATTATTTTTACCCATAACATCATCTCCTCGTATAATTAAACCATCATTATAAATTTTATTCATCCTTCATCAGTCATATCTAAATTTTGTTCTCAATCAAAATCTGACATGCAATCTTATCTTGCTAGAAACTATTTGTATTTTTCAACCAAACAGAAAACAACAAAACATTTTGTTGCAGGCATGTGGATATGAGGCGATTTGAAATATTTAAAGACTAATTTATAATTTATTTTAACCTATCTCTTAGCATGCATTTTTTCCAAAAATATGTGTGATCTATTATAGGCAATTTTATAAAAGGTGAATCTATATTTTAACAGGTTTTGCACAACCATATATAGTTGATCTAACGAATTCCAAATGCAGATCATTCCTTAAATATACAGGTTAGATATAGAAGTATCTATTTTAGATTTATTGATTGTGAAAAACTATTAGAATATTTTCTCCATCTTGTTGGTTATCTCAGAATTTCATTTCTAACCTACATCAACATTTAGATCTTCCTTCATGATGTTAGCAGTTGTTATTTTCTACACAACAATATTAGTATTTGGGGATTTTTATTTTTTTGTTTTAAAATATAACACCTAATTGAAAAAAATAAATTTTAGTCTATGTTATAGAAAATAAAATCTTAAATAAACCATTAACTAAGTATCTCCTATCACAAAATTTGCAAAGAAACATTCTCTCTCACTAGGAATCTCCTTAGCAAATTTGAATCTCCTAATAACACTAGTTCCTCGGCAATAGAGATAAAAATAATGGGTGTCATCAATACCCTTCATTTAATAATATCAATCCAGGGCTAGTGTTCAAAAGCTATATGCAAAAGGAGAAAGAGATCTTTGGAAAATGGTTCCTTCTATCACACTCCACACTTGTAGGAATTAAAAATCACACTTGCTGGAATTGAAAATCACACTTGCTAAAATTAAAGTGCAATTGTAAAAATTAAATCACACTTGTTAAATGTAAATCAGTGAATTGAAAATAAATGACAAACACACAAAACACCTACATGTTTACAATAAATTATACAAAAAAATTGTTTACAATAATAAGAAAATAAAATAAGAATTTACAACAGAATGATAATTATAGAACAAAAAAATAGAATAAAAATACATGGATCCATTTTCCTCGGAATGAGTGACCAGATCATTTCTCAGAAGAGAATTTATTTAGAACATAGGTTTCAAAATGGACTAATCAAAATAATGAAAAGAAAAATTATATTAATTGATTGATTATTCATTCGGGTGTGGAAGGTTGCATTTATAATTCTATGCTTCCAACTAACACCTTATTTGGGAGTAACAAATGAGATACTCTATCCTATCTCAATCTTCACAAAATATGGAGAGAGATATTTATTCTAATAAATAAATATATTATTGCCTAATATCGATCTCCACTAAAAATGGAGAGAGTTAATTATTTGGAGCGAAATTACATAAACCTATATTTGAATCCAATTTATAATGGAAAAGTCCATACATAGAAACCTAGATATAAAATGATTTTAAATGAAAAACATTATTCATGATTGATAGAACATTAGAATACATTTATAAATACTTTCCAAACAAGTTTGTAGTAATTTTGTTGAATTTCGTAGCAGTTCTATAAAATTTGTAGCAACTTATTGAAATCCACAACAAGCATGCTGAAATTCATAGCAAGCTTTGTGAAGTCCATAGTAATCCTAGTGAAATCTATAGCTAGTCTGATGTAATAAATAGTTGGTTTTTAGCAATCCTATTGTAATTTGTAACTGGTCTATAACAAGCCTATTATAATCTATAGCTATTGTAACAATCTTGTTGTAATCCGTAGTTATTGTGGGATTCTTTAGCAAACCCTTAAGAGTCCATATCTTGACCGAAATGCTAGATCTTGTTGTATAAGACTTCAACATGGTTACTCTTCATACTTTGAATCATTCTTAGAATATTATGAACTATATATACAATCATTGATAAATTTTTCCTAATAATAATTATAAATAGCTAACCAATATAAAACAAGTAATTCTAAAGACATAACCATGATATATACTTACTATTTCATTCTAAATAAACTATAATTTTAGAAACTACATTTAGATCCACTTCTAATGCATGAAAAAGGATGTTATTTTATAGATACAATGAGCCATTTTAAGGGCTCATCATTCTCCCTATGCACATTAGTGGTTAGAATGCAATCCAAGGTCGATTTAAGGTGAGGGGTCACTTAGGGTTTGAATCTCCTCTAGTTAAACTTCCTCACTAGGGTTCTAATCCTCATAAACTCCTTCACCACATGCCCACTCAACTTCATTGCACATTTATTATCTAGCTTCAAGTAGATTTTTTCCACCATTCTTTGACTACCTCCCTTGTTTTTCCTATTGTAGTTGCTTCTTTGACACCCCATGTTATTCCTCATGCATGCCATCACAATATTATAGTATACATTAATCTCAAAGGTGTACACATTTTAAAAATACCAAACCTAATAAATATTTTTGGCCCTTAAAATTCAATTTTTTACTTCTGATTGTAAGGTACATGAGAAAAAAACTTGTGTTCCACTTCATTTTTATTATATCTTATTAGATTCAAAATTTAAACATTTGTCTCCCAAATATTACTCCACCAACCTCCATTCATTGGTTTCACTTGAAAAATTGAATTAAAATGCATATCTAAGCCTCACCATTCATAGATAATTCAAAATACAAAATTCAAATTATCTTTTATAATTCAAACAAAACTATAGAATAGACATTTTTTGATTTGTAGAAAGAGATTTTTATCTTCATAGAGTGTAATATTTTAATTAAAGTACAAGAAAAATTCAATATTACAACAACCTTAACATATTCATATATCATGTTACAAGTTAGAGGTTTACAATTTTCCTCTGATACACCTATAAATGTTAATTATTTTTCTATCCAACCAAAACATTTTTAAAATTCAAGTTCACATTTTATTCATTGGTAATTATAAACATGTCAAATGTAGACTTCCATAGTTTTTGTTCATATTTTTCCATTCATTATGTTTTATTGTTTATATCTATGACACATTTTTGTTGAGTTCAACTTATGATGGAAGATACAACACTCACTAATGTGTAAGACAACACCATTTTCCACATGGCTAGATGAGATTTTATCCATCACTATGGCAAGTTGATATTGTCCTATGTACCACCAAAAATATTTCTTGGTTATTTAAATTTTTACATGTTTTTTATGGTTATTGTCATTGGTGTGTTTTTATTTTTGGTTGTGTGCCTTAGGCATTCCTTTTTTTTGGAATTATTTCTTTGGTCATGTTTTTTTTTGCATGTATTCAAACTTGGGTAAACTTTTTCTAGTGTGTCAATGGAGTCATGGAATGTTACACTAAAACAAATCTCTCTCTACCCTTTTGTATACTTTCTCCCTTCAAACAACCATGAAACCTTCTCAAAAATTCTTGAACATGTAGTGTTTTATAGAGGAATTTATGTCAATAGAATGGAGGGATGGAAATTATTATTTTTATCTTTTATGTTCAAGTTTTTTTATCATGCCTTCACATATGAATAAATTAACCCACAACTTTGTTATTTTTATTTTCATGCCTTTTTATTTCTATTTTTCCTTTTACGCCTAGGTTCAAAAATGATTTTTGGAGGGATGAAACATTACCTACATCTAAACCCACATATCAACATGTTTTCATTCATTTCTAACTCCAATTTTTTTGTTTTTTAATGGAATCCATAGAGGTCTTATAAATTCATGATGCTACGCGATTTATTTTTGTGTCACATTTCTATTTCCCTACATGTCATGGGTTAGAAGATGAAACATTCACTGGTGTAAATAAAACCAGAGTGGTCCTTCTCATAGGATTCAAAATTTATTAGTATGTTCATAGAGGTTGTCAAGGCATTCATTGACATACTGGTAACTGTTATTGTTTGAAAATTGAACCACCGGTATATGTATGGAAGCCTTAGAGGGGCTTCACTACAAGGATAATTTAAAGTCACCCTATACTAATGGATGGTATTTATATACTCATTATTTATAGTGTGTATTTTAATTCTCATAGTAAGTGAACAACCATATGTTATGTTTAAGGTTACAAAGATGAGATGTCATCTACCTTGAATAACCTATAAATTTTTAATGTGTTAATGAAGATTTATAGGTATGGGGATTGAATTCCTAACAACTTTCATTCACATATGAGTACACATTATTTTTTTAGTTGATATTTATACTTTCATCCCCATTACATTAAATTTTTACATAGATTTATCAAATGAAACCCTTTTATTAATTTTTTTTGTTGTGTTATTCATATATTCTAGTCAATTAATGTTGTTGTGTTATCCATTCACATTTTCTAAGTTAAAAATATTCATTCCCATAAGTTTTGTTGAAAAATTATTAATATTTTTATGTTATATGGATTGAAGTCCTCAAATATTTCATTCATGTAAGAATTAAAATTATTCTTTTGTATCAAAATTTAAATATTTTTGAATTAATGTGTCTATGTTTTCTATCTACAATGCATATATATATTTCCCTATCTGATACATTTATATTGTATAATGTTTTAAAAAGTAAGACCATGGTTTGTTTCTCCCTCTCTCAACCAATTTGGTGGGCTCACCTAAGAATGTAGTTTTAAACCACTAAGTTTAAAATTCTAACCAATAATAATTTTCAAGCAAACACATTATTTTAATTGTTTCTTAAAATTTGTTGAATTTAGGCATACTTTAAAATTACTGTGTCATTAATATGAAATGAAATGCCATGTTGGAGGTCGAGTGTGCCTAAAATATTTAACATTTATTAGTATGTATATGGAATCCATATAGGTTTTAATTCACATAATAGTAAATTTTATAACATCTTTCTATCAAAATTAATAATGCCATTAACACACCAATAAATGTTTACTTAGATGTATCAAATAAAATGCTTCTCTCATATTATTTTATTGTGCTTGTCATATGTTCATGTGATTTCTTGTAGCTATGTTAATCATTCACACTTTCAATTTTTTACATATTATTTCCAATAATTGTTGTTATTATATTTTCCATTCTATTATCAACTATTTATATAATTTCTTGATTGTTCTAGTTTAGCATGAAGAATGGGAAAAAGAGGACACAATTTGTTATAATATGGACACATGCAATAATTAAAAATAGAGGATTCAAAATTATAGAATATATTGTTAAACACATTAAATAATTTATGAAACCCATTACAAATTAAGTAGACAAAACCCCTACCAACCATGCCGAGAATAAATCCAACATAAATGTTATTGCCATTGTGCATGTGTCATTTTAGTCCCATTAGATAATGGAAGATATGAAAAGTGAAATGAGATATGTGGATGAAAATTGTTAATTCATAAAAAATACAACAATAAAGTGGGGCATGAAACCCAATAGTTTGTTGAATTGGACAAAAGGAATCACATATACTAACAAGAAAGGGCCACCCACTATTTTATAGCCATAAAATTAAAGTGAGATAGTGCAATGTTGCAAGGACTTGGATGACATAGGTCATGGGTTTTACATATCTAATTTGAAGTAACATGTTACACACACATTCAAAAGTAGGCCCAAACCATTAAATTATGGTGTCCCTAGTAAATCATTGTTGAAAGACTTCAAAAATTAGCACCCTATTTGGTTATGAGAATAATAGGACTAAACAAAGATAGCGATATCATGCTAAGGTCATCCGTCATTATCCATTGTGTCAATTTTTATGATAACTTGAGAACATTTTATGTTAAAAATAACTATGCACCACATAATTTATATAATTATGATGAGATAAGGGTGCAAGATAGAAGTAATTACAACATGCAAATCATCACCAAGAAATGGGCCAAGAATGTGCCAAAGATAATGAGAAAGAAAAGATAATGGATAATTATTTTATAATGAGTTAATGTATATGGTAAAATCATACTTGGCTTATACCTATTAAAAGTTAATAGGAAATTACATAATTTCAATATTAGACATGAACAAGATGCATGTATGGCTTTCGAATCCCATACATGCAAGATGAAAGAATTGTTTATGAATTTGTTACATCATTTCTTGAGATATGTAATGGGAGGAGTTTTTCCTAGTAGACATCTTATCATTTTACATGCACAAAATAGCCATGTTTTACTTCCAATGATTTAAGAGGATATAACTTTTGGAATAAATCTACTTACATTGCCTACACTTACTATCCATAAATTGTATCCACTAGATGAGAGTGTGTTTGATCCATTCAAGGCTTACTTTAGGATTGATAAGTTGTCATTAATGAGTACACATCATGGATGTGATATAAAAGGTCATGAACTGGCCACTTTTGTTATAAAAACTATGAATATGGAACTAAAATTTAATAATATAATACATGGATTTAACAAACATGTATTTGGCCCTTTAATCCTGAGGCACTAGATAATGATATGAATTTGAGTGTAGTGTTCAATGTTAATGAGGATTAATTTATTTCTAAAAAAATATAATGAGGTTGGAAAGTATAAATGAAGAAGACATTGAAGCTATATTGGATAAGATGGAACAAATGATGGAACATAATGCTATCCGAGGTGAAGAAGTGAAATAACAAATGTAGGAAAAGTTACCAATGAAAAAAGTGTTGAACATGAAACAAATAATGAAAATTTAATTTCATAAAATGTGGTATGTGTTGGTAGTGAAGAGGCTTCCATTATCCATTTAAATGAAATGGATTAAACATTCAGTTTTAACCAAAATAGTTTAAGTCTTTCTATACAAGTAAGCCCATTAAATTAGCTAAGGGAGGGAAAAGAAAATCTATGCCTCAATTGTGAAATTATTGAATTTGAGGTCTCTATGTAATTTACCTCCACCTTTTATCCGACTATAAATAGTTCATTACTACACACCAGTGGACAATGGAGCATACAAGATGAAACCATTGATTTAGATGCCAATGAGGAAATAATATAAATTAATGAATGCAACCAAGAAGAAAGTAATGACCATTGAACTCTAATATTTAAATTTTTTAAATTTACAATGTAAATTATTTACAAAAATCAATAGATAATGCACTCAAGTTGAGCTAACAAACATAAATTGATGCCAAGACCTATCTTCATAGGCCATAAATTTTGACTCATTAACTCGATTGAGTTCTCAATCATGCCAAAAAAAATAAAAAGGAATGAATAATTCATCCATAAAATGATTCAATGGTTAGGTCCAATTATAATATGTTTGGAGAGATATACTAGATCATTTAAGGGTCCAACATTGTATTTTAGTATTTTTAGTCATGCCAAAAATAACATAAATTGGATAACTTTTTAATAGGATGTGAAATTGAGTTAAAACTCATCCAACATCATTAATTTATTATCTATATAATATTTTTTAAATTTTAGGTCCATCTAAACTCTCATGAAAAAGTTATTAATAAATTTAAGGTTGTATTTATAGCACGAGCAGTTAACTCTAGGTAATTTTTGGTTTTTTTAGTTTTTTCATTTTACATGTCAAATCCAATTTCAAGTTGAGGTTTATTTAAATAATTTTATGAAATTAATTTATTCATTCAAGTTGAATCAATGAATTTTATTATTTCATGAAATTCTAAGTATTATGCATATTGATATTTTTATGCTTTACTAGTCTATAGATTCATCATTTGGTATCAGAAGTTCAAATATTGGAGGTAATATATTTTTTAATTAGTTTTTTAATATTTTGGGAGAATATTATTTGATTTAATAACAATTATGAGAGATTGTGAGAGGATGAGGTGAAATTTATTATATGGATAGGATTATGTAAGAGATGTAGAGGCAAGTGGAATAATTAATTGTAATTGTTCTAAATAAAAGACAAAGGCAAGAAGAAGATGAAACAATAGAAGAAAAATATCATGAATATGAAATTAAGAAAGAATAGTAATGATAACATACCCATCAATGGAAGAGATGATGCTTATGCATTTAGAGGGAAGGAATGAAGGAATCCAGGTTGACATTTGAGATTATGGAAACAAGTTAAAACTAAAGGAGTTGATAGATTGGAAAAATAATATGTAAATGTTTTTATAATGGAAAAATATAAAAGAATATAGAAAAGTAATGTTTTCATGAAAAAATATGGATAGTCATAAAATGATTTGGTGGGATCACTATAGAAAGAGAGATAAATAAGGGGGAAATATAAACACATGGAACAAGATAGAGAAAAAGGTTAGGGAGAAATTTATTCATATGGATTATGCACAAACCGTATGTAGAAGATTCTAAAGTTTATGTCAAAAGGATCAAAATATATAAGAGTATACAAATTAGTTTTATAATCTTACCATACAAGTAGAGCATGACAAAATACAATAAAAAATGCATACAAGGTATAAATGGTTAGAAGTTTTGTCTTTAAGATGAATTAAGCATGCATAGAATAATTTGCATGAAGGAGGATTAAAAATTAGCTCTGAAGGCAAAATAAAAATAAAATATATAAGATTTGAAAAGATTAACTGGGGAAAGAAGTGGACAATCACCTCCAATAAGGGGATTAAGTAGGCTTAATTCCACTAGATGAAGATCTCCCCATGGTGCAGGAAAGCAAGAAGATAATAGACAAGGATTTAAAAATCAACAAAGATGAAAATTATTTAGAATATGATGAGTATATGGCGGTACAAGATGGTGTTTTCCAAATCAATTCCAATCTTACTTTTGTTACAATATGTAGAATATATTATTAATATTAATAGTCAAAATTCTCCTACCTTTTGATAGGGAGGAAATAAACATGTACAATATTGGAGAGGGGAAGGCCTCATCCTCAAAGAGAATTTTAAAATTATATCTCTATAAATAGCATGGTGTGCCAAAACCATGCAAAACATGCATGTATAAAGTGTTTACCCAAAATATAATTCCTAGACAAAAGATACAATATATATGAAAAAAATTAAGAACCAACATTCCAACATAGATAAAACATGAAAATACATATTTATATTTATAGGGGTGTTGATGTAGCATCACTAGTAGAATAAAATAGTTGGGTGATAGATTTAAAATATCAAGTGGCCACTATAGTTACATAAGGAATCAAAATTGACCCACATGGAGTATGCATGACTATATATCTAGGAAATTGGGAAGCCTATGTTGATGTGGTATCACTAACAGTGGACTATGTTCTTGGTATTTACCATAAATCTCCTTATATAGCATTGATTTCCATTAATAATGAATTTTCTACTTTGAACTCTTTATTAATAATGTCAAAATTGAGTAAGGAAGGTTTAAATATTTTGATGGATTCATCCATCAACCTTATATGTTATTTTTTAGATCTCTTGAACTAATCTCCAAGGGCCTCTACCTTTGTCACTATGTCCTTGGAAAATATTATCATCTATAAAATCCCATCATTAGTTTTTTACATTGTTCCATCAACTTTCTACTTAAAGTTATTTGTAGCTTCTTTAAGGAGTGTTTCAAAATTTATTCTAATAACTAACTCTCCAGCAAAGACTATTGCATTAATGACCCTCATGTCCTTCAAAATTTCCAAGGCCTCATTTTCATGATTCAAAAAAATTCCCATTGTTGCCTTCATATATGCATGCCAGTTAAGGGCACCATCCCTTTTAGTAATTACATAGTTTAAGGCCCATGTTGAATCTTGGCTAGACATTAGGTTTAGTTAGTTGAATTCACTACTCCTAGAACATTGGATTAAAAAGGTGATATTTTTATCATATTATTTAAATTGGTTCCATAGTTTTATCACATTTGTGCTTTCATATTGGCTCTCTTCTCAAGAAACAAGAATACTATTTAAAATATTATATAACATGGTGGCTACACTCTATACACTGTCAACAATTTATGAAGGGGCATTTATAAATTGTTTTTGTAGTAATATATATTGTGCCTCCTCCTTGATTGTGTATATTTATTTCATTTCCTCCCCAAATGAATTCACAAAAACACAAAAATATTATGTGTACTCAGTTGGATCATTGGGATTCATTTTAGTTTTCTTAGTCAAGGGAAACTAATTTTCCCTTTATTCAAACTCAATTTCTTTCCTTATATCTATATTCATTTCCTTCCTCTTCCTCACCCTCTTAATGGTGCCACTTCATTTTTTAAATTGGGTGGATATTATAGGTAATTTAATGATGACCAAATTTTGTCTCTCATCATTTTTGACTTGCATATCTTTAACCCATTAGGCAATAATAACTTCCCCTCCTTTTTCTATAAGACTTTGCCTTTAGAGGTAGAGCATGGAGGAGTCCTCGATGGAGGAGTTATTTTATGAGATTATAATGAAGTAATTATTTGATTTGGGAATTATAGTGATGGATAAATAATACTTTTACACTTTGAGGGTTCCCTCTATGGGGTGACTTTAGCCACATATCTATTCAAGCTAGGGATTTTTCAATTGTCATGTTCACTGACTAAGTAGGTGAGGATTGTGGGTTAGGTAGATCTAATTGATATGAATGTTTTTTAGGGATTGGTGGTTTTATAGGATTAAAAGTTAAAGATAAAACCAAATTATCAAAATGAACTCCTTTCTTTGTATCCTTTATTTGTGTTGATGTTGAAAAAATGGAAGCATAAAATGAACTATAAAATGATGACCCTAGAATTATTTAAGGAAAATATGAAGATGAAGTATTTATAATAGTGACATAAGAAATAAGATAATAAAACACCTCATTTATATTTTCTTTTACTATTTGGTGAGGACTTATTGCTCTAGGGCACCCATTGGAATTTTTTCTTGTAAGCTTCTTAGGATCATGGATTTAAAATTTTCTAATTTAGCCTCTTCATATTCTTCATCTATGGATCACTCTTCACTTAACTTATGCTTAGGTCCCATTATCATTTGTTCATTCCCTTCCTCCTTGTTAGTGGTATAGTCGACTATGGATATCACATATCCATGTTCCTCTTCCTCTATTTCCTCCTCAGTAAGGAATTATTTTATAAAAGCTAGACAAAATGATGGTCTTTACTCTAACTGTTGAGCTTTGGAGGATGTTTGAAGGAATTTAGATATCATTCAATAAGTTTCTATGGGGGAAACAATAGGTGAGATGTATGATGATAAAATTGAAGGATCCATAGTAATAAGAACTACTAATGTAGGTGGTGGTGAAGGAGTGGAAAGTGGAACAACATTAGTGGAAGGAAGTGTGTATGGGAAGGAAATTGGTGCAATAAGAAGTGTTTGAGAGGAGGTCCCCTCGCTAATGCAAGTTGATGGAGGTGCACCTACTTGATATGTCAAAGGGTAAGGAGGAGAAGATCAAATAAACAAGAAAGAAGAATGTATAAAATTAGTGAGACTTACTTATGTGACCATTGTAAGTTGAAGAAGTGGTGCCATAGAGAATCTAATATTTTACTAGTTTAGAAGATGTGTAGTCTTATCCATTATGGTGGTTATACCCAAAAGTATGGTATCTATAGCTAGATGTGTGGAATTTAGATGGGACTTGGGAGATCTCTAATAATTTAATTTATTATTTATAGGTTTTCCTTCCTTTTATTGCTAGACTCTCCCTCTTACATATCTATGTCTTCTCTTATAGGAGATGGAGGTTGTCCTTGGCTTTTTGAGTCATGTTAAGCTAGAGACAACAAATGACTCCATTATTTCTAGACATACTCCACCATCTCATTCACATGTTTTTTTTTGATATTTGGGTCATACTAAATGGCTTATACAACTATCATGGACATATAATTATCCTTCATCTAAGTCCATACCTTTATTTCATCTGATGCATTCATGAAAATAACATCATGTTCATATTCTTGGTGACCATATGTGATGGTCACCCACTTATTCTCATTAAAGATTTGAATATAGTTATTGATTATTTTTATGGGTCCCATTTTCGAAAGTGGGCCACATTTAAATTTTAATGTGATCTTACCTTCCTAACCTAATTAAAATGGGCCCTTACCACAAATTGTAGTTACCCAATACTTAGAAGAGTATTGAAGTAATAGGCCTGATGTTTAAGGTCAAGATTCTCATCTATGATATTATACACTTGATAGGCCACCTATTATTATAAAAGTTTATCTAGGACATGTCATGGTAAAAATAGAGGAGGTGCCCTAGTTACTTCAATCTTGATAATTGTGCAATCAAGATAATACCAATACTCCACATTTTACTATGCTTATTTTTTAAGTTCTCAAATAACCTAGGCATCTGAGTTCCATGAATGGATTGGTATACTTGAGGGTAAATTTATTCACAAATAATTTTGATTTCATTTTTAAATCTTTAGATAAACTTGAAATAATAGTCTTCATGAATCTTATTATCCACATACTCTACTGATGGTTGCCATAATTCTACATGTGTTATGGGAACTATGCTAAGGATAGAATATAATAAATATGACATTGTATATAAATTTATATCAATTAGCCTTATCTCATTACATAACATATGAACCTTTAGTTTAAGGATTATAATCTCTCTTAAGGTTTCAGCCTTGTCTATATTTAGGAAAATGTATAGCAATGGGAACCATTCCATTTGTACATAAGTAATGTAGGGAAACCACATAATATGTTTAAAAGGGCCATGGATATCCCAATACCAGTCCTAAATTTTATGATTCAATTAGAAGATATGCCCCCTTTGGGATTCAATATATAGCCTTTCATGAGCCATTATTTCATTATTCCCTCTATGGTGTTTTGCTTAAGCACTACATTAATCGAGACTTGGTTATAATGTACCTTAAGCACTAGAATCTTAAGGTACCTTTTGAATTCCCTTCTATAAATATATGTGAGTGAATTAATAACCTTTTTAAAGGTGTATATAGTCTCCAAAATAAGTACCATTAAAGAATAAATCATAAAGTCAATACAAGGCATTACCTCTAGTTTCACCACTACTATATGAATCCCCATGGTATTAATTGGTTGTAGATCATTGATGTATTGATTCTCATCCTAAGATAAATGGTCTTGTGAAGAATATGGTGCGATAAAATCCATCACATTCCATAGTTTTAAGTAATTTAGAAAATTGATATTGGGGTAATTTTTGTCAAATATGGTGTTTGTGTATTTGGTATTTTCAACATAAGAATATTTAGAAGGGGCCTAAATGTGTGTTGGTTTTTAATAAAAACACATTTAAATAATCTAAATTGTGTAACTTCTTCCCAAATTGGTTTGAATTTTATCGCAGGTTTGTTAAAGAATCTAAAAGTTTTGGGTCATAATAAGGCTCAAAATTATAATGTTTACTCATAAATTGATGCTAAAGTGACGTTCCATTTTCTTATATTATGTATATATTTCCTAAAATGTGTGCCTTGAATTCTCAATTCATGTGAGTTCAATGTGAATGTCAAATTTTGATTTCATTATTGTTTGGATTTATATTTTCCAATTAGCTTTGGTGGGTTTGATTATCTACTATGTGGCAACTTTCTATTGATTTTGTATGTCCAATCATCCTATTTGAGATGTGCCAATTTCTATTTTATGATCTTCTTTGCTTTGCCATCAAACTTATTTATGTGTACTTTGGCCATGAATGTATGGATTATGACACTTGTTCATTTATAACTTACTTAGGACTTTTTATTTATAAATTCCTTTGTATGTTCATGAGATGTTAGTTACTGTGATTGTGTCATGTGGAGAAATATTGAGACTATAAAAACTTGGAGGCTTGAGGCCTAAGTAGTTAAGACCTTTTGAACTATGTACTCCCATGTGAATCATCTAGGTTAAATAGATGTTGATGTGTAGTATGATCTTGGAGCTTTATAGATCCAAAGACTTAGAACCATGAGACTTGTAAGCTATTCAATTGATATTTCTTATTTGAGGCCCTAGATTAATGAAAATGTGCCAATATTTAAGTCCTCAGAGCTTAAAAGCTCAGAACCGTTAGACTGTGGGGCCTTAGATACATTAGAATATATTTAATCTTTCTAGAGTTCCAGGATTATGAAATTATAATACTTGTCAATTTATTGGAGATCTAAACCTTGAGACCATTAAGTCATTAACTTCATTTTGAATTTTTGTGGTTCTAAGTTCACATAATTATGTCATGTGTCATTTCTTAGAGATCAGAGACTCAAAACACTCATAATTTTATTTAAAGTTGAAGGGCTTCAGGTAACATAGTAATGACAACTATCAATGTGTCAAATCTTAGGGAGTTTAGACACTTAGAAACTTTTGTAAAGGATGAAATCTCTGGGTAATGTACGAATGATACTTGACTTAATATTAGATAAATAAAGTGAGGCCTACATGAATAATTATAAAATAGTCCTATGAACATAAAAAAAAAACATAAAAATGCTAGGACAATACATATTAGGTATGCTAGTCCAAATAAATCATAAAGTCAATTATGAAAACCCAAGTTTTAAGATAGATCAAAATCAATGTTCAAGCTTTAATTTTCATACCTATGGACTATGTAAATTTATAATTTGAAGATACCTTAGACTTATGTAAATTTAAACTTATGTCATGGATGTCTAAGGATTATAAAACATTGAATAATGATATTCAAATAATAGTGAGTCCCTATTAGAATTTTGAAATTGTGGGTGTGTGTGTTTGGGTACAATGAATGGAAACTTAGTGGGGAAAATACTCCTAAATATTTGAGAACTTAGAATATTATAAATTCACCATAACAAAACTTCAGTCCTAACAAGAAAATAATAAGTAAACCTTTCCTTGGAAAAATATTCTAGCTTCCTCATGAAACTTACATACCCTTTACACTCCTTGGATTTGTGTGTGATTTTGTGAATTCAATTTCCCATTTTTTTGAGAGTTTTGATAAAGTCATGGATAAATGTTTTAGGTTTCATTGAATTCATCTTTTTTAATTAAATAGTAAGAGAATTTTGGGCATTGCTCTGCTACTAGATATGCATCTATAGCCTTAATAGAGATACCTCTAATTCCACTCCCAAAATTGATATAATACCAACCAAGAATCTATATCCCTAGTATATATTACTTGAATCATGCACCTCTATCAATTTATATGATACATTTTTTGAAACATAGATAGGAGGGTTTGGAACCACCATTGGTTGGGTGTATGTATAAGAAAATGTTTTTTAATTAGTATGTCCCTGTCAATGTGCATCCATGTCTATGTTTATTTTATCCCATCCAAGTTTTAGAATTTAATAGTGAAATTGACCTTTGGAACCGAAAGTATTTCTAAAATTTTCATAAGTATATTAAAGAAAATCCCAAAAGTCTAGTAGACTCACTCATTCTAGGCAAAACTTAATTCAGTTACATCACATAGCTCAATCCTAGAAGTTCATGTACTACCAGAACAAATCCTTTTGAACGCCAATTATGCTTAATTTGATATCATCCCCTTATTTTTGGTAATGCTTTTGTAACTTAAGCATAGGAAATTAGCTAGTCTATTATACAATTTTAGAAAACTAATCTAGAAATAATAACAACTAATCTACTAAAATGAAATGCAGAAAGCCTAAAACATTAATCTCAAAAAGCAAGAAGTCTACTCTAGAAAGAAAAAATGTAATCTAGTCCTAAAGATAAATTTAAAACTACAATCACTTAGAAGAATATCTAGTTAGATCAGCCATAAAATAATATTTCAAAAATTGTCCATTGACTAGAAATGTGAGGTGATTGGTTTTAAGGTCCTTGAAGTAGAAAGCATTGTTATCTAGTATTTTAGATATTTGATATGGTCTAATCCATAAAGGAGTGAAATTATCATGATGTCCTTTCTTATCATTTAATTTATCCCATATGATTAACTCTAAATTATGAAGGCTCTAATCTTGGATCTCTTGTCAAACCACCTCTTGACTATGTCTTAGTATTTCTTGAAGCTATGTAGTGATTTAGTTCTTGCATCTTCCATCTGGAATATGTCAAATAGTCTATACACTAGCAAAAAAATTGAATCCTTGAGGGCTTACTTTTGTCTTGTTTAGTCTATCCATAAAGTATATTTTAGTATAAAATGCCATTATCTTGGTTTATATTGGGTTGAATCCTTAATTACATCCATAAAATTTTTGTTTTTCAATTTAGCTACTCTTTTCCCTTGTAGATACTAGTTTGAAAATAACATGATGGTAATTTGGTTGTTGTAAGCCCACTCTATAAATTTTTTAGACTAGAAATCTAGACCATTATCATAAACTAAGGAAATTAGAGTACTAAATCTAGTCAATATGTTCTCTTTTATAAATTTGATGACATCTAATGTTCTATAAGTCTTTGTGACCACAAAATTTTCCATCTAGTGAAATAGTTAGTATTTATTAAGGCAAATTTGTGCCCTATTGAATAATTTGTATTTATCACCCAAATGAATTCAAGACCCCATTAAGAAAAATGGCATCCCTTAATGAATAAATTTAGTAGCATGGCATCATTCATTTCCATTTTTTCAAATACCCAACTTTTATGGTAGGTTGCGATATGGTTTTGGGCATATGTGAAGATGGTAGGCTACTAGTATGCCCTTCTAAATATTTTGTGAGATGTAGCATTGCTCAAGGGATGACTACTACCTATCTTCTAATTTATATTATCCAAGATGTTTGTAGATTATTATTTCAGGACACACCTCAAGTAGATACCCTCATAGTTATTCCTATATAATATTCCTTTATTTATCATGTAATGAGCTAATTTGATCCTAAGGGTTCATCTTTTCTCATTGTTTAGCTCAGGGGGTATGTTTATGTGAGAAAATAATGGATTATTTTAACATACCATTCACCACCAGCTACCTAAATATCATTTATTTATTCAATATAAATGTGTGGATATGTCTTAGTCATGAGATGGATGATTCCATGGACTTTTACCATTTTGGCTAGTCTGATTTCAAGATCAAACTCTTGTAAATTTTTTATCCAATTATTTCTTCTCTTTCCCAACTCATTCTATTCAAGTGTGATTTTGACAGTTAGGTCTAGAACAATGGTATATGTATTGCTCCTTAGGATTTAATGCCTAAACATTTTCACATCTTTTATAAGTGCATATTTATGTTTGTTTATCATTGAGTATTTCAACTCTCCATCCTTCATATTAGTTTTCATGAAGGTAATCAAATGTTAATTACCATATACCTTTTTTGTGAATACAACTAATGTTATGTACTCTGATGGAAATTAATACAGGTGGAAGTACTTGTTGAATTCTAAGATGATCAAAACTAGAGATTGAGTAATGGAAATCTTGATGTCTTAAAAATATATATTAGTCTTTGTTGTCCACTCTATCTTGGCATCTTGATTTAACATAAAATTCAATGGTTTGAAAATATTTTCAAATCTTGAAATGAGTTTACTTACAAATTTTATCTTTCCAAAGAAAGACTTTAATCATTTCTTGTTCTTGGAAGCTATCAGCTTGGAAATATCTTGGGCTCATTTTGGATCGATGGATATCCCATCCTTAGTGACGATGTGGCTTAATAATTTTACTTAAATAACATTAAATATGTTCTTCTTTGGATTAAGGGAGAGCCCATATCTTTTAAATATAGAAAATACTCTTTACAAATGATTTACATGATCGACTCTATCTTTTGAATATAATGTCAAGTCCTACATGTATATGATAATAAATTTAACAATAAGTCTATAAAAGATGAATTCCATCAATCTATGAAAGATTGTTCCTACATTTATTAGGCCAAAAGGCATCCTTTTGTATGTAAAAATTTCCCATTTAGTGGTAAAGGAAGTCTTTATTATGTCTTGTGCTTCCACCAACACTTAGTTATATCTTGAGAATTCATCCAAAAAAGACACCATCTTAATTACCTCACCTAGGGAGGGAAAAGGATAGTTATCCTTTTTTGATGCTTGATTTAGGTTCTTAAAGTCAACATATAGCTTGTTTTATCCATTATTCTTACTAATTGGTACTGGATGAGATAACCAAGTAGAATGTTTGATTGGGAAGAAAATATTGGCATCCAATAGCTGATGTACCTTTATTTAGATGAGAGGTTCCAATATTGGATCAACTATCCTCTGTTTCTACCTGAAAGGCTCATGCTCTGGATTTGGTGGAATGGTATGTGTGATGAATCTAGGTTTAAAGATTTTTAAATATCTATATGTCTAGGTGATCATGTCTTTGTATTCTATTAATAGACTCTTAAAATTTTATTTCTAACTTTTAGTACAACTTAGACCAATATTCACATACTGAGGATGGTAGTCAGTTTCTAGATTATCATTGATTAAATCATATTTAGTTGCTTTAAGATACTCCTAATTTTTAACTTATGGATCTATGTTGAGAGTTCATTGTAGGGAAACCATCCCTAGAGGGATGTAATTCTCCTTCAGCTATAAGACATCATCCTCTCCTAGATCTTCAATATCCATGGATTCAACATCCTTTTAATCTATCAATTGAGACTCAAAAGTCCCATAGCTACTCATGCATTGGACAATCTATTGATCATCTTCAAATACCTAAAAGTTGTCAACATTGTCTAAGATAGAGGGGCAAGGGACCAGTTCCACAAATAATCTCTACATATTTAATTCTTGGAATGGTGCTAGATTAGTAGTTGAAGCTGATAGTGAATCTATTGTCTAATTTTGTTCTCTTAGGATAATCTTGATATTAAACACATCAAAGGAATTGATCAGGTCCCATGCTCAATATTTGTACTTCTTTAGGTAGGTGAGTTTACATTGATATTTATTTCTATTGTGGTTAACAACAAAATCTAAATCATCAAATATTTGTAATTATTTAACATTATGATTCAGTATAAATTATAGGTTGAGGATTAGAGATTCATCCCCAACCCTATTATTAGTGTAGGGGAAATATAGTTTTCAGGTTGTCAGATATTATCTCCCATTTGGATTTATTAGGGATACACCAACATCTAAACCTTGTTTTAATCTAGCTCTATTGAAATTAAGAGTCCATAATTGAGAAGGACCTTAAAATTTGTGTTCATAAAGCTCTTTCTTGGTAGTAAATTTATACATTCCTACATGCAGAGATGTAAAGTCAACATTCTCATTCTTGGCATTGTACTCAATGATTAGGTACTTCATATTCATTTCTCCATCTATTTAAATATGATTGGATACTCATTTCTAAGGAAGCCACATGTGTGATAAATATTTGGCCATGTACCCATTTAGTTTCTTTGACCAATCATGAATAAATAATAGGCCATAAACTTTTAGAATGTTAATGACTAGAATATCTATGTATTATTATACACATGGCTCAAATACCAATTAGATGTGGGCATTAGTCAACTATCTAATGCATGGGATAGAAGGCTTGTCCAACTATAAGGACGCTCCTTTTGACTTATCTAGGTTCAAACCAAGATTCTTTCACATATCTATTAACATCATATTGGCTAAGTCACCTAATTCAACTAAGGAATTATGCACGTTCTTTCTAAATATTTTGATAGTCAACATGAAAGGTGGTACTTTCATCTTGTCCTTACATATGATCATGTTTGCATGCTTATACTTTTAATTGTTAATAGACAACCTTCTAGTTAAGGTTTTAATAAGAAACTCTCTCTATTTGGTGATTTGGGATATTTCATGAAGCCTAATGTTAGATTTGATCTTATTCATGTCCTTGAAAACATTTTATCCTTCTTGGTCATATGGATTTTTAATCTACAAATTGTTATCCCTTTTGGGGGGAGACAAATTATTATTGGATTTAGAATCTATAAGAATGGTAATGCTATTGTTTAAGAGTGTTTTAGTATTAACATATTGTTTATTCCTCAAATTGTAATTATTTCTTCAAAACTATTGAAAGGCATGGATCTCATCTATGTTATCCTATTGTTCATTCTCATCCTCATATAGGAATGTGGATTCATATGTATCAAAGACCATCATTGTAATAGAGTGTCTTGGATAAGTATAAGAAGATGGTTTTTGGGGTTAGTTTTAGATTTAGGCCTAACTTTCCTTAGGTGTGCTCTAAAGTTATTTAAACCCAATGTGTTGGTGCATTAGAATTTCAAGCAAGACTTTTATTTATTGTACACTCATATAAATAATGTAATGATGGATCAATTTTTGTTTTTTCATGAAGTTGAAATTAACATAGATTGGTGCTCTAACACACTTTATTCAATGATTAACCATAAAAATAAATACATAGTAGTTGTGGGCCTAAATTTAGTTAAATGAACAAACACAATTAAGATGACCAACACCATTATTTTCATAATCCACATGAGAACATTCAAGTAACATATATTAAATTCATCGTATGCATAATAGGTTCACAAGTTACATATCAAATGCATGGTGCAACTCAACTATACAACTCATCTAATAATTGAATTACAATAAAAATATCATAATAGTGTCCCTAATCATATAGATGGAATAATAATACATATCAATCAACAACATTCAATAATAACTAGTAGCATTACAAAGCTATAATCATGGGTATTTATACTTAATTTTACCTAACCAAGTAGTTACAATAATAATGACACTTGAAGTGAGTAGCTAAAAATCTTTAGTGTATTAAGACTCATGGCAACCAACTACACTATTTCTCTAAGGACCTAGGCCTTTGTGCTCCTATATTCCCATTCGATTCTAGATCCTCATTGCCAAGTTCCTATATTCTCATAGGTCAATGCTATATTCATGCATGACTTAGTCTATCTTATCCCTAAGAATCACTTCTTAATCATTTCCTACTTCCCTCACTCTCCCCAAGTCCTTTTCTAGTGTTATGAGCCCTTCATTCTTGGGTTTTCCATTTATTATGCATATTCTCTAACTGGGTCTTCCAACACTAAGAATTCCTATGCCATGGTATTATGCACCTATGAATTTTTTTCACCATGCTTATTCCACATCATGATTCTTTTGTGTTATGCATATTTACCAAAATACTTAACAAAAATTTGATGTCCAACATCACCCCACATTATGCCATTAGTCAGTCCTAGACTAATCACCAGTTTGAAATTTTAAGAAAAATTTAGTTTCAACCTACTTAATCTACTTATTGAAACCTTCCTAATGTGAAAAGGTGTTGAGAAGATTCATCATTATTTATTCAATGGATGATTTCAACTTCTTAATCTCCTCAGGTTGGTCAAGATACTCTCTCGATTTATTGACCAAACATTCAAGGGATGTGGAAGCATTCTTATGAATACCATAAAGTGTGGTGACCTTGGCTACAACCTATCCTTAGAGGGCTGTGAAGTTATATTTTATTTCTTGTTGATGCATGCTTATTGTATCTTCCATGGATTATATATTCTTAAATGTTTTTGTGCTCAAAGTAGTATTTTATTAAAAGGGTTGTATTAGTGAATTATTATTAATTAAGCTCTTCTGCTTGAAGCTAAGCTTCCAAAATTTTGTTGGGCCACACTGACTTCTCAAAAACCCCATCTAAAATGAAAATCATGTCTCCAAATCTATGCAAGTCATGCTTGTACAAATCTAAAGTTTCATCAAACTACTATGTTACCCATACTTTTTCATCTCAGGGGCCATACTACTCTTTGCACCATCTTAAAAGGGGATCAAAGAGAGTCTCCAACTTGTTAATCACCTCACCAAATAAGGGAATTTATCTATGAGCACTGGGTTTTGGTCTATAATTACCTTACATATATTTAATTTTTTAACCTTGGTAACTATCTCTACCTCCAACTGACACTTTAGCTTGGTCAAGTCTTCTTCTAGTTTAGTTCTGATGGTGACCTCTTTATTATATAGATCCACCACCTTGGAATGTTTTTGCTAAGTCCACCATGCATAAAAATATACAAGAACATTTTCACATGAAACCTCAAATTTTAATTTCAAGAGTGTCATGTTAGTATGTACAAAGGTAAAATGATGGGGATATACCCAAATAGTAGTGGGTGGCACTGCCACTTATAGATCCAATACAAGACTATCAGAGGGCATCTCAAAGTGGAATTATTAATTATATATGTCAATGGATAATGACATATCATGATAGGTTTAGTTAGATGTATCTTCCTAAACAAAATGAGAATATAGATAAATCAACTTATCATGGATGTCTTTCTAGTATTGGATGTAGAGGTTGGTGGCTACATTAGGATTGTCTATTTTGATAACAAAGTTGTCAACTAGCTCTTTCCACTTCAAGGGATCCTAATTGAGTATCTCAAAATCCATTTATTACTCTTGGGAAGTGATCCCAATATCAAGGCCACTCAATCCTACTTCAGCTTCAAAACCATTCCTATCTTTGCCAAGTAAATATTCAATCTCTATTTACATCTCCTTAAAGGTGGTCTTTTCATGTTGAACTAGTGAGGGTGTATTTTCAAAGTTTGTATCTTATTTTCCAAAATTAAATCTCTTTGAGGTCCTTTTCATGATCTATCTTAGTGCCTCCCTATCATCATCCTTAGGCTCCTTTATATCCTATTTCAAGGGATTAGTTTGTGTAGTTGGTGTTGAGCCTTTGCATCAAATGATTGGTGGATCTTTCTTTGGTGGTGCTTGGGTAGTCCTTTACCTTTTCAAAGGTTTTGGATAAGATCTTGTTTTGGCATCATACCCAAGTCACTTATATTTATTTCTAGTGGTGGTGTTGAAGGGAGTTTCTCTCACTTGTAGTCTACACTCTTTGAAGATTTTTTCTTGGGTTTTATCATATATAACAAAGTATGAAGGGAATCCCCAACCAATGTTTGATGAAATTTTATATATTTTTTATATGACTCAAACCTTTCTATATATTATTTATTCTTGGGGTATCCATACATATGACATAAATTTTGAGTCTCAAAATTGATCTGTTCAACTTAAAGTGTCATAAGTTATGCATTGTATATATTATTAACAAAGTTCATGAAGTACCATGCCCTGAAAGCATAAGGCAAATTTAGCCAAGAATAAATTTCTATAGATGGTTTCATCCTAATGTACGTGAGGAGTAGTGTTTCTTTACAACCAAATTGGCTTGGTTTCCAACCTATGTCAAAAAGTATTTTAGAAGGCACCACTCATTCCTAAAGGATTCTTTCATTTCATCATACGATGATTTCATCTTTATCTTATAAGATGGAGTGATCAGGCTAGTGCAAGTGAATAACTTGTATTGATCTATAGGGGACTTATGGTCAGGTGGGTGTACCAATTTTAATTATTTATAGGTGTAGTCAGGTACACCAATTTCATTAAATAGCATTAATAACATAAATGTACCCCATGGAAACCTATGGTTGGGTACCAAGTGGGATTTCTCTGCATCCTCTATGATTTTATTGGCATATTATAGTGCCCAATTATATTTTAACCCCTAAATGACTTGGTGTGAAACATATAGGTGGGCCACTTCCACCTCCTTCCATCTATATCTGCCTCTAACCTTTGTCATTTAGATATACATAGCTTCTTAGAGGGTGGGATCTTGAATACTTTTGATGTGCATAACATGGCCTTGTTTCTAATATTCAAGCATCATATTTGTCTTATCTATATCATATATGTCCTCTAAATCATATGAAAGGTTTGTGATTGAGTACTACAACCCTAAGACTTAGATAATTATTTCATCCATGATTCTCATCCATCAGCTAGTGAAGTAGATGTATTCCTCATGCATTCATGAGATTAAAATTTGTACTGCTTCAATTAGCTTTCCAAAGTAGAGAAGGTTGAAAAGTTGGAAGAGGCCAGTAGTAACTAGGGAATTGAAAATATATGTCATAGACCAGCTTCATCTTGGTATTCTTGTGCTCGACTCTATAATCATTTTATAAATCTACCTCATTCCTAGGTTATCTATGGTTGTAGTCAAAGACAATACAAGTTATCATGTTTGATACCCAATTTTTAGCATATAGTACCATCTTAGGGTATTGAATTTCCTTAATCAATAAAGGTGGATGTAGAGAAAATTGAGATTTTTTTAACTTGATGTTTCATCTTTATTCCTTCATCTCCCATACATATGCCTCATTCTTTAGGTGCTTCTTCTCTATTTAACACCATCGTTTCACCAATACGCAACTCTTCTTCCTCTATAATTGTAGGTAGAAATTCACTTCATTGGGCCTTTTTCTTATGATGAATCACCCTTCGTGGATCCCAAAGGTTGAGGTAAAACCATACAATGTTCCAAAAATAATACATTTTTACTTTTGTAAGTACCTCGACTCTCCTATTTTGATGCTCATTAATGGTAGACATTGACCTCTATAACTTACAAATTATAGAAATCTAACTCACCTTTACAATTCACTAGATCAGGTCATTTGTCTCAACTAAAACACACTTCAAAATCTAAAATCAATTAGAATTCTTCACTCTACACTAGATTATATTCATTGAATTAATTTTTAAAAACTCGCGTTCACTCCTTCAGTTTTGTAAGTTCTCAATCATAGCAATAGTAAAAAAGGGAAATGAACCATTTAGCTTTTTATAGGTTCAAAGGGGTAACTCATGTTTACTACCCCTCCTTTTTGACCATCACTTCACACAATAAATGTTACCAATGGTATTACCATGATGTGATGTTGACACACTTGTCATTACCACTATATCCTTGTATTAATTACATGTCCCTTCTTGTACTTTTCCTAAAATGTATGATAACTGTAAAGTAATTTGAATATCCATACCAAAGGTGAGAATCATTTTTTACCTTATCTAGCTTATGGTTACATGTCACATCATATGTACCCTTTTTTACTTATACACTTTATTTTATGAACCTTTACTTTTGAACATATCCCTATACACCATAACCTATAATTTCATACATGTAACACCCCTACCCTACACTAATAGCGTTTCATAGTCTTGTATGAGAATATAAGTATTAAATTACAAATGTTGACTATAAAACCACTAAAAGAGCACATAACTAGTGCAATGCTTTATTGAAAATAAATAAATCTTAAACTAAACAAATGGCATAGACCTTATTGGTATAAACAATAAAGACTTATTTAGATAAGTATAGTCATAATTAACTACCATTTTAATGACAAAGAAGAAACTATCCATCTAAATGCTTCAATCGACATGTGCTAGTGGGATAGATATTTTGAATAATAAAGGACCATCCCATAGACACAAAGCTTCCAATAGTGTCACACTAATTTGGATTCATATATTAATACTTGAATTCCAAGATTAAAATTCTTATGCTTGAGGTGATGATCATTCCATGTCATTTGTTTTCGTTTCTCCATGACCTAACTCCAATGTGTAAGAAAATGAGTTTCATCCAATTTCAATAAAATAGTGAGGCATGATTTCAATGAGGCATCATCATCTAGTTGCCCAACATGTGAAATGAAAAAAGAGGGAATAAATAACTCTACTAGAAGAATAACCTTAGTCTCAAACACAAGATTGAACAACATGTTCTTACTTAGGTATTTATAGGTAGTCTGATAATCCCAAAGTACTATAAACACTTGATCATCCCAATTAGTACATATAATATTACATATCTTGGTTAAATTTAGCCAAATATCTTTTTGAATTCCTTAGTAGTACCATTATCTTGGGGATGATATGATGTCATCTTATGGTGTGCAATCATGAATTTGGCCTAAAGGACATAAATAGTCTGACTTGAAGAAGTGATTACCATAGTCACTAGTGAAACTCAATGGACAACTAAACCTAGTAATAATATGCTCCCAAATGCACTATGCAGTAGTATCAATGGTATAATCTCATGTTATTTTATCTTCAACCTAATGATTTAGATAGTTTGTACTAATGATAACATAGTGTGAGCTAGTACATTGTCCTACTAGGTTGATGAGGCCAACAAACTCAATGGCCCACTTTTCAAAAGGTTCTTGAGATAGAATATGATGAAGTGGCATTACATCCTACCTATTGGGCTTTTTTATTGACTAGAAAATGTCACATTGGCATGCATAAATCTTAGCATTTATAAATAGGGTAGGCCACCATAAACTAACTAATAGAACCTTTCATGTAGTAGCTTCTCTGGCATAATATCCTCCAAAAACACCATCATAGACCTCATGAAACACCTCAACATGCTCATGTTTCATGACACATTATCAAAGTACCTATTCTTGGCCAATCTTATAAAGTTCTCCCTTGATGAGTTAGAATATAATGACATGAATGATGAGTTATTTATTGGTTGGAGTGCTTAAATGAGCTAAGGTTGATCTGGTTGTCAAAAAAATACTATCTCCTCTAATTCCTTAGGAATGCATGAGACATGAAACAATTACATGCTAGTCATTTTATCTTATATAGAGTGCATCAACTTGCCAAATTAAATTCCTATGAGATGGTTTGGACCATAATTAGCTTTACCAGTGTTGAGTATTATCATTGATGTCACATGTACATCTTATGTAGTTTGATGTCAAATAAGACTAAGGATGATGTAGAGTGTTGTTACATAAGTATGTTTTCATGAGAGAGAATGCAACTAATGTATTATGGTTGCATGAAGGTACATGTCATTAATATCAAAGTTTATAAGAAGCCTAGTCATGACATGAAAAGTTATGTGCATGAAAATAAATGAAAATAGGCATGTGAAGGTTTTTTGTCACCATTTTATCATGATATCAAGGTATAAAATCATTCATGAGAGTTTTAGGGTGAGCCTATAGGGGTAGGACCTTTAGTCTAGGTTTGTACCTAGCCCCTCTTAGACCCTACCTAGCCTAATGAGGTATGAAGATCAGATTTAAAGTAAATTATGCATATGTGATCATGAAAATAGGTGATATAAGTATTTTTAGGCATGTTCACAAATTTCTAGGTCATAGATTGAATTAAATTACATGAAGCACTATTTTAGGCCTTCTTGAGTGTATACAATGAGGTCTCAAGACCCAAGAAGCACTTTTTGACATTTGTTAGCATGTGTAACCTTAGAATGGGAACCTAATATATTAAGGATATCTCATGAATGTTCCTAAATAATATCTCCATGCATTAGTTTTGTATTTAAGGGGTAATCCTTTATGAACAATCATTAATACTAAAATCTATGTTAAACCTCCTTAAAACCTTAATAAGGACCCGATGTGAAAGATATTATTCAAATAAGATAATAATGGATTAAAATTACTATAAAATATATTAAATAATTTATTCAAATCTCCTAGGTACTTCCATGTGGTGGTGGTTAGTCAGATGAGAGAGGAAATGCACATATATAGGCTTGTTTATCAATAAATTATTATAGATCTCAAAAGTTGTATTGGTAAAGAAAAACATATGGACGGGATAAGAACTTAGAGACTCATTTATCATGTACATTATTATTTGATAATATGTTATATCCTTCAAATTTTATAATCTGGTCATCCAAGTTAGCCAATCATAGACAAACCTAATGATGCAAATAGTGCAAAACCTACATACATATGAGAAGATGGATTTAAGGGTCCAATCATGTCAGGTCAGTGAAACAAAGTGAATAAATAGTTTATTTATGAATTTTAAGTCATTTTCATGCTTGTAATAAGTTTTATAGGTTAATGGATATTGTTAAAAAGTTGCTCACAAAGTGCCCTATCTAGTTCAGATAAGACTATGCGACATAGGGTTAAGAAATTGGTCTACAAGACCAATATTTTCCATTAGACCATATTATATTTATAAGGATTTTTTGGATATATAATAATACCATTTAAATGAATCAATATTAATGACAATTTTATACACACGTGGTTGATGTCTAAGTCACCATGACTGGTTTTTGAGGTAAATTGGTAGTTCTGAGTGAGTGAGGTGTAGAGATGATCTTGAACTTTTATCTCCTAATGAAAGCGTTAAAAACATTTTATGATAACCCTAAGGTCATGGAGAACCTATATGCATGTTTCATTTTTCAAAATTTTGTATGTTAAGGGTTTTTAAGCTTCATTTTTACAAGACAAACTTTTTAGGTACACATGCCTAATAGGGCAATTTGTCCTAAATAAGCTTTCATGGTATGAATAAAAGTTATAGGTTTAAAAAATCATGGATGATGTTAGTATATGTCATTGGATAAGTTATTAAATGGTTTTTATTTTTTGTATAAATACATATGCGACCAATAAGATTAACATTTGTTGTTAAGAGGGCATACCTAATGCAATTAGGTCTCCATGAAGTCTAAAAGAGAAATGAGGCCTAATTGAGTTGTTATATATAAAAATGGGTCAAAATTTCATTTTTATAATTTTAATAAGTTATTATAAGACCTATATTATGGATGAACTAAGAGGTTGAAGGTGTGTGGCTGACCAAGTGGTGTGTGACCATGAGACTTGTATATATACAAGGTAGTTTAGGCCTATTTGGATGTAAGCAAAATAAGCAGATAAAATATTGCTTAGAAGATTATAAAGAGGTATTTAAATGAGATAATAATAGTATATTAGATGTGTGATGAGGTGGCTAAGTTTATGCTAAGTCACTTATAAATTTGGTGTCTCTTTGCAAGTAGGTACTTGCTAAAGCCTAGTCAAGTCGGTGCTTGACTTCATTGGGGTTGGTGCTCTAAGTTGAGTTGTGATCAATAGAATTGATATTTGTTTTATAGTTATATATTCCATTTTTAGGGATAAAAATTATTTTTATTCCCCTTGAGGGTTTCCCACTCATATGTGTGTTTTCTTGTGTTATGCTTATGTGAATGGTCTTTATGCATTACTAGATCTCAATGTTGCTTTCATAGTTTATGAATAATTAGATATAATTGAAATAAATTTTTTGGTGCACTAATTCACCTCCATACCCCCCTCTTAGTTATTTTTCTTCCAATAATTTGTATCATATCCTAGTCCTTTGAAGTAGGCCTAAAAACTTAAAGGAGATCTTAGAAGCACAATTATGTCTAGTCATCAAGTATAAGGAGGTTTCTCAACCAATAAGAATCCTCTCTTCAATGGGAATAAATATAAATTTTGGAGCATTATAATAAATACCTATATAATTTATTTATTATATGACATATATAAATCTATTGTTTATGGATTCACTCCACCTTCTACACCACCAACTAGTGCAGCAGGTAATAAGCCAAGTGAGAATAACTCTAAATACAATGAATGCTATCCTGTTTGGTATCTCAAAGGAAGTATTTGTAAAATTAATGCATTATGATATATCCAAATGGATTTAGGATAAGTTTCAAAACATATATGAAGGAGACACCAAAGTCAAGTTGGTAAAGTTACAAACCCATAGAAGGAAATTTGAAAGTCTGAGAATGAAAGAGGATGAAAACATTGCATCATATCTATTAAGAGTAGATGAAGTGGTAAATGTCATCAGAGGTCTAGAGAGAAGTTGTAAGAATGAATAATAGTACAAAAGGTACTTAATTATCTAACATCTAATTTTTATTCAAAACTATTTTCTATGGAGGAGATAAAAGATATTAACATACTGCATATGGATGAGCTTTATGACATCTTGACTCCCTATGAAATGAGAACAAGTTATGGATTACCTTCCAAGAAGGAAGTTTCATTCAAAGTTGAGAATAAGTCACAAGGTAAAAAGGTCAAGGATGAAGTTGATACAAACATTAATGATGACAAGTTAGAAGTTATGTTTGTCAAAAAACAAAGGAAAGGATCAAATGAGTATAAGGGCAAGTTACCATTAAAGTACATCAACTATGGTAAGATTGGTCATTTTGCATCTAAATTTCCTAACAAGGATAATAATGAGAATGATGGAGATAATGATAAACATCATGGTGATGATAATAAGGTCTATAGGCTTGACAAGATAAAAAAGGGTTTTAGGAAGTATGAAGGCAAAAAAGGGTCATTTAAGAATAAGAGAAGTTTCTATAGCAAAGAAGATAGTAACTCATCTGATACAAGTGACACAAGTACATTTGATATTGATGATGATATTAATGATCATGATATAAATGGAACCTTATTCATGGATATAAAAATAAACAATGACAGTTGTTTAAAAGGAAAAAGTCTTATAGATGATAAATAATCAGATGAAGAAGAGGTTGAAATAAACCTTGAGGCATGATTGGTGATTGCTCTAGAGGATTTGAAATTTTAAAGAAGGAAGAATCAAAAACTAAGATCATTGGTTAGGAGTTATGATGAATAAATAAATCTCTTTGAATAAAGACTAAGTAAAAACACCAATGAACATGATGAGATCATCAAACAATTGCAAACTCAGATTGAGATTGTGACTACAAGTCTTAAGACTAAGGAGGAAGAATGCATCAAGTTTGGAATAGAGAAGGAATCCTTCAAGGTAGAATTGGATCAATCAATGGTCAAGTTGAAGACACATCATAAATGTGAAAAAAGTACTAAAGTCCTTGGTGATATTATAAATAGTCAAAGGTCTCCACATGACAAGATAGGTCTTGGGTTCAAATAATATCAAAAGGAAAACAAGGAGAGTCAAACATATGCAAAAATTATCAAACCTGAGATTCAAATTGATCATAAACAAGTCAAGAAGACTATGACTCCTTCAAGAGACAATAAAGGTAGAGGTGCTTCATTAAACATCAGGTAGACAAGGTATGTGAATGAATTCAATAGCTATTATTTCTCATGAAATCAATATGGACATAGGGGTATGGATTAAAGACATCATGTTAGAATCAATTCCTCATGGAGGAATAGGATGAAAATTCATATCAATATTAGAAGTATAATTTTTTGTTATAAGTGTGACTAGAGAGGACATATTTCAAGGGATTTCAAGATGAGTTATATAAGGAAGATCAATCAAGATAAAATGTTATATGGTCATACCACTGATAAGTGGATCACGAAGTTAAACCCTATAGATAAGGTGAAAGAGGAGAAGAAGACTAAAAGAGAATAATCTATGCTATCTTAGACTACCTTTCACATCTAATATGAAATAATAAAATGGTATATAGATAGTGGTTACTCAATCCACATGACAAGGGTAAAAATCAAGTTCATCTCATTGAAGAAGAATACTTCAAGAATAGTGAGATTTGGAGATAACACAACTGCCAATATAATTGGCAAGGGTATCTTAAGTTTGGACAATAAAAATACTAAGTTAGAGAATATGTTATATGTGGAAAGTTTGAAACATAACCTGCTTAGTGTAAGTCAAATGTGAAATCAAGGAAACGCACTAACCTTTCATGATAGAGGGAGTTATATAAAGAGAGCCAAATTAGGAAGGATAATTGCCAATGCTAAGAGGACTGAGAATAATATATATGTCTTGAATGAGATCAAGAAGGAGAGATGATTTATGAGAAAGATGGATGAATTTTGGGTATGACATAAAAGGTTGGGCCACCTAAACTTTGACAATCTGGTCAAGATACTCACTAAAAAGTATATGAAGAATATGCCTAAGATCACCAAACCTACAAACACACTTTGCAAGGCATGCCAACATGATACGAAGACTAGAAGAATATTAAATTCCAAGGAGTACTCTACTACAAGACCTTTAGAATTAATACACACTAATTTATATGGGTCTACAAAAACTCAAAGCATTCAAGGGGATAGCTACTTCATGTTACTAATATATGACTACATAAGAATGACTTGGGTAGTATTTTTGAAAGAAAAGTAAAAAGTTATTGATAAGTTCAAGGCATTCAAGGATCTTGTTTAGAATGAAAAGAATGGAAATATCAAATTCTTAATATCTGATAGAGGAGGATAGTTTTGTTCCAATGAGTTTGATGACTTATGTGCAATCTATGGGATAAGGAGATAGTTCTTAAAAACTAAAACACCTCATTATAATTTGGTAGTGGAAAGAAAGAATAGGATAGTTCAACAAATGATAATAACTATGATAAATGAGTCAAGGCTAGATGATGGATACTAGAGAGAGGCAGTGATCACTTCAATCTACATTATAAATAGAGGACATATATGGACTAATGGTAACAAATGTGGAAAACTTTAGAGTGTTTAGAATCAAATGCTTCATCAAAATATATGAGGAAGACTTAGGTAAGTTTGATTCTAGGTTTGATGAATGTATATTCTTAGGATAATCATCAATGAACTCAGCCTATAGGTAGGTTTGATTATATGAATGAGGAGATAGACCAAATAAAGACAAATGAGACTTGGGAACTAGTTCCTAGGCCTAAAGACAAGAATGTCATTGACATAAAATGGGTGTTTAGAAATAATTTGAATGAAGATGGAGAAGTCACTAGGAATAAGGATAGACTAGTATGCAAGGGTTATGAACAAGTTGAAGGGACATACTTTGATGAGAACTTTGCTCTAGTATCAGGGTTGGAGGCCATCAGATTGTTTCTAGCACATGCAAGATTCAAAGGGCTCAAGGTGTACCAGATGGATGCCAAATCTACTTTTTTGAATAGGAACTTATAAGAGGAGGTGTACATAGAGAAAATTGAGGGTTTATCATTATTAGGTAATAAGAATAGTGTTTTTTAATTTAAAATGTCTCTTTAGGGTATAAATCAATCTCCTAGAACTTGTTATGCTAGATTAGATATGTATTTATTAGACCAAGGATTTAAAATAGGAGTTATAGATAGTAATCTATACATAAAGACATAAGATGACCATCAGTTGCTAGTATTTATCTATGTGGATGATATCATATTTGGTGTAAATAGTGAGAATAGGGTTAAGGCCTTTGTAAATGTGATGCATAAAGAGTTTGAGATGTCCATGATGGAAGAACTATCATTCATTCTTGGGTTACAAATCATTTAATATAAAAAAGGTATACTCATTTCAAAAGATAAGTATATAAGAGAGATGTTGAAGAAGTTTGAGGTGGAATATTACAAGGTAGTTAGTACACCTATGATCATGAGGTGTAAGTTGAACAAGGAAGATGATTCTCCAATGGTAAATTAGACATCATATAGGTCAATGATTGAAAGTTTTCTATATACTACTACCTCTAGACCTTAAATAATGAAAGAAGTAGGTCTTGTGGGAATATTTCAAGTAGAACCAAAGGAAATTCATTTGTAAGTAGTCAAAAGGATACTTAGGTATCTCAAGGGGACTATGGAGTTTGGTTTTTGGTACCCAATGAGCAAGGAGTTTAACTTGATAAAATAATATAGATGAAGATTGGGAAGGGAGTATAGATGATAGGAAGAGCACTAGTGGAGGATATTTCTTCTTAGGTGAGTTCTTATTATCATGGATAAAAAATAAGCATCCATCTATGGTATTATCTGCTTGCGAGGCTAAATGCATTGTGTGAACATAGGATTGCAATAAGGGGAGATTAGTATGTTGTTATTGAATGAAATAAAAATCCAAACAAAACACACTAATGATAAAATATTAAGCCTATCTCATGGGGGGGCATAATAAAAATAATTAATGAAAAAATACAACTAGAATGCAAAATATAAATAAATCCTTTACCTTCCTAGGATGCTCCAAATAACTTGTTGAAGTGGCTTTCTCAGCTTGTAAATCAAAGAGTCTTCATCAATGGAGTTGCTTGGTTCCTCCTCTCCTTGGCACCTTTGGATTTATGATGGATTTGTCTTGGATCAACAATTTTTCATTATAACACTAATTACATGAGGCTTTGGAATGATTTGTGAATGATAACATTACACTATCCAAGCTTAAAATTATGAGTGTGAGGCCTTCTATTTATAGATTTTGTAAAATTATCAGAATAAACCTAAACCATCCATCTCAAGATGAAGATGTGTGGGTAAGAATACATTAAGTTTTAGAGGTCAAATTCAATAAATTCCCTCATAAATATTTGGGATAAAGAGGCATTAAAGAGGCATGAGAGGGCTTAACCAAATATTTTATGCATTTATGGCCTAGGGATGTCTTCCTGAGAAATGATGGCACTTGATGATGCAAAAACTCATAATCAATTTCCAAATATAAATATTGAACAAGTTCCATGGAATTCTTAATTAGGCTCATGATTTTAATTAATTAGCTTTAAACATGATTATTCAACTTTGATGCAAATCTTTACAATTGATGCAGAAATTAATCAAATTCATCAAAATGTTGTATTATTGGCTCAAAATTTGAATAGATTAGAATTAGGATGAGATGTTAGATGCATTGGAACCATTATTCCATTTAGGATGTTGTAGACAAATAAAGGCATGCATCTCATGCAAGAAAATTGATATAAAAAAGAGATCTAAAGCACCCAAGTGTAAAATTGTCATTTTGACTCAAAATAATTTGATCAAAGTTAGCGATCCAATAAAATGCATTGCCCAATTTAGGGATACATTGGCAAAAATCGACACTTCTAAGTGACAGGTTCAAAGCTTTTAATGTTTTTTAGTGTTTTTAGGCCAAATTATGCATTTTAATAGAAATTGGTCAAAAGCCTGGTTGGAGGTTATTGATGGCCACTTTTAGGTCTCTATAGTTTTCCCATATTTGGGAATATGTTTCAGACCATAGGCAAAATAATGTCTTTTCAAATAATGAGAAATGGCCTATATGCCAAAAGGAAGATGATGATTGAAGAAAAATCTCCAAATAGTGTTTGGGAAGCCTAGGATGATCCCCCCTCGAGGGAGTGGCCATCACATTTATTGATGGATGGTCCCTCGAAAAGTAGTAAGAATAAAGGTGGAATTAACCCATGGGTGAGATTAATCTAAGTGAGAAAATATTTTCATTCATTGATTTAAAAAGTATTGATTTGCCCAAAAGTGGTTATAATCAAGAATAAAAGTCAAAACAATGATTTTCCCATAGGTGGTTGTAATCATTAAGAGGACATGAATTGGCTAAAGATGATGTTTGATATGGTTGTGCCCTAGTAGGGTAGATTAACAAGCATAATTCAAGGGTATAACCTAGAATATAGATAAAATATGAGTGGGTGAAAACTAGATGCAATGGTCTAATGACTAAAGAAGCCACAAAAACCAAGCATATGATTATTTTTGAAGTGATGAAAAGCATGGATAGAAGAATAAAGATTTAATCATTGAAAATGATTCAATTGTACCTACCAATGAGGCGATGCTCATCCTTATTATTAATGATATAACAAGAATGGTTAATGGGTGGATTTGAGAAAGATGGGTGGAAGGATTTGCTAAGGTATCGAGGAGAAAATTTTGTGGCTCCATTGCTTGTAGACCTTCTTGAGGATAATTTTTGTTGTAACATGTGATGTTATGCATCATGATAGAACACCATGAAGACTATCTCAAAATATATGTAAGGACTGACTCTTGATCCAATAAACACCCAGAAATAATGCACCAATGATAAAAACCATGATGATGTAGATGTATGAATATGGATAAAATCAATAATAATATGCTCAAGGAATCACCCTATGAATGCATGTAGACTAAGTTAAGGCAACAATTTTGAAAACAAACAAATAGGAAAGAAGACAAACAAACAAACACACAAAAATAACATAAATAGACAAACAACATGAAATAAACAAATAAAAATCTTGAAAATAAAAAGTAAAAGAAAGCATCCTACCAATGACCATTCCTTAGTAAGGTGGATTGAGGATAATTTACTAGGCTTAGACAAAAATTCTTTTTTTAGATTTTTCAAATATTTGAAATGTTTTTGGTATTTTAAGGTATCTCAACTCGTTAGAAATGATAAGATACCTACTTGAAAAATGGTGAGAGTGTTGGCTTAAGTTACTCATAAAATGGTGAGAGGACATGGAAAGGGGAATTAAGGTGACCTAAACATGAATTAAGCATGGATGACATATTCCCAAAATAATCTCAAGTCACAATAATTCCATGCACACAAAGTGTGAGGAAAAACTAACTATGTCTCAACAAGTTCTCAAATCTGACCAATGGCTAGTTAAATGAAAACAACAATGGCAAGGTGATGCAGCAATGCATGATAGACAAATTATGCCCCTAATTTTCCTATAGGTGATTATAAATAGGATATAATGGACTAAATAAATGATATAAATTTTCTCACAGGTGGTTATAATTATTAGAAAGATTGGTGAGACACTAATTTGCCCTAGCAAGTGATATAATCAGTCCCACATAAATAAACTTGATATAGGATGGAAAATGAAAGATATCTTGCAAAACCAATGATCACATTACTTTCATAGACTACCATTTAAACATGGAATTTGATTGATTATTGAAACTTAATCAAAATCCCCTCATGAAAAGTATGGGAAGAACCAAAAGAACCAAGATTAATATAAGATTGGGTAGGATGACTTAAAATAGGATTTGGTCTAGATAGGAATGGAATGATAGGATGGCATGGTCTTACTTTAGGATAATTATGGTTTTTGATAGATTGGATAAAATGGTAAGATGGTTGCCCCTAAGTCAAAAGGTGATTGGTTGGGATATGTGAAAATGGCAAAGGAAATGGTATGGTACATGTTTTTAGCTTGTATGATTGTTGATTTTTGATGTGTTTAGCCTAGATATGGAAAAATTGCATATGATTATGTTATTCTTGTTGAATTGGAGATGCATGTCCTAATGAGAAAATAATACACATAATAATCATTCATGTTAATTTCTACCCCATACCTCATATGAATATATGATGTATCAAGACTTGGTTTTAGATTTAGATGTAAATGATGTTATTGTGATCTTCATTGGTCATTAATTTTTATTCCTTCAAATGTCAAGATAAGGTATCTTTATATCCTTAGAAAAGGAAAGTGTGACCATGGAGAGTAAATAAGGATAAATAATGGATGATAGGTTTGATTGGGAAATATAATTATGGAGGATAATTGAATGTCTAATGGTAGGGAAATAAATGAAGATCAAGATTTTTAGGCACACATAATGTTATTGATTCTAAATTTGACATAGCTTTAGATGTGTTGGGGTTGAAGAATTTTGAATATTATCTTGATAAGACCCAAATATTTTTTATTTTTTGGGCCTAAGAGTAGCTAACATCTGATTATGTTGTAGATTAGAAGCTATTTTGATTTTTTATGTGATAATGTCTTCATCAAATAGTGAAGAACTTTTGTGCTCAACTATTGGCACCTTGATGAGGTTTATACCAATGAAGTTATCTTGATTATGTTTTAGCATCTCCAAGAAGGTTTCACTAAGGAACATTGAATTTTTTATTTGATTGTCTTATATCACCTCTGAAAAGGTTTCACTAGAAGATGTTGAGTTTGAACTTTGATTGTCCCATAGTGCCTCTAAAAAGGTTTAACTAGGAGAGTGTTCTTCTTCTACATGAATTTGGTCTTAGCCTCCTCAATTTTATTCAATTGATATGTCACCATGGATGTAATTCAACAAGGTGTGATTCTATTGGTCCCAATCGACACTTTTTGGAGGTGGAATGTTAATAACATATGTATCTTGGTTGGTAGTAATGGCATGTGAAAAAGTAATGGAATGGGGAGAGGTTGCATAATCCTCATAGAAGATACTAACATAAATTGTGTCGATGATGAATTATTAATCCTAAAAAACCATGAAAGGATCACAAATGTATTCAAATTAATTTTCTAGGCATATGTAACCAATGTTGTAACAACCATGAACATATTCTATTTTTGAATCTAATTCTGACTCAAAGGACTCTGAATCCAATGTCAAGATTGATGTTGATTTTATTACTGATGCTAAATATGATGTTGGTTTAATAATAGAACCTAAATATAATGTTGGTTATTCATTTGACATGGATGATACTATAATTATGTCTTATTAAATGTTTAATATTAGACAAGTAATAACCTATGATGGCATAATGGGCTCCATAGAAACTAGTTTGTCAAAGTGAGACTCCTCAATGATAGTAAGAAGGTCAAGAGACAACTCCATAGATATTATCTTGTTAGAGGGAAGCTCTTGAAAAAAAGGCATATGGTCAAGGTAATGATTTACCTAAAGGTAGTTATAATCATTAAGAAGTGACTTAGTAAAGACTAGCTTGTCAACATGAGACTTCTCATCAATAAGTATAGGATTGAAAGGTGATTCATCAAAGGTTGACTTATTAAAAAAGATTTTTTCAAAAAAATCATCTTGGATTCGTTGGTTCTCTTGGTATTAATTTACAATGAGTTGGAAAATTCTAGTTTTGAACATAACTTAGTCTTCAAATGATTGGATTAGTTAAAGTTTTGATGGGATTTGTATTGGATCAGGAATGGACTATGGTTGGATAATTGTAGGGTGATGGGGATCATGATTGTTTGCATGAACCAAATGATGAATACCTAAAATGGTAATGATAGGTTAGTGTGGATCTTGATTGCTCATAAAAGCCAAAGGACTAGGTCTTGAAATGAGGAAGGGCCATTGTGGAGCTTGGTTGCTCTCATAAGCCAAAGGATGAGGTCCTAGAAGGATAAAGATAGGGTGTTACAGAGATTGGTTTATCAAACAAGAAAAACGATGAGGTCTTGGTATGTAAATGGTAAAACATGGTGAAGCCTTATTTCTCACATAGGGTAAAGATTCTAAGTCTTACTCATAATCCGTATCATCTTAGTTAGGGTTTTGGGTTGGATTGTAAGCTGGTTCTTGACTCTGTTTCTAATATGGAGTATTTTAGGGAGAATAATAAAAATACATAGAAAATATATCTCTTTAGGGGTTTTTAATCAGATTTTTTGTGGCCATTCTATCATACTCATATTATATGTGACTCCACCATAAGTATAGCTAGACATATCTGCATAAATGATGAAATCTCAAAAACAACTGAAAACTATTCAAGTAAACATCTAAGTGTTTCCTTAAGCACCAAAATAAATGTTCCTAATCATTTTTAAGCACTTAAAAATATGTTTAAAAGATTAGATGAAGCTTGTTTTGATCACTTCTCAAGTTGGCCCTACAAGGCAAAAGTTAGAGTTTCATTTAGCCTTGAATCACTTTTCCAAATAAAGCAAACAACTTTGCTAATTGAGATCTTGGGTTTAACATAATGTAATCCAAATAATCCATAGTGAAATCCTATTACTCTACAAAACCATGACTAGTTAACACAAAATCACTACTCATGGGTTATTTTAACAAAAATCATAATATCACTACTTGGGTTAACATTAGCAGAGGTCATAGTGAAATATCACCACTATGAGAGTTAAGTTTTTATCTCTTAACCACTAATGGTTTAATAACAATACCATGATTTTGATAGGCAATATCATGACTATCAAGTCACGATATTGTAGAACCATGACTATTGAGTCATGACATTGCAATATCACTGCTAGCAAATTATGGTATTGAAATATCACTATTTAAAGAGCATTAGTGTTGTAATATCACTACTAGCAAATTGTGGTATTGTAATATCACTACTTAGAGAGTAGTGGTGTTGCAATATTTCTACTATCAAATCATGATATTATAATATTGCTACTAATGAGTAGAGATATTGTAATATAGCAATTGGATCTATAGATACAAACAAATTCAGTCTGAAAACATAGTTTAAACACAATATCATGACTTAAAATGACAAATTGTAATTGTATTAGTGGTGGGATTGTGGTCCAAAGGATAAACTCATGAATCCATAGTAACAAAATTGTAACATCTAGAAAAATAGTTTTTTGCTCAGATTTTCACTCTTTTTGCTCCCACACTCCAGGACCTTGCATGAAAATGGTTATTAGGTTGCATGTAGGTGTTATTTGACAAAATTTGTAATGCTAGGTCCCACTAGGTGTGAAATTTATGAACATAAGATTGTAATAAGGGGAGATTAGTATGGTGTTAGTGAATGAAATCATAAATCTAAACAAAACACACTAATGCTAACACCTTAAGCCTATCTGAAGGGGGGATCATAATAACAATACTAAATGCAAAAATACAACTAGAATGAAAAATACAAATAAATCCTTCACCTTAATTGGATGCTCCAAATAGCTTGTTGAAGTGGCTTTATTGGCTTTTGCATCAAAGAGTCTTCATAAATGAAGTTGCTTGGATCCTCCTCTCCTTGGCACCTTTGGATTTGTGATGGATTTATCTTGGTTCAATATTTTGGCATTATAAAAATAATTTCATGAGGCTTTGGAATGATATATGCATGATAAATTTACACCATCCAAGCTTAAAATTATGAGTGTGAGGCCTTATATTTACAGATTTTGCAAAATGATCAAAATGAACATGAACCATCCATCTCAAGATGAAGATGTGTGGCTAATAATCAATTCAATTTTTGAGGCTAAATTCAATAAATTATCTCATAAATATTTGGGATAGAGAAGCATTAAAGAGACATGGGAGGGCTTAACTAGATATTTATGCATTTATGGCCTAGGGATGCCTTCCCAAGAAATGATGTCACTTGATGATAAAGAAAATTATAATCAAATTCCAAAAAAAATATTAAACAAGTTCCATGGAATTGTTAATTAGGCTCATGATTCAAATTAATTATCTTTAAACATGATTGGTCAACTTTGATGCAAATTTTTTCAATTGGTGCATAAATTAATCAAACTAGTCAAAATGTCATATTATTAGCTCAAAATTTGACTGGATTGGAATTAAGATGTGATGTTAGATGTGTTAGAACCATTATCCCAATTATGATGTTATGGACACAAAATAACAAAGGAACGTGTCTCATCTAAAAAAATTGGTAGAAAAAAACAATCTAGAGCAATTATGTGCAAAAATGTCATTTTGACTCAAAATGATATGATCAAATTTAGCTATCTCATAAAATGCATTACCCCATTTAGGGATACATTAGCCAAAATTATCACTTATATGTGATAGGTTTAAAGATTTTAACATGTTTTAGTTTTTTTATGCCAAATTATTCATTTTGATAGAAATGGGTCAAAAGCTTAGTTGGAGCGTATTGATGGCCACTATTAGGTGTCTATACATTGTAGTAGTTTCATGTTGTACTTAGGGCCTATGGATGAGATAGATCTTATAAGACTAAAAGGTGGAGTATGATAGTCCTATCCCTATCTATTATGATAATAAAAGTTACATATGCATTTCAAAGAATTCCATCATGCAATCAAGAACCAAGCACATTCCTATCAGATATCAGTTCCTAAGAGAATAGGTAAGTTAACAAACTGTTAAACTTAAAAATATTTATACACAAGATCAAATTGTAGACATTTTGACCATGCCACTTCCAAATGAAACATTAAAATATCTAAGATAGTAATTGGATGTAATTCCTACCCCTAACAGTCATTAAGGAAGATAAGTGCTTAGGGGGAGCTAATAAGGTCATTCATTAGCTCTCAAAATAGGTGAGTAGTTCTAAGAAGGTATGGATGCAGATAGGGGAAACATGTTTGTATAGTGCCTTAATAACTCATAATATTGTGTGTTGAGTGTTTTGGTTGCAAGAGGTGTGATGTAATAATCTATAGACATATCTTTGTCATTTATGTCAAAGGGGGAGAAAGTTCAAAATAAGGGAGAAGTTTCCTATTGAGAGAAGTTTCTGAAGGTGGTTGCCATGAATGACAAAGGGGGAGATTATTGAGTATTGTCATTGATGTCAAAGGTACATATTGTGAAGTTTGATGTCAAAGGAGATTAAGGATGATGTATAGTGTTTTCATGGAAAGATGTTGTCCTGAGAGAGAATTTGAAGTCAAGAGAGAATTTTAATGCAACTAATGTATTATGGTTATATGAAGGCACATTTCATTGATGTCAAAGTGAAAAAAAAGCCTAGTCATGACATGAAAAGGTATGTACATGAAAATGAATGAACACATGCATGTGAAGGTTTTTTCACACTATTTTAGCATGATATCAAGGTATAAAATAATCCATGAGATTTTTAGGGTGAGCCTATAGGGGTAAGACCTTCAATCTATATCTGCACCTAGACCACTCTTAGGCCTTGCCTAGCTTAATGAGGTATGAAGATAAGATTTTAAGGTAAGTATGTATATTTTATCATGGAAATAGGTGAGATAAGTTGTTTTATGCATTTTCACAAATTTTGAGGTCATGGTTTGAAATAAATTTCATGAAACACAATTTTAGGCCTTTTTTAGTTCAAAGAATGAGGTCTCAAGACTTGAGAAGCACTTTTTGACATTCATTGGCATGTGTAACCTCTACATGGGATCATAAAATATTAATGAGAAATGTATAAGGGTCATATATAATATCTCTATGCATTGGTTTTGTATTTAAGTCCTTTATGAATAATCATTAACACTAAAACCTGTGTTAAACCTCCCTAAAAACCTGATAAGGACCTGATGTGAAATATATTTTCAAAATCATATTATAATTGATTAGAATTAATATAAAATATATTTTATCATGTATTAAACTTTCCTAGGTACCTATAGGTGGTACTAGCTAGTCAGATGAGAGAGAAAATGCATAGATACAAGCTTGTTTATCAATAAATTATTGTATCTCTCAAATGTTGTGTTGGTCAAGAAAAATAAATGAATGGGAGAAGAATATAGAGAATAATTTTTCATATACATGATGATTTTTTTATAGTTTATGGTCTTAAAATGTTTTAATTTTGTCATCCATGTTACCAGTCACAGACAGACCTAATGATGCAAATGGTGCAAAACCCAAGCAAAGATGAGAAGATAGATTTGAGGGTCTAAGAATGTCAAATTAATGCACCAAATTATATGAGGTGTATATTGTGAATTTTAATTCATGCTCATTCTTAGAATAAGTTTTGGATGTTAATGAATATTGTGAAAAAATTGATCACAAAATGACCTATTTGGTTCAGATAAGACTATGTGATATAAGGTCAATAAATTAGTTTGTAAGACCAATATTTTCCATTAGACCATATGATATTTATATTTTAGGATGGTATAGAGATATAATAGGACCATTTACATGCATCAAGAGTCGTTAAAATTGTCTAAAGAGGTATTATATGTCTAAGTCACCATGATTGGTTTTTGAGGTAAATTGGCAGTTCTGAGTGAGTGAGGTGCAAATATGTTCTTGAGCCTTTATCTCCTGAGTGAAATTGTTCCAATAATTTTGTGATAATAGTGAGATCATGCATAACTTGTATACATGTTTAATTTTTCAAAATTTAGTATCTTAATTGTGTTTAATATTCATTTTTATAAGATAAACTTTTTAGGTACACAAGTCTAATAGGGCAGTTTGTCCTAAAGATGCTTTCACGGTATGAACAAAAGACATAGGTTTAGCCAAGAATGGAGGAAGTTAGTATAGGTCATTGGATAAGTCATTTAACTATTTTAAATTGTTTGAGAAATCTAACTGGTCTTAAGAAGATCAATATTTGGTGTTAAGAGGACAAACCTAATACAATTAGGTCTCTATGAGGCTTAAAAGAGAAACGAGGACTAATTGAGTTGTTGTAGATAAAATGGGTAAAATTTTCATTTTAATCATATTAATAAGTTTTTATAAGACCTATTATATCTAAAACATAAGATGTTGGAGGTGTGTGGCCAACCAAGTGGTGTGTGACCATGAGACTTGTACATATACAAGGCAGTTTAACCCTATCTGGATGTAAGTAAAATAAGTGAATAAAATGTTGCTTGGAAGAGTAGAATGAGGTCTTGAAATGAGAACATAACAAAAAAGAAGAGGTGGATGATTTGGTCTACTAAGATGTCCTAGATTACCCACCCATTGATGGTATTATTCATCAATATCTCTTTCCCCTCTTACAGGCTAAAAGGGATGGGAGCTTCTTATCATTGAGCATGGTTTAATAAATGATATTTAGTAGGCCTTGGTGTGTGATTATTTATCTAGTTACATACCAAGGGTACAATAACCTCATCCAATAATTATTTGCAAAGCTTTTAGAAGTCATCTCATGCCATATCATGATGGTTTATGGATTTCTTCATATCAACACATTAAACATCATCATAATCCTTAAGACAATTAGATCTCCCCTTGTAACTTTACTACCAAGTTCATAGTGTCTTAAATAACCTCTATCTACTATTGAGCATCAAGATACCTAGTAACATAGGGATCTTCATGCTATACCTTCTAATAGGTAGAGTGGATGTAGACTGGGACTATTTACTACACATTCTAATATTAACTTTTTTGGTTTTTGGAGTGATAGGGCACAATATCTAGTGTGTTTTATCAATGTGTATCATACTGTCACCCTTCTCATTTATTTCCTTTGTAATGGTTGTGTATAAATTAGGGTACTCCTCCAATCGATGCTCATTTTCATAGAAATCACATGCAGAGTAAACTAGGCAGTCTCATTGGTAGTGATCAGGGGAAGCATACTTATAACATGTCTATGGTGGAAAGTTTCCACATCTATGTCCTTGACTTTGACCTCACCCATGATAACCACCATTCTCTTGGTTATTTAAAATAGAGGCCTGACATATACCTCATGCATGCACCTCTTGAATGTCATTCATGAGGTGGAAATCAGTGGTTTCATAAGTATATGCATCACATATCTTAAAATAAGTGGACACATTTGATTTATTGTCACATTTTAATAGAGGAAAAGCTCAAACATCATCCTCTTCCTAGTAAATCACATGACTGATTTAGTATGACACATATGTTCTTATGGGGACAATTGTTTATATTATGGTATTAGGACTTATAATTGACACATCATAGGCCATTACATGTGTCATAAATGTTATGTGCATTTAGATTTTCTAATTAAGATGCCATTAAAGTAATTTGAGCATCCATTAAAGGATCGATTCCTATATCAATGTTGATAATAGCTTTGGTATGGAGGGAAGCTTTCCAGGCCTTATGCAAGCTAGTAAAATTTCTTTGAGATAATGTTCATCTAAAAGGGAGAAATAAACTTCCCATGAACCACTGAGCATGTTGAAAAAAAATTATCTCGAATGAGAGATTGTAAAGAAGTGTCTTGAAACATACATCATACTCACATATGCTCTTAGTTGGTTCTTATTTAATATCTTTCACCATAGTAATACTTTGTTGCTTGAACTTTGAAATGTCAAATTCTTGGAGAAATGTTGCCTTAAGCTGATCATAAGTGACTACAACCTGTTGAGGATCATATTTATGATACTACTTATGTACTTGTTCTAGAAGGGTGGTTTAAAATTGAGTGGCTTTCTGCTCATAAGAGGTTATGACATGTACTCTCTATATAATTTCACACTTGTGAACATGTTTGGAAACATTATCCACACCTTCATATTATATAAAATGGATTGTTATTTCATAATACATGGTGGGTGATTGAGGTGATTGTAATGGTGGAAACTAAGAAATCCTTTCCCTCTTGTATCTTGGGGGATGTCCACCACTTCCTCGTATGCCTCCTCCTAGTCTACTAGTCAAACCACCACCTAGTCCACCTCCATTACCTCCAGCAATAGCAAAAACACCTAAGACATTGGGTTCTCAAGTAGGTGGAGTCATGATATTCAGCCTATTACTTTTCCCACTACTTATGTTGTTTCTACCAAGCATGCCAAGTTGGGACAAAGAAATATTTTTCAAAATAAAAGAAAGAGTTAATACACTAGTGTCTAAAACTTACTTGAATAAAGTTTAACTTATAGATTTAGTCTCTAAATCTATGCTATCTATATCCCAATTGTGTATAATTAGATCATCTAGTTCAAAATCATGAGATCACATTATGGTTTGGGAATTTCATCAATTCAACTCAAGTTCTTCTATCTCCATTTCCTGGCTTGTTTCTCTCACATATACTAGAGTTAGCATTGGTTATGGTCCAAAAGTTAGAGAGTCCTCTTTGTGCTCTTTTGCTTCTCTATGGATCTTGATAGCACTTGCTAAATCATCCTATCCCCTTATTATGTTGCTTCCACCTATAATCCTTCACCAATATTATCATAAATGTGATTTCACAAATCTCATGGACTAGATACCATACCAAACCAATAATTCTCATAAGTACCCCTACATTCCCCCAACAACCATGATACTCATTCAATGAAGAGTTTATCCATCCATGGGTTAAGTCTCAAGTCTAGAGCCAATAAATAATTTATTCACCTCCAAAGGGAATTTATTTAGATATAAACGACATGATTCTAAGAGAAGCTATAACTTAGCTTGTTATGAATAGGAATAATTTGATAAAACTTACTCTAATACATAACTATTTAACAGCCCTCACCATTAGACATCAAAAACTCACATCCATGGCATGCCCAAGTGTGTTAAGGCTACCTAATGCTCTAGTGTCTAAGATATTTTCTATTGATGATTTATTAACCAGTCTCGAGCATAGGTTGTGATCCAAGCATGAAAATCAATAGATACTTCCATAAAAAAAGTCTCACATAAGGAATTGTATAGATTTTGATTAATGCACACATGTACAAAAACTCATGGTTCAAGAAATGATACTACAAATTTAGCTTCAAAATTGGTAATCCATCATTCAATGTTTTAAAGAGAATCATTCAATAATTTTACACCATGATGCAAACAAGTGCTATGGGTCCCAATAATTAAACCAAGATGTTGGGTTAGTTTTCTATATATGCCTAAATTTCTTTAGAAATGCACACTAAAGTGATTAAAACCCAACATGTTGGTGCATTGATATTTCACATAAGACTTATATTTCTCATAAGATCCCCTAAAGCATGTAGCTAGGGATTGGTTCCTATTTTTTTTGTTTCATTAAGGTGTACTTAACATATATCGATGCTTGAACACAATTTATTCAATGATTAACTAGAAAAATAAATACACAATAGTTATGGGCCTAAATTTAGTTAAATGAACAAACATGATTAACATGATGAAAACCATTGTTTTTTTAATCCACATGATAGCATTCAGGTAATGTATATTCCATTCATCATTTTCATAATAGGTTCACAAGTTATATATTAAATGCATGGTACAAATTAGCTGAAAATTAAAGTAAAATAACAATATCACAATGGTATCCTCAATCATATAAGTGGAATAACAATCAAAATCAATAGATAACATTCAATAATAATTAAAAGCATTACAACTCTAATCAGGGGTATTTATACTTTTTTTCCCTAACCAAGTAGTTACAATAATAATGACACTCTCAATGAGTATACAATGATCTTCAATGGACTAAGATTCATGGCAACCAACTACACTATTTACCTAAGGACCTAATCCTTTGTGCACTTATATTCCTATTTAGTGCTAGATCCTCATCACCAAGTGCCTATCTTATCATGGGATGATGTTAGAATCATGCATGACTTAGTCTATCTTGTCCCTAATAATTGCTCCTTAACCATCTTCCACTTCTCACATGCTCCCTAAGTATTTTGCTAGTGTTTTGAGCCCTCCATTCTCAATTTCTCTAATTATTATGGATATTATCTCACTAGATCATCCCATGTTATGACCTCCTATGCCATGGTTTTATGTGCCTATGACTATTTTGTTTGGTACTTATTCCATGTTGGGCTTCTTTCATACCATGCATGTTTACCAAAAGATAGCCAAAATTTGGGGTCCAACATGGTTCTATTAGTTTTGTAAGACCTTCATATTTATCCATCTCTTTTTGAAATATATTGAAGGTAGTGAAGAACTCTATGAAATCCAACTCACCATGTTGTGTTATGTTATGAACTTGACACAATTTAAGAAGTGTTGCTTCTATGATATTTATCTTTGGCACCCTATTAGGTAGCTACTACTTTGGATTATTTATATAACTATTGAAAGTCATGTTATACTTTTGTAATAAAAAATATGGTTGGTATTCTATCTACCAATGTTCCCCATGTGCTTCTGCATGTTTAGAAATACATTGCTTAATTTATACACCATTCACTAAATAACTTCTAGTACTATTTTTGTAGCATCATAAATATTACCCTCTGTAGTAACAATATTAATTGATATTAAAGACTAATTCTATATTTGTTAGTTAGATGTAGGTATATAATTTCTTAAGAAATCATAATGTTGATTAGGTGGAACATGGGCCATGGGCAAATGGGTGTACACCTAGTTCTAGTTTTCAACCACATTATTCTAATTTATGTTTAGAATTAGGCTGAAGGTTAGGAAAACAAGACCAAGATTAAGTAGGGCCAAGGTTTATGACTAGGGGTTCAATATTTTGTCAATGTTGATAGTTTCAACATATGCCAAAGGTAATTTACCATCATTGGTAGCTTTAGATAATAAGACAATAGTCATAGGATCCATGGTGTTCTTATACATTTCAAGCACTGACACCTAATCAAGTTTGTAAATATTTTTACAAGTCTAGTGTACATATTATAGATTCTAGCATTTAAGCCCTAAATTGGTTCATTTAGTTTTATTCTCATTCTTTCAAACTGTTGGTATACAACACTTATGTTGGTGAATTGGCCAAACTATAACATCTCCACTAGGATCTACTTAGAATAATATAATTTAAAAAAAATTAATCAATGTATTATTTCATTAGATTTCACCATGAAAATCTAATTAGTGATCTAGATATAACACTCTAAGTATGTTAACTATAAAATAAGCATATAACATCTGTCATTGATCACTATAATTAGATGAAATAACATAATTGAATATGGAAATTAGTTACAAATATATAACCATGGTTGGTAAAATAATAAAACCACTATTATTAATGTATAATAAGTGAATAATTAGATTTTATTAGGGATAATGTTTCAATAATAATAAATACAATACAAATACAAGGCTCCATGGATTAAGAGTTCCCAAACTCCAGTAACTATAGTAATCTCAAGTGTAGTCTCCAAGTAAGTACTACTATGGGGAGGAAGAGCATCATCCAAGTGCTTTTCCACACCAAACATGGACCATCAATCCCATGTACAATCCCCCATCAGGGAATGGCCCTCCCTTCATGGATTATTAAGATAGTGACAGTGTGGGAATCTAAAGAGACAAGCTAGTACCCATGTGATGTATAATTTATAAGAACATGTAGTACACCATAAATAAATATGTTCTAACATGATATCACACAAACATGTAAATCATACATATGAAATGATAATGTCTAATTGAACATTACTTTGGCCAAAGTTTTCAATAGTTATTGATCTCTATGATTATTCAAATTCATACACACCACTTGAATGGATTAAGCTAGTGAATTCCATCTCACTACTTAGTACCAGTAATACGAGATTGAGTTAACATGAATATAACCAATAGATTCATATAGCTTACTTCCTACTATCAAGCATAAAATGTGATAAACATAAGAATAATCAAATGCATACATTTAGTCCATCAAATGTATGAATGAATATCTACTATATTATTTATCACATAAAGAATAATAATCATAACAAGTACTATATATACCAACTAGGTATAATCTATATTTAGACTACATATTTTTAATTTCCATAAGTAAATACAAATACAGTACATTCTATGACAAATAATAATATCAGTCTATCATTTTCATGTACACTCTACTCAATTTTAATAGCCAGTCATATTAAGAAAGTCATAATTATCACAAAAATATAATATTTCATTTAAACCACTTGTTATATTTTTAGTGGACTACATTCATATAGTTATATTTTCCTTTCCCTCAGAATCTTGTGACTTATTATTATTTATAAATATATAGGCACACCTCTATATGTTGTATACACATATGAGTATTTAAGTCCTCATATCAATATTTTTCATTTATACGAGCACTTGTTCATACTAAATATATTTATAATATGTACAATATATAAGCACTCAACAATGTGTAAATAATGTATATAATATCAACAGTCACTTGAAATTCTAATCAATGACTTCATATGATTTCAACAATCATTAAAATTATACATTCATGTTAATAAACTAGGTAATAGATTGTCTATATACATATTCTACTCTTTTTAAGCCAAATTGACATCAAACACTCATGGATATCTCACCATGACTTAGAATATATACAACCCCACTATTAAACATCATACTAAATATACTTGAATATAAACATGGAAATCACATTATTATTAGTTCATGATACTATTAGTAACCAGATTAAGAACATTACGATACTATAAATGTTTAATATTCATAATTCTAAATATCACGATACTGAATATACTTGAATATATACTTGATTATGGAAGTCATGATACTGAATATATAGATATTAGATATTCATGTCAATCCATAGATATAAATTTTAATATTTAATTTCACATTAATATGTTAATATTATAATTAATTGCCGGTTTCATAACATACAGTCTTTACAACATACACAGTTTGTTGTTATAACATAGTCCAAAACTCACATTTTTGAGTTGATAATTAAAAATGGTGCACCTTATGTTCTTTTATCGTACATCTATGTAGAAGTGGGGTGATGTAAAAAATGTAAGAATATTTATTAAATATAGAGGATCGAGGTCCATAAAATGGTGCATGCTTTCTTTGTGGTATAATGGGATTGATGTCCAAAAGCATTAGAGTTCAATGAAAGGTTGGATAATTTGTATTTTTTAGATTTAAGATATGTGCTCAATGAGGTGGAAGAGGAGGAAATAGAATCATTCCTCTGACACCATAGTGTAAAGTTGGTAATTAAATTTAGATTGTTAAACATGTCCCCTAGAAAGAGATAACTTGTTAATATTGACTGACATTTATCAAAATTTAAATATATAATAAACATCATTACCAGTAAAAGAAATGAACAACAAAACAAATGTATGTAAGAACTTCATTTAGGTGTACTATATGGTTGTATTTTTTTTTATTTGCAAAGAATTAAATCTCATTTCTTTACTCATCTATGATGATCAAGTAGGTTGTGAATTAGAAAATGCAATGGTTGTTGATGGAATTGTACTCTTTTTGTGTTTTTATATGTAGATAAGGTGGAGATTGAATCTAGGCAACAAAGCATCTGGTGTCTTAATCTAAGTTGGCAAGTCTTAAAGCTCAAACCATGTGGTAGATTTATTAATATGACCAAGTTAAAGCTCATTTATGGGAAAATTTTATACACAAATTAAACTATATAGTCTCATGGTTTTAACTGACCATTCACACAATTCACTATTTAAATGTAAATCAAACACTAAAAAATTTCATAATTTTTCTAAGTTATAAATCTAATACATCACCAAGCTTTTATGGAACCACATGATAGATGGTATGCCTTCTTTCCTTTGCACTACTTCCTTTTGTTTTCCCTTCTATCCACTCTTTATTCTCTTCATTTTGTTCTTCTATTCATCTTTTACAGCATGCCCTTTGCCTTTTCTCCCTTTGCATGAATATCATATTCTTTTTAAAGCTTACCTAGATTCCTACTTTCTTTCTTTATTTCTTCCTTACTTTATTTGTTTTATTCCCTTTCTGTGTTTTTTTTTTTCATTTTTCTTTTTCCTATATATATTTTCTTAGTTATTAATTTATTAATTTTTATTTCCTAATTATTTATTTTATTTCATTTTTTAATTTTCTTCTAGTTTTCCACTTTTTATTTATTTTTAATTACTTATTAATAATATGGTTTAAAGACAATATGACTAATATAGAGTTAATAATATTTTTTTTAATCTAAAATGGTAAATCCACAAAAATTATATCAAAATACAATGGTTATTATAGTTATGTTAAATTGATTATCTAATGTATTTTATTATCTATCTATATTAAGGTGTTAATCCCTATAATGATATTCTTAAATATCATAAAGATAACTAGCTTATATTTTCAACATTACTAAGACATGCTGGTTAGTCTACATATGGTAGTACTAAACACTATTCACACAAATTTACATTTTTGAAAATATTAATAATCATGAATACAATGACACTACATAAACACACAATAAAATTCACAACACAATCACATGAGATTAATTCACCTAAGCATAAATATGAAGTAACACACACATATACAATTATCTAAATGCAGATAACATAAAGAATGTACTAAAGCTAATAATTTAAACAATGCAAATAACATGTACTACCTAATGCGGTATGTCCATGGGTTTTATCCATTCCTCTATCATCACCCAACACCTCCATCTACATCAGCCTCTTTGTGATGCTATCCCACCATCATGCTCTAAGGGATGAATCTCTCCTATACCAAACTCATGATAAGAAGGTAGATAGTACATAGTGTTATGTTGTAGAGCTAAAAGCTTAACTGATGCAAAATTGGAGGAGGTTGCTAAGTGCTAAAGCAACTGACATCAGCATGATCAACTGATGTTGGTCATATCTAGTTACAAATCTATCAACATCGGCCAGGATTCGATCGACATTGGTCATCTCCAGATAGACAGGGACCGACGTCGATCACCTACGCGTTCCATAACTGTTAGTTACATGAACAGTTAGTTTGTTGAATGGTTAGTTTGCATGTAAAGACTAATTTTAGTCTTCAATCTGTGTTTCTAATTATTGTAATTAGGAAGTCTAATTATTGTTTGTATGGGATCTATTTAAGAGACCCATGGGGTTGTATTGTAATCAAGGACTAAGGACTTGTAAAGGTAAGGACAAGGAAGATATCCTTCTAATTGTAAGATCAGGCTGATCTGTAGGTCGTGTAAGATCAGGTAGAAGATCTACATGGTAAGTAAGATCAGTTGATTTTCAAGTGTGCAAGATCAAGGAAATCTACTTGGAGTACTTTGAGTACTTGGTGGACTGGTAGGGCAAGGTTGTTTGTCATTGACTGGTGGAGGGTAAAACTCTGTGTTTGAGTTGTGGTTGTAATTGGTTGTGAGAGAGAGAACTCTTGAGGGAGAATTACTGGTACACCCAAGAGGTGTGGGAAGAGTGTGATTTCTTCATTGTATTTCCTTCTGGAAGAGTGTTAATACAAGATAGTATTGTCTCTCATATTCTGTGTTATTTCTGAATTCTAGTTACACATTACTTCTAGTTTAATTCCATGTTTAGTTGTTTATACAAGGTAATAAATTGTGCTCTTAATCCTAACAAGTGGTATCAGAGCCTGGTTCAGATTAGGTTAGTGTTTGTTGATTATAGGTCACTCACAGGGGTTTCTATTCGAGTGGGAGTAAAGCAATGGCAGAAGAAAGTAAGCTAAGAATGGAGAAATTCAATGGCAAGAATTATCAATTATGGAGGATGCAGATAGAAGATTATCTATATCAGAAATATCTATACTTACCATTGGGTGGGGTTGCATGCAAGCCCATAGATATGAAAGATGAAGAATGGAAGGTTCTTGATCAAAAGGCTCTGGGATCTATAAGGTTGATCCTGACATCGTCTATGATTTCAAACTTATCACAAGCTAAGGCAATGATAGAGTTGATGGAATCTTTGGAAAATTTATATGAAAAACCCTCAGCTTTGAATAAGGTATTTCTTATGAAGCAATTATTTAATTTGTAAATGTAGGAAGGTGGATCGGTACATAGTCATCTTAGTGATTTCCATGGATTAGAAAATTAGTTAGTTTTAGTCAATATAGATTTTGATGATGAAATTAAGGCTCTCTTATTCTTATGCTCTTTACCTAAAAGTTGGGACAATTTGGTAATGGCAGTTAGTAATACTGCATCTGCTTCAAATATCTTGAAAGTTGATGATGTTGTTAGTGTAATCTTGAATGAAGAAATTTGCAGGAAAAGCACAGGGGAATCATCAGGTAATGCTTTATGTGTTGAAAGTAGGGGAAGGCAAAGAGAGAAGATCAAGCAAGGGAAATCAAGGTCAAAGATAGGTAGGAGATCTAGATCCAAGCATGGCAGTATAATCTACTAGAATTGTGGAAAGAAAGAGCATGTAAAGAAAGATTGTTAGGTGGTAGAAGATCAACATGAAGGAAATGAAGAAGCAGATGTTGTAGGTATTGTTGCATAGGATGCTCTTGTATGTTCCTTGGACGAAGTGGAATCTTGGGTTTTAGATTTTGGTGCCTCTTTCCATGCAACCCCAAATAGAGAATTTTTCCATGATTATGTCCAGAGAGACTTTGGAAAGATTTATTTAGGGGATGGTAAGCCTTGTCAAATGGTTGGCAAAGGGAAAGTGCAGCTAAAATTGTAGATGGACAACACATGGGTGTTGAAGGGGGTCATGCATGTCCCAGTCCTGAAGCAGAATTTGATTTCTATAGGAAATTTGGGTGATAAGGGATGCACAGTAACTCTCACAGTGGAATCTTGGAAAGTTTCCAAGGGTGCACCTGTTTTAGCAAGAGGTAAGAAAGTAGGTACACTTTATCTATCTACTTGTATTACTGATTCTCCTTTTATTTTATCTACTTAGATGTAGATGCAAAGATGTGGCTCTGTAGGCTTGGTCACATGAGTGAGAAGGGAATGGATGTTTTTAAGTCAAATGGTAAGCTTTCAGATTTGATAGACCGAGAATTCTATGAGCACTGTATGTTTGGGAAATAGGTGAAAGTGAGGTTAATCACAATTGGGTCAACAAAGAAGAAGCACAGGTTGGAGCTCATTCAGACAGGTGTGTGGAGACCAACTCAAGGAGATTCTATTAGAGGATCACAGTGTTATGTTTCTGATGATGCTACAAGAAAGGATTGGGTTTATTGCATAAAGAGGAAATCTGATGTTTTTGACATATTTAAGAACTGGAAAGCCTTAGTTTTCAAGGAGAAGATGATGGACAGAGATCAACTCAAGGGGTTGAATAATTTTGAGTAGGGCAAGGTTGATTTGGACAAGGTTATGATCCAAAATGAGCTCACGGGTAAAAATCATCACTCACAAGAAAACACAATTATTAACATCAGTCAGGTGGGAACCGATGTCAAACAAGCAGGTACCAACATCGGTCATGTATAGACTAGAGTCAGTGGTGTCAGGTAGGTGGATATCGACGTCAGTTAGGGAACTAACGTCAGTGATCAGGTACACACTGATGTCGATCAGGGAACTGACGTCGATTGGATACAGACAAAGAGATGACCGAGATCGGTCACTGACAAAATGAAATTTGGGTGGACAATAAGCTGTCAAGGAGTCTCAAACACCCATGTGGAGGACTGAAAGGGTATGTAAGCCTTAATTTCATTATTCCCCTTCTTTACACTACTTGTTGCTCACTGATGGTCAAAAACTAGGAAGTTTTGAAGAGGCAATGTAGGTAGAATCCAAGAAATAGTGGGAACATGGCATGAATGAGGAATTTGATTCCTTGGAAAAGAACCAAATGGGAGATTTGGTTGAGTTGCCAGCTGGAAAGAAAACACTAACAAACTAATGGATTTACAAGTTAAAAAAAGGAGAGAATGGATAGGTGAGATAGAAGGCTAGGTTATATGGTCTTGAACAAGCTCCAAGATAATGGTATAGGTTTGACAGGTTTATGACAAAGCATGGCTTTAGTCAATGTCAATATAATCACTGTGTTTATTTTACTAGGTTGGATAATGGTCGCAACATTATCTTGTTACTGTGTATAGTGTATATGCTTGTTGTAGGGTCACACATGCAGGGATTTGCTGAGCTAAAGGTAAAAGTAGCTCAAACATGCGCCAAAAAGGATTCAGGAGTAGAAATCATTGGCATGAGTATTTCTAGAGATAGGGAAGATCACAAGTTGATTTTGTCTCTAGAGGATTATGTGAATAAAGTAGTGGAGAGGTTCAATTTGTAGGATGCAGAACTGGTTGGCACACCTATGGTTGGATAATTCATAGAATAGTGTCTTGAATCACATGATGAGGTTGAGTACATGAGTACTAGACTTGATATTACCCAAGCAGTGGGATTTTTTAGCAAGTTTATGGCCAATCTAGGAAAGGAGCACTGGAAAGCAGTTCAGTGGATTCTTAGGTATCTGAGAGGGACCAGTAGCAAGTATTTATGCTATGCAGGGTCAAGCACTTCACTACATGGGTATGTAGATTTAGATATGGTAGTTGACTTGGATGACAAGAGAAGCACCATAGGATATGTGTTCACTATCGGTGGAACGGTGGTTAGCTAGATTTTAGAGATGTAAAAGGTTGTTGCAATCACAGTGGCTAGCAAGGAAATGATATGGATGACTCGTTTCATGGAAGAGTTAGGAAAGGAGCAAGAGAGTTGTATATTGTATAGTGATAGTCAAAGAGCAATTCATTTGGCAAAGGATTCAGCCTTTCATTCAAGAACCATATATAAATAGCTTATGTATCACTTCATTAGACAGGTATTGGAGGATGGTGAGTTGAAGCTGGAAAAGATCCATACGGATATGAACCCTGTAGAAATGTTAACAAAGCCAGGAACAAAGGAGAAGTTAAATCCTCATTCAACTTTTGATGGTCTTCAAGATTGGACTTGAAGAGGGATACAAGCTAGGAAACAAAATTAGATGATGTACAGGTACAGGTATAGGTGTAGTTGTTTATCTCTAAGTGGGAGATTGTTAAGTTATGGAGCTAAAAGCTTCATTGATGCAAATTGGAGGAGGTTGCTGAGTGTTAAAGCAACTAACATCAGCATGATCAACTGACATCAGTCACATCTAGTTACAAAACTACCAACATCGATCAAGAGTCAGTCGACATCGATCATCTCCAGACAGACAGGGACCGACGTCGGTCGCCTGTGCATTTTAGAACTATTAGTTACATGAACAGTTAGTTTGTTGATTGGTCAGTTTGCATGTAAAGACTAATTTTAGTCTTGAGTCTGCTTTTCTAATTATTGTAATTAGGAAGTCTAATTATTGTTTGTATGGGATCTATTTAAGAGACCCATGGGGCTTTATTGTAATCAAGGACTAAGGATTTGCAAAGGTAAGGACAAGGAAGAGATCCTTCCAATTGTAAGATCAGGTTGATCTGCAGGTTATGCAAGATTAGGTATAAGATCTACATGGTAAGTAAGATTAGTTGATTTGCAGGTGTGCAAGATCAGGGAGATATACTTGGACTACTTTGAGTACTTGGTGGACTAGCAGGGCAAGGTTGTTTGTCACTGATTGGTGGAGGGTACAACTTTGTGTTTGAGTTGTGGTTGTAATTGGTTGTGAGAGAGAGAACTCTTGAGGGAGAATTACTGGTATACCCAAGAGGTGTGGGAAGATTGTGATTTCTTCATTGTATTTCCTTTTGGAAGAGTGTTAATACAAGATAGTATTGTCTCTCATATTATGTGCTATTTCTAAATTCTAGTTACATATTACTTCTGGTTTAATTCCATGTTTAGTTGCTTATACAAGGTAATCAATTGTGCTCTTAATCCTAACACATAGCATTGTGATATCTATCATAAGATAATATTAAAATAACAAATCAACATGATCACAATGTAAATAATATGCAATATAGGTGACTCATAGTAATGCACTCATGTAATCTAAACAATATACAACTATCCCATAACAACATATAACTTATATTTTAGTTGAATAATAATAAAATCAAATGATCATCCATAAAGAATCCATAGATATTCAAGTAAATTCGCTTAGTGAGGAATCATGATGTAATATGAACTATGTTAAAAATGTGTTTTGTCATTCATCTCATGTCATAATTAAACCTTCTCAGATATTAATAAATTAGTCATGGCTGAATCTTGTAATGTGGAAATAAAAATTATGTATGCCACATCTTTGTGGGTTACATTCAATATTTCTAAATCAATTTTAAAAGCCTTGATATGTTATTTAGTAGTCTTACCACCTGAGGGATAAAATTAATGAAGCTACATCATAAGGTTTCTAGGTAGATCATGCACATCTCTAAGGATTTTGATACCATAATCAGTTAACCAAGTTTGAACCATTGATTATAATGGAATATGGGGTTGTATACTTGGAGAATATGATTGATCTTGAGGTGTTATCCTAACAATGTTACCTAAATTTTATATGGATTTTCAAATGTAGGTATAAAAAGTTAGTATAAGAGGTAGATTTTGTTAATCTTCTGAGTATATACAATGCAACACAAGTGATTCTTTTCAAGTAAATAGAGGTAGAGATTCAATATATTCTTCTAGTACTAGATAAATTTCTATTAATGTAGTTTTTATGCACACTAGGGAAACTTACAAGCTAACTTATAATGTTTCAATATCAATGAAATAAATTCAGTCCAATGCATGAGTTACGGGGTATTGGGTCTTATAAACCACTTGTTTATGGACTAGTGGTGAGTGGAGTAGTTGTTTACCACAAATGATTCAACTATAGTGGAATCTAAATCTACATAATATGGGTGGATGTTGGGAAATGAGGTGTCTCAACCTTGACAAGTCAAGACACTATTCATAGTCACATTTCATAGTCACTATTCATGTGATGAGGTGGTAGTGGTGAGTTAGAAATGAATTTACATTTGATGTGGTAGGTGATGTAGGTGTTGATGTGGCTTATGATTATTTAGCATGGCCCATAGAGGAATCTACATGTTGTAAGTGGGGCTTACCACTCCACTATGAAATATTTTTGTTAATATTAAATTCACATGCTTTTGATAGTAAAATACATAGACATATGTGGAGTACATTTGCACATGTGGGAGATATTTGACACATGTGGGAGAAATCAAAAGTTATGGAATATTTTGACTCATGTGTGTGCACATGTGATAGTGGGGAACATATTACTATTCCATATTGGAGGCACATGTGAAGTGGGGCATAACAACTTGGACTCACATGGAAGTGGAGATCCTCAAATCAAAAATGGGAGTATATTTGGACTAAGCACATGTGAGGAGGATGAGGTTTACTATTTACAAATAGTATCCCCACTAAGAGGGATGAATTTTCCTTTAGATGAATTTTCTAATGTGTAGTTTATTTTATCTTTCCCTCTCATTAAAATTTTGATAAGTAATAATGTCTTCTCATTTTTAAATAGAACCAAGTAAAGCAAAAAGCTTGTTATGCTTGTATGCAAATTGTAATTGCAAGATTGAAAGTAAGAGAGTTGTGCAAGGCATTGAATCTTTGTTGGAACTAGTTCTTCTCTTGAGTGTATACAAGTGGTGCTCCTATGAAGGATTGATTTATAAGTGTATTGTAATTATTGTTGATTGTTAATAATACATTGAGTTGCTTTGAAGTATGGTGTTTTTTTTACTAAAAGGTTTTTCCCCACTTAATCACTGTGTCTAGTATACTGTTATTTTTATTTATATGTATTTTCTTTAATTTTATAACAAGTTCAAATTATTTTGCATATTCTCCTCTCAAGTTTTTATGTAAAGGAATTATTTACACTCTCTTTATATTCCTTTCAAGTGATATTAAATCCTAGCCAGTTTTGGTTGTAGTTGTGGGTGTGTTGGATCTTTTGAACTAATCTAATTTGAGAGGGAACTTGTGCAAGGATAAATTTAAAGTTATTTATTGTATTGATTTTAAGATGGCCATCACATAAGCAGATTATAGGTTGAGCAATTTATAGACAACAATTTTGATATGTGGAAGCTGAATATGGAATATATTTTGATTGACTATGATCTATGTAATTCCATTTATGAAAGTATTTAGAGACCAATAGATCCAAATTAAGTAGCTAAGTATGAATTGATGGACCAAAAAGTTAGAAGTCTCATCAGATTGTGCCTATAAGATTCTATACTAATTAATGTCCATGAAGAGACTACAATTAAAAAGTTGTGGATGAAACTCGGTGAGATCTACCAAGCTAAGTATCTTGTTAATAATATTTTCTTAAGAAAGAAATTTTATTCTTTGAGAATGGAAGAAGATGGACAAATTGCAGACCACCTAGAAGCATTTAATATGTTGGTGGCTCAATTAATATCAATTGGTGTTAAAATGGATGAGGAAAAGAGATGTTAAATTTTTCTTTTTTCTTTGCCTAACTTGTGAGATTCTCTTGTTATGGATATAGGAAGTACTTCTATAACCTTGAAAGTTGAGGATGTTATAGGTTCTTTGCTTTTTGAACAAATGACAAGGAAAGTTTCCATTAGTGCTAAAGAGGACCTACATGTTTGAAGAAGAACCAAATAAAGAGGCAAGAAGAATGATAAGTATGAAAATTCTAAATCCAAGTATAAAGGGAGATCCAAATATCATAGAAATCCCAAGGTGAGATGCTGAAATTATGGCAAACATAGTCATCACCGATTGGAGTGTAAAGAGGAAAAGAAGAAGAGGTATGATTCTAATTTTAAGTCTGAGAAGGAAGGTAGTGATGCTTTCATTGAAGACTTAGTATCCCATGCAAGTAATGATGTATGTTTAATTGATTTAGGTACATATTATCATATGACCTCTAATAGAAATTGGTTTTCTAAGTATGAGTAATTTTATGGAGGTAAAGTGTACTTGGGTGATGATTCTTATCTAACCAATGTTAGTTGTGGTAGAATAAAAATCAATTTTCTAGATGGAAGGATTAAACAATTTGATGGTGTGTTGCATATCTTGAGGCTAGCTATAAATTTATTATCTATGAGAAAACTAATAGATGTAGGTGTCTAGGTTGAATTTTCTAAAGTAGATTGTAAGATGGTGAGAGTTGCTATGGTGATAGTTAAAGGTGTCAAGATTGGCACTTTTTATAAGCTTGATGCACACATGGTTGAGTGAAATAATACTTTTGTGAAGACTACATCAGAGACTACTCCATTGGATGAAGAGGTAATCACTATTTTTGTGGATGCCCATGATTTTTGGGTACCTAAGGGTGCTAATTATATGGAGTTAAAATTTCCTATAGAGAATACTATGTTGTGACACTCGAGACTTGGCCACATTGGTGAAAAAGGTTTAAGGGATTTGAAGACTAAAAACCTTGTTGAAGTTTAAATGACTTCAATCTTGAATTTGATTTCTATGAGAATTGTGTTTATGGTAAACAAAATTGTGTTTAGTTTTATTTGAATTCTCATAAATACAATATTGTTTTGGACCTTATTCATTCTAATGTTTTTGGTCCTATTAATGTTCCTTCAATTTAAAAATCCACATATTATGTTTCATTTATTGATTATTACACTATAAGGACATGGCATTATATTATTAAGAGTAAATTTTATTTTTTTAATCATTTTAAAGAATTTAAAATAATGGTTGAGTTGCAGACTAGAAAGAAAGTAAAGTGTTTGAGAATTGATAATGGCAATGAGTTTTTCTCTAATGATTTTGATATATTCTATAAGATTGTGGTATAGAGAGACAAAATATAACTTCATATTAAATTGAGCATAATGGATTTGTAGAAATAATGAACAATACATTGATGGAAAAGGTTGGGAGTATGTGTAGTGGTGCTAGATTAGAACAAAGGTTTTGGGTTGAAGATATAGACAATGCTTGGTACCTGATTAGCAGGTTTCCTACATCAAAACTTGTTGATAAAATGATTATGGAGGCATGGTTTGGATGAAAGCCTTCATTGAGGCATATTAGTGTTTTTGGTTATGAGGCATATGGACATGTGTCAAATGAGAAGTAGACAAATTTGAAGAACAAGGATGTGAAATGTATCTTCATTAGATTTATATATAGTGTGAAAAGATACAAGCTTTGCGATCTAATAGCATGGAAGGTAATATTTTCTAGAACTATTATTTTTATTGAGACTAAGCCTTCTTATATTACACTATAGCCAAAGAAAATAGAAAAAAATAATGTGATTTAATTTCCTCCTATGCCTAAGAAAGTTGAGTTGAGGCCAAGATAGAGACAAGAAGTTGAGGAGAGCTCATCGAGCTCTGAATATTTTGAAGAGGAGGTAGATGAAGAAGAACCTCCACCTCAACTTGTTCAAATGTCCACAAGGAGTAGATAACCACCAAAAAGGTATTCTCTTGATGAATGGAGATGTATATTTGCTTTAAGTACTAACATTGATGAATCAAGATTTGTGGAGGAAGCTTTAGGTATGAATGATGTAGAGTCCTAGAATTTTGCTATAGAAGAAGAAATGGAAGATTTATAGAAGAATGATACATGGGACCTTTTACCTTTACCTGAGGATGTAAGATAAATTAGATTCAAATGGGAATTTAAGAAAAGTATTGGTTCAGATGGTAGTGTTGAAAAGTACAAAGCTAGGTTTGTTGCAAAAGGTTACTCTCAAGTTAAGAGTGTTGATTAGAATGAGATTTTTTCTCCTATTGATAAAATGACATCAATTATACTCTTGATTTATATTAAAATAGCTCATGATTTATAGATTGAGAAAGTGTATGTAAAGACTACCTTCCTTCATGATGATTTGGAGGAGGAGATTTATATGACACAACCAAAGCACTACATGGTGAAAGGTAAAAGAAATTTGGTTTAAAAATTGAATAAATCCTTGTATGGTCTCAAGTAGAGTCATAGGATATGGTACCATAAATTTGATAAATATGTATAAATTTTAGGGTTTGGGTGATCTAAATCTGATCAATGTGTTTATTACAAAATTGATGGCTGATGGTGACCATTTCCTAGTTATTACCTTAGAAGTTGATGATATGTTATTTTTTGGCAAAGGGAAAGTTTTGATTTCAAAGATTAAATATCAAATATTAGCAAAATTTGAGATGAAATATATTGGTGATATGAGATACATTTTTGGGATGGATATTACTAGAGATAAATAGAACAAGAAGCTATGGTTTGTCCAAAGTATGTGAAATCTATTTTACATAGGTTTAACAGACATGATTGTAGACCATTGTGTGTTCTTGTTTTAGTAGGAACAAAGTTATCTATTATAAAATATTCTACATCCCTATCAGAGATGTAATACATGAGAAAATTTCCTTACCAAAGTGTAGTCAAAAGTGTGATGTATGATATGGTCTGAACTAGACCATACATTACCCAAGTAGTGGGAGTTCTTTCTCATTATATGTCTAATCCTAGTATATTTCATTTGGATTTAGTGAAAAGGGTATTCAAATATTTTAAGGGTACCTCAGATTATTCCTTATGTTATCATAGTAACATGAGTAGAGATAGGCATCCTCTTGAAATGATTGGTTATGTGGATTCAAATTGTGTAGATGATGTTGATAGTAGAAGATCCACCAGTGCTTATACATTTACTTTTTTTGGTGGAGTAATAAGTTGGATGAGTAAGTGATAGGTTTTGGGTTCTTTGTCCACTATAGAGGTAGAGTATATGGCATCTACTCATGCCTATAAGGAATCCATTTGGATTGAGAGTTTATGTTTTGATATTGGTTTAAAACAAGGTGCAATGAGAGTTTATTGTGATATTCAGAGTGATCTTTGCCTATAAAATAATTCAAATTTTCATGTTAGGACCAAACACATTGATGTATAATATAATTTTGTGAGAGACATGGTCGAGGATGCTATGGTGAAGTTGATAAAGGTAGAGACTTTGATGAATGTTATAGATTCATTGACTAAGCTCATGAGCATTGATAAGTTTAGATGGTGTTTGGAGTCTATGGGACTCTTCGACCCTAACTATTAAGTTCATGTTGGTATGGTTCCTTTGGGTCTTTCAAGGTGTTTGACAAGTGGGAGAATGTTATGAAATGAGGTGTATCAACCTTTAAAAGTTAGGACACTATTCACAAGACATTATTCATAGTCACTATTCATGTGATGAAGTGATAATGGTGAGTTAGAAATGACTTTATAGATGATGGGGTACATGATATAGGTGTTGATGTGGCTTGTGATAAGTTGACATGGCCCATAGAGGAATCTACATGATGTAAGTGAATGTGATGGAGTGGGGATTACCACTCCACTATGGAACATTTTTATTAATTTTAAATTCACATGTTTTTTATAATGGAAGACATAGACACATGTGGGAGAAATCAAAAATGTGGAATATTTTGACTCATGCATGTGCACATGGGATAGTGGTGAAAAAATTATTATTCTAGGATAGAGGCACATGTGAAGTGGGGTGTAACATCTTAGACTCACATGTAAGGAGAGATCCTAAAGTCAAAAGTGGGAGAATATTTTGAGTAAGCACATGTGAGGGGGGGAAAGGTTTACTATTTCAAAATAGTATCTCTAATATGAGGGACGAATTTCCCTTTGGATGAATTTTCTAATGTATAATTTATATTATCTCTCACTCTTATTGAAAATTATATAAGAATGTCTACTCCTTCGTAAATGGAACTATGCAATGTAAAAAGATTTTTATGCTTGTATGTAAATTGTAATTGTAAGAGTGCAAGTAAGAGAGTTATGCAAAGCACTAAAGCTCGGTTAGAACTAGTTCCTCTCCTGAGTGTATATAGGTGGTTTTCTTATGAAGACTTTCTCTACTAGTGAATTATAAATTCTATTGATTGTCAATAATACATTGAGATGTTTTGTAGTGTGGATTCTTTTCAAAAGGGTTTTTCCCATGTAATCACTATGTCTGATATACTGTTATTTTTATTTATGTGTTTTCTTTAATTTCATAACAAGTTTAAATTAATTTTCATATTATCCTCTCAAGGTTTAGTGTAAATGAATTATTTTCATTATTTTATATTCCTTTCAAGTGGTATCAGAGCCTAGCCAATTTTGGTTCTAGTTGTAGGTGTGTTGGATTGTTTGAACTAATCCAATTTGAGTGAGATCATGTGAAAGGAAAAATTTGGAGTTATTTATTGCATGGATTTTAAGATGGAAAGAACATCAGGGAGATTGGAGGTTGAGAAATGTACATGAAGCAATTTTGAGATATGGAAGCTGAAGATGGAAGATCTTTTGATTGACCATGATATATGGGATGCCATTGAGGAAAGTTTTTAGAGACCTACAGATCCACATGAAGTAGTTAAGTATGAATTGATGGTCCAAAAATATAAAAGTCTCATTAGATTTTGCTTAATAAATTTTATACTGATTAATGTCCATGAAGAGATTACAATAAATAAGTTGTGGATGAAACTAGGTAAGAAATACCAAGCTAAGTCTATTGTTAATAAGATTTGCTTAAGAAATAAATTATATTCTTTGAGAATGGAAGAAGGTGAATAAATTGTAGACCACTAGGAAGCATTTAATATGTTGGTGGATCAGTTAGTATCCATTGGTGTTAAAATGGATGATGAAGAGAGATGTAAAATTTTGCTTTGTTCTTTGCCTGGCTTGTGGGATTCTCTTGATATGATTATAGGAAGTATTTTTATAACCTTGAAAGTTGAGGATGTTGTAAGTTATTTAGTTTTTGAATAAATGAGAAGGAAAGTTTCCATTAGTTCTAAAGAGGACATACATGTTTGAGGAATAACTTTAAAAAGAGGCAAGAAGAATGATAAGCCTGAGAAGTGTAAATCCAAGTCTAAAGGGAGATCAAAATCTCCTAGAAATCCCAAGGTGAGATGATGGAATTGTGGAAAGCATGGTCATTACCGATTAGAGTGTAAAGACTAAAACAAGAAGAAGATGTATGATTATGATTCTAAGTATGATAAGCAAGGTAGTGATGCTTTCATTTCATCCTTGTTAACCCATCCATGTAAGTAATGATGCATGGTTAATTTATTCAGGTGCATCTTATCATATGACCTCTAATAGAAATTGGTTTCCTAAGTATTAATAATTTAATGGAGGTAAAGTGTACTTGAGTGATGATTCTTATCTAACCTTTGTTTGCTATGGTAAAGTTAAAATTAGATTTCTAGATGGAAGGATTAAACATATTGATGGTGTGTTGCATATCTTGGGGCTAGCTCAAAATTTATTATCTATGAGCAAACTAATAGATGTGAGTGTGCAGGTTAATTTTTTTGAAGTAGGTTAAAATATGGTTACAGGGGCTATGGTGATGGATATAGGTATCAAGATTAACACTTTGTACAAGCTTGATGCATGCACAGTTGAGTGCAATAGTATTTCTATAAAGACTACAACAGAGACCACTCCATTGGATGAAGAGGTAGTCACTATTACTATGGATTGTCATGGTTTTTGGGTACCTAAGGGTACTCATTCTATGGATTTATAATTTCATATAGAGAAGACTAAGTTTTGGCACTAGAGACTTGGCCACATTGGTGAAAAAGGTATAAGGGACTTGAAGAATAAAAACCTTGTTGAAGGTTTAATTGAATGCAATTTTAAATTTAATTTCTATGAGCATTGTGTTTATGGTAAACAAAATTGCATTGAATTTTACTTGAGTTCTCATAAATCCATTAGTTTTTTGGATATTATTCATTTTGATGTTTTTATTCCTATTAATGTTCAATTTATAAATCCACATATTATGTTTCATTTATTTATGATTACATTAGAAGGACATTGGATTTATTTTCTTAAGACTAAATCTAAAATTTCTAGTCCTTTTATAGAATTTAAAGCAATGATTGAGTTTTAGACTAGAAATAAATAAAGTGTCTGAGAACTGACAATGGTAGTGGGTTTTATTCTAATGATTTTTATAGATTTTTTAAGGATTGTGGTATATAGAGACATATGGCAACCTCATATTCACCTGAACAAAATGGAGTTATAGAAAGAATGAGTAGGACATTGATGGAGAAGGATAGATGTATGCTAAGTGGTACATGAATGGAACAAAGATTTTGGGTCAAAGCTATAACCAATTCTTATTACCTGATCAATAGGTCTCCTACATCAAATTTGGTTGATAAAATGCCTATAGAGGCATGGTTTTGATGAAATCCTTCATTGAGACATCTTATATTTTTTGGTTACGAGGCATAGGCACATGTGTTAAAGGAGAAGTAGACGAAGTTGGAGAACAAGGATGTGAAATGTAACTTCATTGGATATAGTTATGTTGTGAAAGGATACGAGCTTTGGGATCCTATAGCATAGAAGGAAATATATTCTAAAAATGGTATTTTTGTTGAGACTAAGCCTTCTTCTATTATACTACAACCATATAAAATAGAAAATAAATATGTGATTCAAGTTCCTAGTATGCCTAAGAAAGTTAAGTTGAGGCCAAGAAAGAGACAATAAGTTTAGGAGAGCTCATCAAGATCTAGATCTTTTGAAGAGGAGGTTAATGAATAAGAACCTCCACCTAAATTTGTTTGAAGGCCTACAAGGCACAAACAACCACCATAAAGGTATTCTCCTAATGATTGGAGATGTATATTTTCTTTAAGTACTAACATTGATGAATCATGATCTGTAGAGGAAGCTTTAGGTATGAATGATGTATAGTCCTTTAATGTTGCTATGGAGTAAGAGATAGTAGCTTTAAATAAGAATGATACATTGTAAATTTTACCTTTACCTAAAGGACATAATCCCAATTGGATGCAAATGGGTTTTCAAGAAAAAGATTGATTTAGATGGTAGTGTTGAAAATTACAAATCTCAATTAGTTTTAAAAGATTACTCTCAAGTTGAGGGTGTTGATTACGATGATATTTTTTCTCCTATTTCTAAAATGACATATATTAGATTCTTGATTTCTATTGTAGAATCTCATGATTTAGAGATTGATAAAATGGATGTGAAGACTACCTTCTTTCATGGTGATTTGGAAGAGGAGATTTATATGACACAACTAAAGCACTACATGGTGAAAGGTAAAATAAATTTGGTTTGCAAGTTGAATAAATTATTGTATGGTTTTAATTAGAGTCTTAGGATGTTGTACCAAAAATTTGATACATATGTATTAATTTTGGTGTTGGAGCAATCTAAATATGATCATTGTGTTTATTACAAAACTAATGGTGATCATTTCATGGTTATTGTCTTAAATGTTGATGATATGTTATTTTTTGGAAATGGGAAAGTTTTGATTTTAGATCTGAAATACCAAATCTAAAAAAAAATTAGATGAAAGATAGTGGTGCTATGAGATACATTCTAGGGTGGAGATTAGAAAAGATAGAGAGAATAGAAAGCTATGTCTTACCTAGAGTAAGGATGTGAATTATATTTTACATAGGTTTAACATATAAGATTGAAGAGCATTATGTGTTCCTTTTTTAGTAGGAACAAGTTTATCTATTTCATAATTTCCTACATACCCATCAAAGATGGAAGATGAGAAGATACCTTACAAGAGTGCAGTCAAAAGTTTTATGTATGTTATGGTTTTCACTAGATCAGACATCATCCAAGCAGTGGATTTCTTTCCCATTATATGTCTAATCTTGGTAGAGTTCATTGGGATTCAATTAAAAGGGTCATAAAATATTTTTGGGGTACCTTAAAATATTAGTTATGTTATTAACATGATTGGAGATAGGTATCCTGTTAACATTATTGGTTATGTGATTTTAGATTGGGTAGGTGATGTTGATAGCAGAAGATCCACCAGTGCTTATGTGATCACTTTGTTTGGTGGTGCAATAAGTTGTATGAGTAATCAACAAGATATTCTTGCTTTGTTCAAAATAGAGGTAGAGTATATGGTATTTACTCATGAATATAAGGAATCCATTTGGCTTATGAGGCTATGTTTTAATATTTTGTTGAAATAATTAGATGCAATGATAGTTTATTATGATAGTTAGAGTTCTTTTTTCCTATCAAAGGACCTAAATTTTCATGCCAAGACCAAATATATTAATGTAAAATATAATTTTTTGAGATAGATGGTCAAGGATGGAAGGGTGAAACTGATAAATGTAGTTAATTTGATGATTATTGCATAGTAATTGACTTAGCTCGTGAGCATAGAGAAGCTCAAATGGTGTTCAGAGTCTATGGGCCTCTTGGCCCCTAGATGTTAATTTCATGTTGGAATGGTTCCTTTGGATCTTTTAAGGTGTTAAAAAAGAGGGAGAATGTTGGGAATGAGGTGTTTTAACCTTGACAAGTCAGGACACTATTCATGAGACACTATTCATAGTCATTATTCATATGATGAGGTGGTAGTGGTGAGTCATAAATGAATTTATATATGATGTGGTAGGTGATTCAGGTGGTGATGTAGGTGTTTATGTGGCTTGTGATGAGTTGTCATGGACCATAGAGAAATCTACATGATGTAAGTGCATATGATGGAGTGGGGCTTACCACTCCACTATGGAACATTTTTATTAATTTTAAATTCACATGATTTTTATAGTGGAGAATATGGACACATGTGGAGTAAATTGGCACATGTGGGAGATATTTGGAACATGTGGGAGAAATCAGAAGTTATGGAATCTTTTGACTCATCTGCGTGCACATGGGATAGTGGGAAATAATGTACTATTCTAGATTTGAGGCACATGTGAAGTGGGGTGCATCACATTAGAATCTATGATGTCCCAAATTTTAGAATAAGGCATGATCAAGAGACCCTTAGCCTATCCCATTCCCAATAGGCTAAATTTTGGTGAAGAAGGCAATAGTAGAGTGGGTTACTATTCACCCATTATTATTCACCAACACTATTCACAAAAAAATTATTCATTGTCATTATTCATGGGTGACATGACAAGTGAGTCAACAAGTGAGGTGGATTGTGAGTGAGGTGGAAAGGCCCATAAAAGAATCTTCATGTTTTCAAAGTTCATGTGAAGGTGTGGGACATCATACCCCACCTAGGGGACAATTAAAAGTTGTTTTTGACTTCCACCATGGGGTACTTTGTAAGGTAAAGTATGGAAAAATTTCCTTGGTGGGCTCATATTTAGCATGTGCTTGGGTCAAAATGAGTTTTATGTGGAACAAAATTCATGATGCACATGGTTAGTGTTTTTTAAGAAGTCAAAAAGGAGGAATCTAGGCACATGAGAGACTAATAGTGAGTTATCATCACTTCCCTTTGCACATGGAGAATAAAGACATAATGATGAAGGCTTGTTGAAAGTAAATATGATAATTATGACTTATTTGATCCCCATTTCCCCCCCTTTCAACACTTCTATTAAATACTTCTCTCTCATGCATTATTCATCCTTTAATTTCCCTCTTTGTAAACTTGCTTAAGTATGAGATGGTTGCCTTATAATTGTATCTTTTATAAAAACAACCAAAACCATATATACTTATTGCATTTATGGTTAAATTTCATAATTCAAGTATGATAACCCTTGTGAGCCAACATAGAATTTGAAGATGGAACCCCTTAGATTCTACAAAATTGGAGGATGGAAACCTGAAGATTCAAAATGGTGATATCATTTAAATATTACTACTATGTCACAAAGAATTTATTTTCTGATATGTATTTTTAATAAGTTTGCTGATCTTGGTGTGTGGAGAGATTATTTTATGTATTTTAATTCCCATATTAAAAAAATACAAAAAATATCAGTTGTTTTGTGTTTCCTTTCATTTAATTCAGGGTTATTTCAATATTGCAAGAAGTGGAATTTCAACATTTCCAGTATTTTGCAATAATATCCCATTTGGGATATTATAGTGGTATCATAGCTAGTAATCTTGCTAACCTATAGGTTTTATTTGGTTTGAATGCTTTCAAGTGACAAGGATCTCAGGCATTGAAGGAGAAATCAAATAAAATTGCAGCCAATGGGTGACAGAGAGGAAAATGAATCAACAAGAAATTTTGATGAGATGGTGCAAAGCCAAAAATAACTTGCTAATATGTTTCACCAAATGTTTTAGTGGATGTGAAACAAAGACAAAAATACCATGAGAGAATCTAGTAGCTCTAGAAATAACATGGGAAAAAAGAAGTAGAATCTTGGAGTCTAGATATGGGATTCTTCAATTGACCTCTTATTCTCAAATTCATTCCAAGAGTAGAAGTGCTTCCAGAAGAGGAGGCCATATTTAAAAGTAAAATATCTATTTGTTTTGAGGAATATAGATCACTAGCTGATGAAGATAGTGAAATGTTTTCACTCTAAACATACATCTCTTTGAGGAATAACAGAGGAGCAATAAAATAGAGACCAAAGGATTTAGAGCATACATTGGGAAAGATCACTCTTTCTACTTTTAATGGATCTACTAATTATACTAATAGAGCTTGGATCAAAAAATTGGACACATATTTGTCTCTCAAACCCATGGTAGATATGGAGGATATTAGTTTTTCCACATTTCATCTTGAAGGGGATGCACATGATTGGTTGTACCATGGCCTAATCACTCAGAATCATGACCAAATAAGGTCATATGATGAGTTTTGTAAGAAACTAATTGAGAGGTTTGATAGAAGGGACCTTGAAGAGTAGTTTAGAGAATTGGCTTGCCTCAAACAAAAGGGTAATGTAGAAGAATATGTTGTTGATTTATAGAATTTGTCTGTAATGGTCACTGACATATTAGAGAGGAGATTAGTAATTATTTTTATAGAAGGATTGGCAGAGCATCTCAAGGGTCTTGTGAAGGCTTTCAACCCTTCCTCCCTATAAGAAGAAATCAAGAAGGCATTTAATTTGGAAACTTCCATTCCATCAAAGCCTTGTATATGGAACAAGCCTAAAAGGAACTTAAAAAATAAGCATATGACTTCTACAACACAAAAGGATGCACATTCTCACTTGCATAAGAAGGTAGAAGATGATTCCAAGAATGAGTTGAGGAGAAAGAAACTTTATTTCTCCTGCAAGGATCCATGGGCTCTAGGACATAGATTCTTGGGAAAGGGGTAAGTACACTATATTGAATCTATTTTAGATTTAGAATTAAATTTAGAGTCACCCTAGGAACCGCATCATCTAGAAGTCTATCTCTCTTAAAGAAGATCTTGTTAGCACTCTTGCATCCATATCCAAAGCATGAAGATATCATCCTTTTATAGTTTAAAGGGAGCTTGCCAAACAAAGAGTGACTATGTTGATTGATAGTGGGGCTACCCACAACTTCATTGATGAAGGATTAGTGAAGAGGATGAGGCTTAAAGCACAATAATTTGAATGCTTCAACATCATTTTAGTAGATGGATACAACATTCCATGCAAGAATAAGATTCACGATCTCATTCTAGCCCTCAAAGACCATAAAGTTCATGATGATTTATATATTATTGGTTTAGGAGATATTGATGTAGTTTTAGGTGTGTAGTCGCTTCATTCACTAGGAGAATAATCCCAAAATTATGAGACTATGGAGTTCAAATTTAGAACCAAAGAGAAGGAGGTGATTTTGAAAGGAATTATCAATGGAGCTCCACAGGTGGTCACAACAAGAAGGATTGAAAGGCTTTTACATAAAGACAAAATATCACAGGTAGTTAGTTTTTTTTTATTATACAAGATCCATCCAATGGTAAGGATATATCCCTGCATGTTGATATTCAAAAAAAATTGAATAAACATAGTATGGTTTTTAATGACATACCTCCAAGATTGTCACCTGAAAGGGGATTTTAGCACATCATAGAAATGGATCTAGGTTCTAGACCTATAATGACTACACCATCCCATCATCCCAGAGTGTACAAGTATGATATTGAGAAATCAATATAAGAATTAATTCATATGGGGTACATTAGACTAAGCTCTATCCCTTTTACATCATCTGTAGTATTGGTGAAAAATAAGGATGGTACTATGCGGATGTGCATAGACTACAGAGCCCTAAATAAGAATACTATCAAAAATAGACCCAATACCTAGGATCAATGAGTTGATTAATGAACTACATGGTGCAATATTTTTCTCAAAGATTGATTTGAGATTGGGGTATCATCAGATCTACATGAGAGAAGAAGGTTTTTAGAAGATAACTTTTTAGTGTCATTATGGGCATTTCAAATTTATGGTTATGCCTTTTGGGCTTAGCAATGCACCAACCACATTTCAATTTTAAATGAATAAGGTGTTTTTTAAGAATTTGAGAATTTTTTTTTTAGTTTTCTTTGATGACATTTTGATTTATAGTAAGATCTGGGAGGAGCATCTACATCAACTAGACACAATTTTGAGTATTCTAGAGGAGAAATCATTTTTTGCTAAGATTTCCAAATGTGATTTTGGATTGATTGAGATTTTATACTTAGGCCATGTAATCAGTGCTAGGGGAGTCCAAGTGGATCAACAAAAGGTCCAAGCCATTTTGGATTGGCCACCTCCCACAAATCTAACATAACTTAGAGGTTTAATTGATTTATGCAACTATTACAGGAGGTTTATTAAGGGGCTATTTCAACTTAGAGATCCTCTTATTGAGCTAACAAAGAAGGGAGAATTTGTATGGATAGAAAAAACACAAGCCACTTTTGATCAATTTAACAAGGTAATCAGTTCATGTCCAATTCTTGCTATTCCATATTTTTCACTCCCTTTTGTTGTAGAGTGTGATGTTTCAGGAGTTAGAGTTGGGGTTTTTATATCACAAGGAGGACATCCAAAAGCTTTTTAGATTAGAAAGATAAAAGATCATGAGAAAGGCATGTATATATATGATTAGGAGATGTTGGTAATAATGCATGCACTAGAAAAAATCAAATAGTATTTGGTATGTAATAAATTTTTTGTCAAATCACATCATAAAAATTTGAAATACTTTCTTAGCCAACAAAATTTGAATGATAGAAAATAGAAATGGGTGGATAAATTGAAATATTATGATTTCAAAATTGAGTATGTCAAAGGTAAGAAGAATTTAGTAGCTGATGCTCTCTCTAAAATGCCCACCCTTTGCCATATCTCTACCATTTTTTTAGATTGGAAACTTTACATCTTGGATGAGTATGCTAATGATACTTTTTATGCTAATATATTTGATGGTTTCGAGAAGGATAATAAGTATATAATAACATATTGGTTGATATTGTTCAAAAATAGAGTGTTCATTATCCCTGAGTCAAAGATGGAGAAGAAGATATTAGAAGAATTTCATGATGCACCCTTGGTAGGACATCCAAGGTTATTCAATACATACAAGTAGATTAGAGAAAGATTCTCTTGGAATAATCTCAAGGAGGATGTGCTCAAGCATATCAAGGAATGTTTGTCATGCCAATAGAATAAAGGAGAACAAGAGTTTCTAGTCAATCTACTACAATCACTTCCCATCTCAAGATAAAAATGGGAAAGCATTTCCATGTACTTTATTGTGGGTTTGCCTAAGGTACAAGGAAATGATTGTATTAATGTTGTGGTTGATAGATTGACAAAATATGAACACTTTTTTTCTATCTCTACTAATTTTAAAGCACCACAAGTTGATCTATTTTTCAAGGATATTTTTAGATTGCATGGATTACCTCAAAATATAATTAGTGATAGAGATATTAGGTTCATTAGTGCATTCCTATAGGAATTGTTTCACTTTACAAGTATCGAGCTAACTCTCAGCACAAGCTATCACCCACAGATAGATGGACAAATAGAAATTGTGAATAAATGTTTGGAGGGATACTTGACAAATTATGTCTCAAGTTAACAAAAAACATGGATCATGTGGCTTAATCTTGGAGAATACTGCTACAACACTACTCATCACATATTTATTGGTATGTCTCCATTTAGAGCATTGTATGGATATGATGCACTAACTTTTCTTGATTTAATACTTTTGGAGAGTAGAGTACCTATAGCTAGTGACTTGGTTCATCAAATCCAAGATATTATGTGGTCTTTATAGAAAAAATTGTAGTGAACACCAAATCAACATAAGATATATGTTGATAAAATGAGGACAAAAGGAACATTTGAGGTGGGAGATATGGTGTACTTAAGATTGCAGCCATACAGGCAATCCACATTCAAAGCCAAGGGGAAGGAGAAGCTCAAACCCAAGTTCTATGGACCATATAAAATCATCAAAAAATAGGAGAGGTAGCTTATGAGTTGGAGCTTCTTGAAGGTAGTAGAATACATGATGTATTCCATGTTTCTCATTTGAAGAATGTTGTGGGTTTGTATATAGTTCCTTCCATTGATTTACCCCCACTAGATGATGAAGGGAAGTTGATTCTGGTTTGAGAGGTTGTGATTGAGACCAAGGTAAAGAAGCTTTAGAAAAAGAGCATAAAAAAATATCTCATAAGATAGAAAGATCTTCCCATCAAGAATGCTACTTGGGAGAGCCCAAACATTCTAGAGCATCCAAATTTGTAATTGCTTGTGGGAAAGTAATTTTGAGGAAGAGTGACTATGATGTCCCCAATTTTAGAATAAGGCATGATCGAGAGACCCTTATCTTATCCCATTCTAAATAGGCTAAATTTTGGTGAAGAAGGGAATAGTAGAGTGGGTTACTATTCACTTGTTACTATTCATCAACACTATTCATAAAAGCACTATTCATGGGTGACATGGCAAGTGAGTCAACATGTGAGGTGGATTGAGTGTGAGCTGACAAGGCCCATAAAATAATATTCAATTTTCCAAAATGCATGTGAAGGTGTGGGACATCATACCTCACATAAGGGATAAATTTAAAGTTGCTTTTGACCTCCACATGGGGTACTCTATAAGGTAAAGAAAGTATGGTGAAATTTCCTTGGTGGGATCATATTTGGCATGTGCTTGGGTCAAAAGGAGGTGTATGTGGCTCAAAATTCATGAGGCACATGGGTCTTTTAATAACTCAAAAATGAGGAATCTAGGCACATGGGAGACTAATAATGAGTTATCATCACTTCCCTTTGCACATGGAGGATAGAGAAATAATGATGAAGGATTGTTGAAAGGAAATGTGATAATTATGATTTATTTAGCCCTCATTTCCCCCCATTTAAACACTTTTATTCCTACTTATCTCTCATGCACTATTCATCCTTTAATTTCCCTCTTTGTAATTTTGCTTAAGTATGAGATAGTTGCCTTGTAGTTATATCTTTTATAAAAACAACCAAAACCATCTATACTTGTTGCATTTATGCTTCAATTACAGGAATTAAAGTATGAGAACCCTTGGGAGCCAACACATGATTTGATGATAGAACCCATTAGATGCTACAAAATTATAGGATGGAAACTCAAACATTCAAAATGGTGATATCATCCAAGTATTAAAACTATGTCATAAAGAATTTACTTGATACTATGTATTTGTAATTAGTTTGCTACTCTCGATGTGTGGAGAGATTATTTTATGTATTATAATTCCCATACTAAAAAAAGACAAAAAATATTAGTTGGTTTGTGTTTCCTTTAATTCAATTCAGTGTTATTTCAATATTGCAAGTGGAATTTTAGCATTTTTAGTATTTTACAATAATATCCCATTTGGGATATTACATAATCACATGGAAGTGGAGATCCTCAAGGTTTACTATGGACAAATAGTATCCCCACTAAGATGGATGAATTTATCTTTCCATGAATTTTCTAATGTGTAATTTAATTTTTCTCTCCCTCTCATTGAAAATTCTATAAGTAACAATGTCTTCTAATTTGTAAATGGAACTAAACAAAGCAATAGGCTTGTTATGTTTGTATGCAAATTGTAATTGCAAGAGTGTAAGTAAGAGAGTTGTACAAAGAATTGAAGATTTTTTAGAACCATTTAATCTCCCAATGGTATATAGGTAGTGCTCTTGTGAAGGATTACTCAATAAGTTTATTGTTATTTATGTTGATTATCAATAATACTTTGAGCTACTTTGGAGTGTGGGTTTTTTTTTTTCAAAAAGGATTTTCCCCATGTAATCACTATGTCTAGTATACTATTATTTTTATTTTAATGTGTTTTATTTAATTTTTAAATAATTCAAAATTAGTTTACATATTATCTTCTCAAGGTTGTGTAAAGGAATTTTTTCTGCTATCTTTATATTCCTTTCAAGTGGTATCAATTCTTGGCTAGTTTTGGTTCTAGTTGTGGGCATGTTAGTTTTTTTTGAAATAATCCAGTTTGAGTGGGAGATTGTGTAAGGAGAAATTTGGATTACTTTATTGTAGGGATTTTAAGATGGAAAACACATGAGGGAGATTAGAGGTTGAGAAATTTAAAGGCAATAATTTTGAGATGTGGAAGCTGAAGATGGAAGATCTTTTGATTGGTTGTGATCTATGGTATGCCATTGATGAAAGTATTCAAAGACTTGTAGATCTAGATGAAGTAGTTAAGTATGAATTTATGGACCAAAAATCCATAAGTCTCATCATATTTTTCCTAGAATTTTGTTTACTGATTAATACCAATGAAGAGACTACAACAAAGTTGTGGGTGAAGCTAGGTGAGATCCACCAAGCTAAGTCTCTTGTTAATAATATTTTATTAAGAAATAAATTGTATTAATTAAGAATGGAATAAGGTTGATAAATTATATACCACATGGAAGAATTTAATAAGTTGGTGGATCAATTAGTATTAGTTGGTGTTAAAATGGATGAGGAAGAGAGATGTATAACCTTGAAAGTTAAGGATGTTGTAGGCTCTTTGATTTCTGAAGAAATAAGAAGGAAAGTTTCCATTAGTGCCAAAGAGGCCCTACATGTTCAAGGAATAACTAAATAAAGATGCAAGAAGAATGAGAAGCATGAAAAGTCTAAATCCAAGTCCAAAGGGAGATACAAATATCCTATAAAGCCCAAGGTGAGATACTAGAATTATGATAAGCATGGTCATTACCGATCAGAGTGTAAAGAGGAAAAGAAAAAGAAGAGGTATGATTCTAATTCTGAGTCTAAGAAGGAAGGTATTGATACTTTCATTTCAAACTTGGTATACCATGTAGGTAATGAAGCAGAGTTAATTAATTCAGGTGCATCTTATCATATAACCTCCAATAGAAATTGGTTTTCTAAGTATGAGGAATTTGATGGAGATAAAGTGTACATGGATAATGATTCTTATCTAACCATTGTTGGTTGTGGTAGAGATATAATCAAATTTTTAGATGGAAGGATTAATCATTTTGACGGTGTGTTGTATATCTTAGGGCTATCTAAAATTTTATTATCTATGAGAAAACTAATAGATGCAGGTGTGTAATTTTCATTTTCTAAAGTAGGTTGTAAGATGATTAGAGGTGTTATGATGATATTTAAAGGTGTTAGGACTGGTACTTTTTACAATATTTATGCATTCATGGTTGAGTTAAATAATACTTTTTTGAAGACTACATCAGAGATTACTCCATTAGATGAAGAGGTAATCACTATTTTTGTGGATGATTGTGGTTTTTGGGTATCTAAGGGTGCTCTTTTTATGGAGTTAAAATTGCATGCAGAGAAGACTATGTTGTGGCACTAGAGACTTGGCCACATTGGTGAAAAAGGTTTAAGGGCCTTGAAGAAAAAAAACCTTGTTGAAGGTTTAATTGACTATAATCTTGAATTTGATTTCTGTGAGCACTATGTTTATTTTAAACAAAACCATGTTTAGTTTTACTCGAGTTCTCATATATCTAGTAGTGTTTTAGACCTTATTCTTTCTAATGTTTTTGGTCATTTTAATGTTACTTAAATTTCAAAATCCACATATTATGTTTCTTTTATTGATTATTATAACAAAAGGATGTGTATTTTTTTTAAGATTAAATATAAAGTTTTCAATTGTTTTAAATAATTTAAAGCAATGCTTGGGTTATAGACTAGAAATAAAATAAAGTGTTTGAGAACTAACAATGGTAGTGAGATTTGCTCTAATTATTTTGACATATTCTATAAATATTGTGGTATATAGAGACAAAAGACAACTTCATATTCACCTAAGTAGAATGGAATTATAGAAAGAATGAATAGGACATTGATGGAGAAGGCTAAGAGTATGCCTAGTGGTGCTAGATTGGAACAAAGGTTTTAGGCTGAAGCTATAGCCACTAATTGTTACATGATCAATAGGTCTCCTACATAAAATATTGTTGATAAAATGCCTATGGAGGCATGGTCTAGCCAAAATTATTCATTGAGACATCTTAGAGTTTTTGTTTACAAGGAATATACACATGTGCCAAAGGAGAAGCAAACAAATTTGGAGAACAAGGTTGTGAAATGTATCTTCATTGGATATAGCTATGTGTGAAAGGATACAAACTTTAGGATTTGGTAGAATAAAAGGTATTATATTATAGAAATTTTATTTTTGTTGAGACTAAGCCTTCTTTTGTTACACTAAATCAAAATAAAATATAAAATAAATATGTGATTCAACTTCCTCCTATGCTTGAGAAATTTGAGTTAAGGCTAAGAGAGAGACAAGAAGTTGAAGAGAGATCATCAATCTATAAATATTTTGAAGAGGAGGTAGATGAATAAGATCCTCCACCTCAACTTGTTTGAAGGTATACAAGATGTAGACAACCACCATAAAGGTATTCTCCTAATGATTGGAGATTTATATTTGGTTTAAATACTAAAATTGATGAATCGACATCTACATAGGAAGCTTTGGGTATTAATGATGTAGAATCCTAGAGGGTTTCTATGGAAGAAGAGGTGGAAGCCTTAAATAAAAATGATATGTGAGACATTTTACCTTTACCTGAAGGATGTAATCCTAATTGGTTGCAAATGGGTGTTCAATAAAAATATTAGTTCAGGTGGAAATGTTGAAAAGTACTAAGCTAATTTGGTTGCAAAAGGTTACTCTCAAGTTGAGGGTGTTGACTCCAATGAGATTTTTTATAATATTGATAAAATGACATCCATTTTATTCTTGATTTATATTGTATTATCTCATGATTTAGATATTGAAAAAATATATGTAAAAACTATCTTCCTTCATGGTGATTTGGAGGAGGAGAATTATATGACATAACTAGAGCACTACATGGTGAAAGGTAAAAGAAATTTGGTTCAAAAGTTAAATAAATCCTTATATGGTCTCAAGTAGAGTCTTAGGATGTGGCACCATAAATTTGATATATATTTATTAAGTTTTGGGTTTTATGGATCTAAAGTTGATCATTGTGTTTATTACAAAACTAATGGTGATCATTTCCTAGTTATTACCTTATACATTGGTGATATGTTATTTGTTGGCAATGGGAAAGTTTTTATTTTAGAGATTATATCTCAAATCTTAGAAAAAATTGAGATGAAAGATCTTGGTGATATGAAATACATTTTTGGGATGGATATTAGCACATATAGATAAAATAAAAAGCCATGGCTTGGATAGAGTATGTGAATTCTATTTTACATAGGTTTAACATATAAGATTGAAGACAATTGTGTGTTAATTTTTTAGTAGGAACAAATTTATTTATTACACAATGTCCTACATCTCCATTAGAGATGGAAGAGATGAGTAGAGTGCCTTACCAGAGTATAGTCAAAATTCTGATGTATGTCGTGGTCTACACTAAACCATACATTACCCAAATAGTCTAAGTTCTTTCTCATTTTATGTCTAATACTGGTAGAGTTCACTAGGATGTAGTTAAAAGGGTCTAAAAATATTTTTTGGGTACCTAAAAGTATTACTTATGTTATCATAGTAACATAATTGGAGATAGGTGCCCTCTTGACATTCTTGGTTATGTGGATTCATATTGGGTAGGTGATATTGATAGCATAAGATCCACTAGTGCTTATGTGTTTACTTTGTTTGGTGGTGAAATAAGTTGAATGAGTAAGTGATAGGATGTGGATGATTTTTACACTCTAGAGGTAGAGTATATGGTAGCTTCTCATGCCTTTAAGGAAGCCATTTGGATTAAGAGGCTATGTTTTGATATTGGGTTGAAAAAGTGTGTAGTGATAGTTTATTTTTGATAGTTAGAGTGTTATTTACCTAGAAATGAACCCAAATTTTCATGCCAAGACCAAAAACATTAATGTATAATATCATTTTGTGAGAGACATGGTCAAGGATGGCAAGGTGAAGCCGATAAAGGTAGAGACTTTGGTGAATGTTATAGATTCATTGACTAAGCTCATGAGCATAAAGAAGTTCAGATGGTGTTCAAAGTCTATGGGCCTCTTGGCCCCTAGCTATTAAGTTCATGTTGGTATGGTTTATCTGGGTCTTGGAAGGTGTTTAAAAAGTGGGAGTATGTTGGGAAATGAGTTCTCTCAAACTTGAGAAGTTAGGTCACTATTCATGAGACACTATTCATAGTCACTTTTCATAGTCATTATTCATGTGATGAGGTGGTAGTGGTGAGTTAGAAATGACTTTGTAGGTGACATGGTAGGTGATGCATGTGGTGATATAGGTGTTGATGTGGCTTGAGATTATTTGGCATGGTCCATAGAAGAATCCTCATGATGTAATTACATGTGATGGATTAGGGCTTACTAGTCCACTATGGAAAATTTTTGTTAATATTAAATTCACATGATTTTGATAGTGGAAGACATGGAAAAATGTGGAAGACATTTTCACATGTAATATATATTTGGCACATGTGGGATAAATCAAAAGTTATGGAATATTTTGACTCATGTGTGTGCACATGGGATAGTGGGGAACAAAGTACTATTCTAGATTGGAGGCACATGTGAAGTATGGAACAACATCTTGGACTCACATAGATGTGGAGATCCTCAAGTAAAAAGTGGGATCATCTTTAGACTAAGCACATGTGATGGGGACAAAGATTACTATTGCCAAAGAGTATCCCCACTAAGAGAGGAATTTCCCTTTGAATGAATTTTCTAATGTGTAATTTATTTTATCTCTCCCTCTCATTCAAAATTCTATAAGTAAGAATGTATTCTCATTTGTAAATAGAACTAATCAAAGAAAAATGCTTGTTATGCTTGTATGTAAATTATAATTGTAAGAGTTCAAGTAAGAAATTTGTGCAAGACACTAAAGATCTATTGGAACCAATTCCTCTCCTGAGTTTATAAAGGTGGTGTTCCTATGAAGGCTTGATCTATAAGTGTATTATAATTTATTTTTATTGTCAATAATACATTGATATGTTATTTGGAGTGTGGGTTTTTTTTCTTGAATAGGATTTCTCCACATAATCACTATATCTAGTGTACTATTATTTTTATTTATGTGTTTTATTTAATTTTGTAACAAGTTCAAATCAATTTTCATATTTTCCTCTAAAGGTTTAGTGTAAATGAATTATTTATTCTATATTTATATTCCTTTCAAGTGGTATCAGAGCTTGGCTAGTTTTAGTTCTAATTATGGGTGTGTTGGATTTTTTGAACTAATCCAGTTTGAGTGGGAGCTTGTGGAAGGAGAAATTTAGAGTTATTTATTGCAGGGATTTTAAGATGGAAAGAACATTAGGGAGATTGGAGGTTGAGAAATTTACATGAACTAATTTTGAGGTGTGGAAGATTAATATGGAAGATATTTTGATTAACTATGATCTATAGATTTCCATTGATGAAAGTATTTAGAGACATGTAGATCTAATTGAATAAGCTCAATATGTCTTGATAGAACAAAAACCTAAAATTTTGATTAGATTGTGCTTGGAAAATTTTGTATTGATTAATGTCTAGGAAGAGACTAAAATAAATAAGTTGTACATGAAACTAGGTGAGATCTACCAAGCTAAGTCTCTTGTTAATAAGATTTTCTTAAAAAATTATATTCTTTGAGAATAGAAGAATGTGGACAAACTATAGACCACTTGGAAGCATTTAATATATTAGTGTCTCAATTAATATCAGTTGGTGTTAAAATGGGTGAGGAAGAGAGATGTAAAATTTTGATTTGTTTTTTACCTGACTCATGGATTCTCTTGTTATGGCTATAGGAAGTACTTCTATAACCTTGAAAGTTGAGGATGTTATAGGTTCTTTGCTTTCTGAATAAATGAGAATGAAAGTTTTCATTAGTGCTAAAGAGGCCTTGCATGTTTATGGAAGAAAAGAAAGATGCAAGAAGAATGAGTATCTTGAAAAGTCTAAATCTAAGTCCAAGGTGAGATCCAAATATTCTAGAAAGCCCAAGGTGAGATTCTAGAATTGTGGAAAGCATGGTCATTACTGATCAAAGTGTAAAGAGGAAAAAGAAGAAGAATAGGTATGATTCTAATTTTGAGTCATAGAATGAAAGTAGTAATGCTTTCATTATAGTCTTGGTAACCCATGTAAGTAATGATTTTATGGTTAATTGATTCAAGTGCATCTTATCATATGACCTCTGATAAAAATTGGTTTTCTAAGTATGAGAAATTTGATGGAGTTAAAATGTACATGGGTGATGATTCTTATCTAACCATTTTTTGTCGTGGTAGAGTTAAAATCAGATTTCCAAATGAAAGGATTAAACATTTTGATGGTGTGTTGAATATCTCAAGGCCAACTTCAAATTTATTATCTATGAGAAAACTAATAGATGTGGGTGTGTGGGTTGCATTTTTTGAATTAGGTTGTAAGATGGTTAGAGTTTCTATGGTGATAGCTAAAGGTGTCAAGGTTGGCACATTGTACAAGTTTGATGCATGTGTTTTTCTTAATTTATGTATATTATGAAAGGAATCAAGTAAGAAACTAGTAATAAGGATGTGGTAGAAATACCTGGTTGTTGACTTACACATAATATAGATGAGTATGAAGAGTTCCTCTTTGTATTTGGAAGGAATAAACTGTAAATAAGAAATCACTAACAAAAGGGGTTGTTAATAAGATAGGTGGATTTCCTAGCGTGAGCTAGATCCAAGAAGCATAAGCTAACTAGACACTTATGCTTGTTAATAATTAAGTTGAAAGAGATAAAATTAAACTAATTGTATCAAATAATATAAAGTATTGAACTAAAATAAAATAAGAAATAGATGCTTGGAAATGAAAATAAAGTAGATAAATCAATAACGGGTCAATACTAGTGATAAAATGGACGGGGCCAAGTTTAAAAAATTAGGAAAGGGTTTATGAATAGGTAGGGACATAGAAAGTTAGATTTAGTTGGGGGAAAAGGGTGTGAAATAACTTATTATTTCATGCCATAGTGCTTGTCAATGGTTGGGATGACCATAGGTGGTTAGGCTAACCTTTTATGGTTAGGTAACCATCAATACTTGAGTGTGATCCTCAGTAGTCTAGGTGACCATTGATGTTTCTTATGGATTCTAAAAGTATTCATAAAAGAAGGTGTTAGAATACATTTATGATCAAGTAAGGGTATTTTAAGGGTCTAGGAGTTAGAAATCAAGATGCAAAAAAGGTCTGATGGGGGAGAGAGGTCAGAAACCAAGATAAAAAAATTGAAGTACAAATATGCATGTTGCTTTCTAAATGGTTGATCGTTGATGGCTATAGATATTTTGGTAGAGTAATAGTACTTTACCTTGAGATTAATTTTGGTTGAGGTTTGGATCTCTATTATTTTTTTTGAATTATTGGAAACATTGAATATCTATGTGTAAGAATGCTTGTGATGATGGATCCATTCCACCTCCTACTCCACTCCTTTTATAGGCAAAGAGAGATGGATGATAGAAGGTTCCCTAGAGGGTTAGGTTGTTCATTTTGATGCTTCCTAATTCATTAACACTGACCAAAGTAGACATTAAATTATGTTATATTATCTTACACAATTGGTATTTATGTAAGAATAAGGAAGACTTGATGATCAATGGTCAACTTAACCATCGATGGTCATGTTTATTGTCGATGGTTAAGTGTCTATAGGTAAAATGGTTAAGGTGAGTTAAAAGGGTTGATTTGGTTAGTGAGTTATTTATATTAGTATCTAACTAGACCCAAGGTACGATGGGTGGGTTAGTTGGTTGAAAAGGTTTAGGTGGTCCTAAATCATTTTGGCATGTATAACCATTGTGTGCATTTTTATAGTGTCTACATTTTGCCCCTTTTTGTTATGGAGCTTTGAATCAACAAGATGCAAAACAAAAATGGATTGTTGGTTCACAGTCAGTTATCTTGAGTATGGGAGGAGGTGTTCCCCCTCAAACTGGGAGTCGATGAGGTGAAACTAAAATCGAGTCAATTTTTGACAAGTGGTTTATGGTGAGTCATGATGTTGGTGACAAGGGTGGCTGGTTATTTAAAGTGTAAAAATGCACATAAAATGTGATGAAGTATGATAGTTGAGATCAAACAAATATTAAGGTTGCCAAAGCTAGTAAAAATAAAGGTTGATTATAAAAGGGTAAGTGATAGGGTAATCAATCCAAAGTGTTAGTCATAGCTAATCAGGTTAATCTATAAGTCTCCTTAATAGGGTTATTGTTTTCATAGGTATTTGAGGTAGGAAGTGTTCCCTTGAAAAATACAATGGTCTAGTTGTGCACTAGGTGGTGAAAAATTCAAATGGTCGACATGGTAAGGTTGGTCAGTGTGATCAAAAGGACCAAGGCAAGGTCATCACAAAATATGTGATTATTTGGGCCAAAAATGGCCAATGTCAAGGTAGATGTGGTTGAGTGGTTGTTCAGTTAGCAATGGTATTCTATATAGGTTGGTTTTGGTTTGGTGGGGAAGGTTATCTCCAAAAAAATTATGGCACTAAGGTGTTGTTGCCTAAAAGAAAAAAAATGTGGGTTTTCTAATTGTCAATGGTTAGGGGTCTTAGACTCGACTGTCAATGGTCACCCTAACCATCAATGATTAGGGGGAACCCTAAAACCATAGAGCAAAAAAATGAAAATTCATTTTCACTATTTGATATTTGATTTTTTCGACTTCCATGCTCTAGCAATTTGGCTTTTTATGACTAACAATACTAATGAGGTGGGGTCAAGGTGTTGATTAGGTGATTGGAGGTGGGATTGACAAAACTATTGAGTGGACCTAACTACTAGATTGATTATGTGGGGTGGATGAGGATGTGGTTAGGTATTGGGATGTGGGATTTATCCCTAACAATGGTCATAGAATGAGGTAGATGGTGTCTTAAATTATTAAATTAGTTAATTAGGTCATTTAAATTTGGTGATTTTGTGTTTGTTCTGGTAGGGTTTTGGTAGGTTTGACCTAATTTTAGGCTTTAAGTGTGATTGGTGAAATTAGTAACTAAAACATAAAATTAAAGGAAGAGTTGGGTTGGGGGTAGGATAGAGAGTAGAATTAGGGTGTTTTATTACTAATATGGATAGTTTTAGTAGCTTTTAGGTATGTAGGGTTAGGCATTTTACCACTAACAATCACACACAATGATCATCGACAATTACACCTGACTATTGATGGTCAATCTTGACCATTGATGATTTAATATTGATTCTAAATGGTCACTTGAACATCAACAATTATAATGACCATCGACAATTGAGAGAGTGATCAAGTATTTAATAAATAATAAAGGAAATGGATGGGTTTTTAAAATGATTTTAGCATTTAAAATGTTAAGCATTGGTTGGTATAGGGTAGGTGTCAAATAGGAGTGGTGTGTTGAAATGTTTATGGGTTAGGGTAGGTTTTTGTTGAAAAAAGAGTTAGGTGTTAGTTTGATAGGTTAGGGTAGGTGTTGAAATGTTTTTGGAAGAGGGTCAATTTCAAGTGTTAGAGGTAATGTTGTAACATTATAAGGGTAGCATTTGAAAGAGGTCAATGTAGGTGGGCTTAGGTTGATAAAAAGTTATATATGGGTAGAATAAATGAAGTGAATGAGCATGAGTAATGACAATGTAAATCTAAGTATGCATGCTAAATTTGATTTTTGCAGGCATGAGTTCAGATCCAGATGTGGGATTAAGTCTCTAAGATATTTGCAAAGATCCATGGAGGGATGACTAAGGATGATTGGACACACATGGAGAAGGTTAGCCTCAGAGCTATGAGATACTATCAGTGCTTATCATGAGATGCAGTGATGATCATGGCCCTCATTGAGAGATGAGATCTGGCCATGAACACCTTCCTCTTGTCAATAGGAGAGATGACCATCTTACTAAAGGATGTTCATTAGATTACGTGGATTCCCATTTTGGGGGAGATGATATACCATATTGAGAGTGAGGAGAGGGATGAGTAAATGGAGTTTTTATATGGTGAGGATTGGGCCCTTACTAGTTGGCATGTTGCTGGATTTAGTTATAGGCCATTATACAAGAGGGATTGAGATGAGAGGAATTTGATGATGATGATGATGATGATGGCAGTCTCCTATTTTGTATTGCTAGATTTGATTAGTGGGTAGTTTCCTTATCTACTATTGGGAGTGTTGGTGGAGATGTTGCTAGGTAGGATAGTGTTTGGGTGGGCACTTATTTTTCTAGTTTAGATCTATATGGAGCTATGGGGATTCTAAGCTCATTGGTAATATGGGAAAAATGTGGGTTTTATGCTTTAATGTTAGGATTACGACCATATCAAGGTACTGAGGCCATTAGGGCTAACATGGGAGGGTTACACCTAGATGGGCTTTAGAGAGGGCTTCATATGATGGAGGAGTGATTATGCATTCATAAGATCTATAGGAGGTGGAAAAGATATTAATTGGTTCAAAGATGCATTAGATGTCTTGGTTGTGGGTGATGTGGTCTAGAGGCCATATGTTGGCTTTCCTAGGCCAGGCCTTTATAACTATCATACATTATCATTTTAGAGATAGAGATTTTGAGGAGAGAGGGTGAGAACAAGCTCATCCCATTTGATAGAGTTCATAGGTAGTTCATCTTACTATAGGGGATTCTAGGTCCATTCTCAAGATACAGGAGTGAAGATGCTAAGTTTTTACTTCTCAAGCCATATCTAGAGGAGGTGGTCCTATATTGAGAGGAGTCACCTATTAGAGCTAAGATCAATAATGTTGGTTTTGTTATTAACTATGTGTCATAGTACTAGGAACTTTATGTAGTAGTAAATTTTGGGTTGGATGATGGTGGCCAATAGGCTATGGATGTGGATCTAGCTGGTGGGGGTCGACAAGTATAGGTATAGGGAGGTGGCCTTGATGGGCAAGCAAGGGAGACATTGACTACCACATAGGCACATATTATATCATTACAAGGGTAGGTGGCCACATTACATGGCCATATTGTGACATTATAGGGTTAGGTTACCACCATGATAGGTGAGAGAGATCAGGCCAAGACCTCACTAGGCTTGAAGACCTAGGAGAGGGACACCTTGAGACAAAGGGAAGGAACAAATATAGGTTGGCCATTAGGTACCATTCCTATCCCATGATACCTATCCATAGGGGAGGAGTTGAGGTATTATGAGGCCATAGTTTTGACATAGTGTCTTGATAACCCCAATAGGGTGAGTATAGAGATAGTTTAGTAGGTGGGTAGATGTGGTGACTTCAGGTCAGTGGGTCACTTTAGTGGGGGATAGACATGCATCCCATGAAGATAGGCACTAGATGGAAGTGATAGTGTATGTGGATCTAGTGGTAGTGGTTCCCCAAAGACATGATATGATATGCTATGACATATAGACATATATGTACATGATTTTGATACCATCCTATGTGCTAATGTAGCAAGATGTACATGTTTTGAGAGAGAGATGATATACATTATTACATGTATTATTTATGTTGATGATATGATTTATATGATGATGTGATGTTGATATATATATATATATATATATATCAACATCACATCATATATATATATATATATATATATATATATATGATGTATGTTTCATGATCCATGGTTTTGGTTTTGATGTTTATGTTTATGTTTCATGAGATGTGGACTCATTAGCTTAAGTATGTGATGATGATATTTTGTTTTGTTCATGGATATGATGTTTATGATTATGGATGGTTGATGTTCATGGTGATTTTATTTATGGTGTATGATCATGGACTATGTGATGGATTAAATATGGTTATGATGTTAATGAAAGAACATTAATTAAGATAGATAACAAAATAGATGTGGGAAAAGAGATAATAATTAGGAGACATATGTCTACATGAACCAATGATGAGAGGATAAAATAGTGATGCCTTTTAATTGGTAAGGACAAAAAAATTTAAGTTAGACTGGCTTAAGGAACATAATCCTTTCAAATTCTTTGCATTATCATGTTTTGGTTGATAAATAGGTGTCGTGATCACATTATTGCAAGTAAGCTCATAATCCCTTGATTTATAGATGGTATAAAGGGGAGGTAGGTGATCGGTGAAATGTAAATGGGTGATAGGTAGGGTAACCCATTTTGTGGGTTAGTTTTCCCATTGTATAAGTGACTTAAGAATCATAATAGATGAGCCCATGTCTCATTTTATGTGTAGATTGACCGATGCAGGAAGTGTACTAATGCTAGCTATGAAAGTTGATTGCAAATTTTCTTGGGATAGTTTGTTCTATTTTTTATATAGGGTCTTTTGTTATTTTTGTTGTTTTGATAGGTTTGTGAATTTGATCGATGTGGGAAGCTTTAAATGATTTATTTTGAAAAATTTGACTTATCCATCTTTCAAGGGAGTGGTATAAGTTTGGATTTATTTATTTGGTAGTTGTCCTTTAAAGGAACAATATATCTTTTAAGCAATTTTATTTTTTGTGTATATGTCCTTCAAGAGAGCAATCTGCATGTTATAAATATGTGACCCAAATGATATTTTTGTATCCCAAATTATTTTAAATCTAGGTTTAGACATGGACAAGTCTTTTTAGGCTTAAAGGTTTACCTTTATGAGGGTAAAACTTTTAGCACAAAAAGGGTTAATGATGGGTGAAAAGAATGGTTTGAGGGACAATTACCATGGGATTCCATCTAATTAAATATGAAGAGTATCCATGAGAACCATGCCATAAGTAGAGACATGGCACCCATATTTAAGATTAGGCTATGACTATGATCATTAATCACATGGTTATATGTTGTAATCAGTTGTCCTCAAATGGATAGGGATAGGTAAGTGAAGGTGAAAATCTCATAAATCAAGGGATGAGCTTAAGTTATATAACAAGGTGAATTTGATCCTTTAACAAAAGAAAGGATGTAGATGCGAAGCATTAAGAGGCTTAGGTTTTGGTTTGCCTTAAATAGAGGATAAATGATAAGCTCCTGATCCATACTTATGGGTTATGATGTAGGGTCCAAGCCAATTGAATGAAAACTTGACTTTTTTTTTATTTTTTCCATGTTGGTGACATGTTGTTTTTCCTTTAGGACAAGGTCTCTAATATTGAATTCTCATTATTTTAAGTGCTTGTTATAGGCTCAATTGATTCAATTTTGATACATAAAAAAATGGTTAAGTGATGCTAGGTGATGTTCATCAAGTACCTCAAGTAGTGTGAGATGTTTTTGATGATAATCTCTCTCAAAATGATGTCTTAAAAATATATGCAAAGATAGGGAATCTAGACTTCAAGAGGTAAGAATGTCTCTACTCTGAAGACCAAAGAGAAAGGGTTAGAACCTGTAGAGGTTAGAATGCTACCACAATAGGCCCATAAAGTGAAGGGAATGTGTAAGTGCCAATCTTGACTTGAAGCATTGATGACTTTGGTTAACATTTTGTTAAGGATTTTTTTAGAGACTTCTACCTATCCATTTATGGTGATGATGGATTGATAGAATTGTGAAGAATGAGGATTGATTTCCCTAATGAGATCTAGGATCCATTTTGAGAAAGACCAAAATTCTTTGGATAATTGAAGGCCATGGGTAGGTACATGATGTAAATTGGTGTGTTATTGACATTTAACACACTTATTTACATAATCATAATAGTCTTAGTTCAAGGTGGGCCAATAATAGCTGAGGTTAAGGATGCATTTAGCTACAACTAAACCACTAAAGTGTCCCCCATAGATTCCATCATACATTTCCTTGATGGAATGGGAATATTTATGACTATGAAGGTAATATAAGAGGAGGCCATCAAAACCACATTTGTAAAGGATTTCCCCTAGTATGTTATAATGAGAGGTACTCTAAACATAATCTCTTCAATCATTCTTAGAGAGGTTAAGAAGAATGATGTTAGGGTTGAGGTAGTCAGAAGTTTACTTGTACCATATTTCTAATGGAGATTATTCCACATTATAGATGGTAGGGAGGTCAAAATGGATATATGAGGGTGTGTTAAAATAGTGAATGGTAATAAATATTTTAGAGTTGGAAGTTTGAAATGGGATTTGGGAAGTAAGGGAAGCCATTGTATCAATGAACTTATTGGTAAATCATGAAATATATTGGATAAGGTAATGATCAAATGATGATAAGAGTACATATACTATATATTTTTACTTCATCATAACATAATTATTACATTAATAGGATCTACTGACCTAGTTAACCGCAAGTTGGGAATCACTAAAGACACTGATTATCTTGACTCCCAAGGCTAGAGTAGTTTGGATACCTATTACTAAGGCTTCATACTTGACCACATTGTTGGTGCATTCAAAGTCAAGTTTTAAGGAAAAGGGAAGAGGTTCCCCATTGAGGGGAATGAAATTAATTTTAACACCCCCACCATGTTGTCATTTGAATCCATCGAAGAACATAGTCATTTGGTAGGTAATGTCCTCTTAAGAAAGAGTCATAATGGAATCATTCATAAATGCAAGTGGAGGTAGTTGGTTATCTGGTAGAGGAGATTCATCCAATTGATCGGTAGTAACTTTCCTTTTTATCAAATTATAATAGAGGAAATCAAGGTCAAACTCAGCTAGGAGCATGAGCCACTTAACCATACACTAGTTTTGGTATGGTTTAGAGTGCATGTACTTGAGTGGGTTAGTGTTATGATAAAAGTTTTATAATTGAGAAGGTAATGATGAAGTTTAGAAGCCACAAATATGAGGGTGAGGTAAATTTTATCGAAATGGGTGTATTGAGTCTCATACTCTATGAGTGTTTGACTTATATAATAGATAGCTTGCTATTTGTTTTGTTCATCATGGTGAGTGAGCATTGCCCCTCGGGAATGGTTAGTGGTAGAGATATAAAGGTAGAAGGGTTGGTCTTATTTAGGAGGGATCAAAATAGGTGGAGAAATAAGGTAATCTTTGAGTGAATCAAAGTCTTGTTGATATTCCTTAGTCCACTTAAAAGATGTGTCCTTCTTGAGAATATGGTGAAAGGGTTAACATCTATCTAATAATTGAGAGATGAAGTGATGGATGGATTGGAGCTTCCCCTGTAATCTGTAGAGTTGCTTAAGGTAGTTTGGAAGTGGCATGCCAAGGATTGCTCTAACTTTGGTAGGGTCTACTTCGATTCCTCAAAGGGAGACAATAAAGCCAAGAATCTTTCTAGAAATAACCCTAAATACATTTCTTGGGGTTAAGTCAAACATATAAATGGATAAGGTGTTTGAATATGGTTGTGAGAACTTTTATATGATCTTTATGATATTTATATTTCTTGAGGAGATCATCTACATAGTCCTCTATAATTTTATAGATGATATCATGGAAGATGTAGGTCATGGCTCACTAGTAGGTTGCTCCAACATTATTCAAACCAAATGGAATGAACCTATAGTATAAGGTAACCCATGGGGTGATGAAAGAGGTTTTATGTTTATCTTTGGGGGAAATCAAGAACTAATTATATCTTAAGAAAATGCCCATGAGAGATAACATCTCATGGTTGGTTGTAAGATCAACAAATTGGTTGATGTTAGGCAAAGGGAAGTCATCCTTTGGATAAGTAAGGTTGAGGTCAGTAAAGTTAATACAGAGGTGAAGTCCCCTTGTAGGCTTGGTAATGGGAATGATATTGGAAACCCATTGGGAATAGTCCATGGCTTGGATGAAGTTGACAGACAAGAGGCACTAAAGCTCTTCCTTGACTAAAAGGTTGATACGAGAGTACATCTTATGAAGCTTTTACTTGATAGGATTAACATTGAGATAGAAAAAAATATTATGGAGAGAAATGTAAGGGTCAATTCTAGGATATCTTGATAGGACCAATCAAATTTTATGCTTTGGTCACAATGGAAGGAATGGTAATCATGTTACTCTATAAAATTCTAGGATTGACCAATCTTAACAATGCAAGGGTTATCCTAAGTTTCCAAATGTGGTTTGCTTCTCAAGAGAAAGATATTTATTAATAGAATAATCCCCTACATTGAGGTAGGTAAGAATGGAATCATCATCCTAATGTTGGATGGTGTTTATGGTAGGAGAATCATTTTCTACCATTTCAGGATGGATGAGAGGAAAGGTTTTCATTTGGTCACCCTTTTGATAGGTCATGGGGCCCAAATTATCAGTATTGATAAAAAAAATTAGATGGGATGGTATCAAAGTACTTATACTTCAAAGGAGATGGGGCTATTGAGGATGGGATATCCTCATCAATGGTGGTGATGGGTTTAGGTGAATTAGTGGGTTCTTCTAGTGATACAAAACCAAGGCCAAATAGCTCATAAGTTTTTTTGGTTTTGATTAAGGGTAACTCATGAGGTCCATGTTCATAAAACCAAGGCCAAATCCCTTCGAATCATACTTCTAAAGGTATGCTTTGGAAATAGAGGTTTGTCTAGATAAGTCAGAGGTAAATGGTTGAATAGAAGATGTGATATAGGAAGCAAGAAGTAGATGATCGAGTCCCCCATAGATGAAATTGGTTTTTCAGTTAGGTGGCCCAAAAGGAATGATGGTTCTAATGTTGGGGTCATAACTAAGATCATGGTCAATTCTCCCATTTTCTTGAGTAGGGAAGGCATCCAAGGTCAAAAGATGGTACTTTCCTAGTGAGAGATGTTAGAACATAGGTTCTAAGGGGTCCTCTATGGGGATCTAAAAAGAAGGGATGGATGAGCTAGTTAAAGCTTCATTGATGGTAGGGTTGGAGTTGTTGATGGTTGGTAATAAGGTGGATGAATGTGGAAGAATAACATCATTAGGTTGATATGTCATATTGCAAGATGCAAAAGGACTAGGGTTTGCCATTATGGTGATGATATGACCCTCATGTTCAAATTTAACAAATTGATGCAAGGTGGATTGGACATGTTGATGGCATAAAATTGCACTTGATCTTAACCAATCAACAATGGGAAGTTTCAAGCTATGGGACAATGCGGCTTGAAACAACCTCTAGGTTTTAGAGAAGCTGGTCTCTTCTTTAATATTGGGTATTGGGGAAAAGGGATAGGAAACTAAATAGAAACACAAAAATGTAGGAATTAAAACCTAACTATGGTGATGCACCTGAGTGTAATCCTAATCCTAACCAATGCACAGTGAGACTATTATAGGATTTAATTAAATTTAAGAGCAAACAAGTGTATGATCAATGTAAAAGGTCAAAATAATAGAAACAGAAGCTTACAATAGGGAAGTCTTTCACTGAGACATAGAGAATGTCAATAAAGGCATAGTGTTCAATCTTCCTAACAGAATCTTCCAATCACATAAGAGGCACAAAAGTCACGTACAATTATGTAAACCTTTTGATTCAAGAAAATGAGACAAAAGCAAATGACGTTCTGAATCACAACTATAGAAAAACATATAGAATAAACTACTTTTCAAATGACACAGATAACACCAACCAATGCATGGAGCTTAAATTTCCTTAATTCATTTAGCCACATAAAGGGCAAAGAAATATGCATGATTATATCAAATTTATAACTTAAGAAAATTAAGACAAGAGCAAATGATATTACTGGTCAAAATTATAGAAATTCTAAAAACTATAGAATTCCCCCCTTTCCCTCTTCTACAATCCTTCCTCTTTTATATCCTCACACTCCCAGACAAAATAATTTTTAAATTTGGCACATTCAATGCTTTGGATACATCCTGATTCGGCACATTCAATGCTTGTCTAGTACCTCCTTCCATGCCTAAATTTCAAATTTCATCACCTACTAGGCCGCACAACTATCTGTCTTTCACTCATTAGGGATAAATAGACGACACCTTCAATGTTTTAGGGGCTCCAAAAATCTACCCGATGAACTATTCCATCTACTCGAACTAACTCCAGCCAATTTTCCCTACATTTTGCTTTGTGGCAACAGATACATAGAACACTCTATTATGTTTGAAATGGGAGAGGACACTTAGTCAATTTTTTGAAAATCCTCTTGTTATTTAGAAGGTATAAAAAAATGACACTTGGCACTTTCCACTGGATCCATCGAAGACACGTGGCTCTCTCCTTTTCTTTGGTTGTGTTGTAGTTTTATTTGGGCTCATATCAAACTCTTGCAGATGGTGACACTTAGCAGCTTCCATAGACTTTTTGAATTAACCCTATGGCCCACCAAAATCTTTATTTAGAAATGAAACTCAAAGATGGTCTCTCAAAAATTGGCACAAGGCAACCTTTGTTGCTTCTGGGAAGATACATGGCATCTTCCACTATTTTTGGGGATGGAGTAGAAGGGACTTAGAGAGCGACACTTGGTAACTTCTACTACTTTATGGCACTTAAGCAAAATAAAATGATTCCTTTTTGCATTGAACCAGAGTATTAAACCTAAGCATTGAACCAAAGCCTCTCGGGTGCTGACACATGGTGACTTCTGTTGCTTCTTCAAAGAGGTAGTTCAGGGCTTCCACAACTGCTACCTGGTGCTTTTTGCTCTGCTACTTAATTCATTGAAAGTCCATGTCAAAAATTAGAATGAAACATGGGTGCCTTTGTGAGAAGTGGATGCTAACACGTGGTGCATTCCACTTAGCCATTATTAGGTACGTGGCACATTCTGTGACCTTCCTAAAAGTTACAAAAGGTGTTCAGAGGATGCTAGATGTCTAACCTTGTCTCTCAAAAATTGACACTTGGTGACTTCCGCTTGACTTTGATACTTGGGAAAAAATGAGATGAAGGAGAAAAAAAGGAGAAAAGGGATCCGCTACCAAAGGGAAACACTTGGTAGCTTCCACTGCATTATGACACAGGCAAGATGAACTGGCCTTCTACTTCAAAATTCTGCCATGACATCTAGGATGTACGGGAACCAAAACTGTAGTGCTTGACTAAAAATTTAAATGCAACATAGAGTAAAATTTACTCTACAGTTACTGGAAACCACTAGGACTTTTGAGCCTACTCAAAAAGAACACTCCACCTCTCGCTGGATCAAAATTGTGAAACTTACAGCTTCAAAAGAGCCATCTACATATGTTTAAAACATTTATTCAAAAGCAAAGCAGGAAAATAATGGAAAACAATGCGAGGAAGGGAAACTATTTAACTATAATACATGAGAGACCCAAGTCAATTGAAATGTTTTAAATAGATTCTGTTTACAAGAATCTCTTCAGATTCTCCTTCCATCGACTCTAGCTTAAAAGAATTTTTCTACTTGCACATGCAAATTCTATATGGACTAGTCCATAGTACTTCAAATTTGGTATGCTGACCTGGCTTAGCGTCCCTTGCATCCCATTTCAAGACAATTGAGCCCACTTCAAAATTAGGATTTGAAGTCCTTTTATAAAAATAATCCTTAACCACTCCCTGGTGCTTGATCAATGAATCATAGGCTATGTCGCTCTTTTCTTAAACTTGTAAAAGTTCAACGAGTTTGACCTGCATGGGGCCATTTTCTTCAATCTTGATTTGTTTGATCAGCTAAAGAGCAGGGATTTCCAAGCTTAGGGGAATCACGGTAGACTTTCCATAAACCAGTTCATATGGCGACATTTTGATCACCTACTTGGGCATGATTCTATCAGCCCATAGTGCTAGATTAAGCACTTTATGTCACTCTTTGTGATGATCAACCCCTATCCTTTTGATGAGTCTTATTAGGTTCTTGTTGGTTGATTCTACCAAACCATTACCTTGAGGGTAATAGTTAGATGAAGTTTTTAGATATATTCCATGTCTCAAGGCAAAGTCAGATACTTTAGACCCCAAGAATGCTTTAGCATTATCTAAAATGATGGTTTGAGGATCCCCAAAGTGAGTAGTGATATTCCCTAGAAAATTTATGATCACATTCTCTGTTGCTTCTTTATGTGGGACTACCTCAGTCCATCTGGTGAAATAGTCTATGGCAGTTAATATCCATTTGTGACCCATGCTAGACACTATATTTATCATTCTGATGAAATCAAGACCCCACTAAGCAAAAGGTTCATTCATGACTATAGGACTAAGAGGCATGGCTGCATTCCTCCTCATCCCCACATAATACTGGTAGGATTGACATTTTCTAACTAGCTGATAACAATCTACAAATAAAGTAGGCTAGAAATATCTTACCTCACTTATCTTTATGGCTGTGGTCTTTGCATAAAAATGCCCCCTAATGTTCCATGATGCATTTTGTGTAGTATCCTCTTAGCTTTAGCCTGTTTGACACACCTTAATAATTTTCCATCAAAATTTCTCTTGAAAAGGACTTGTTCAATCAAAACAAAATGAACTCCCTGTATCCTATAATATCTCCTCTTGTTTTGAGGGAGTTCTCTCAGATAAATCCCATTTTTCATAAATTGAATCTTGCTAGTGACCTAGGATTCTTGATCAACCTCTTATAGTTTTAACACCATCTCTGGCTCTCCTTTTGAATCTGCTTCCTCAGGTAACATCTTTTCCAGCTCTTGGGTTATATATTAGCACAAACCCCTGCCTCTAACTAGCTTGGTGGGTCTAACCTCCACATCATATTCAAGGATCTTAGTGATCTAATTGGCTCTTTTCTTAGTAATCTCCCCCTCCATGATGTATTCCCTAACACTTGGGTGAGCCACAAGTATCAAATTTTTTTTCCTTGATATCAGATCCCTAAATTTCTTAAGGGCTTTTACCATGGCATAGGCTTTTATTTCCACAAAATTGTATTTGGTCTCATAATCCCAGAGAGTTCTTGAGAAAAAGGCTATTGGGTGCTCCCCTTCTATCCTGTCATTGTTTTGAGTCAGGACAGTAGCAATACTTGACTCCTCTCCATAGACATACATCACGAAGGGCATGGCAAAATTTGGGTTCTTGAGTGTTGGTTGATTATTTTGTTTATCAATGTACTGGTAAACAAAATAGGTCTTATCAGCCAAAGCAAGAAGATTAGTCATCCTAATGTGTAAGTTTATAACATCAGAAGGAGACTTCTCTCTCCTCTCATCAAGGGGAGGTTCCTGGTAGATATGTTGTGTGTGTGTGTGTGTGTGTGTGTGTGTGTGTGTGTGTGTGTGTGTGTGTGTGTGTGTATGAACAAAAAATAGTACTCAAGGGTAGGACCAGACATCCATCTCTCTTTCTTCAGAGATGATGTATACAAAACAAAGGAAGAATTCAAGAGAATGACAAACAACACTCCTCTTCTTTCAAAATAACTATTCAACCAGCCACAAGAATACTCCTGGAAGTAAAAGCAAAATATGACTGAAGTATGGTAACCAAAAAATCAAGATACAACAAAAAGTCTACACATGAAATACTCAAGAGTGATACACGAAGAACAATGAAAGCTCAAAGTCTTTCCAAAGTTCTTTACACAGCAATGAAAATACAAACACACTAAAGGCAGCTATGGGGGTGCAAAGTCTCTCCATAGTTGGTTCTTCAGGACACCTTCTTGATAAATTTACTAATTCTGCTTATTAAATCAATGAAATAAACAAGATATCACAGCACAAAGTCTAAAAAAGTCCCTTGTTTTCATTAACAAAATATGATAAACAGACTAAGCACAAAGTCTCAATGATGCCTCTCAATTTTGGTAGAGTTTTATTCCAATTATCAAAAAGAAGATCCTTCTTACAATCAAGAAAAGTCCCTTATATATTCTCTTCAAAAGGACCTGGGAACAAATAATACATCAATTTGCATTGAAATCTATTAAGGAGATGCGCTGGAACTTAGGGGCACTTTTCCCTTTTGATTTTATCAATACAAGGAAATAAGTCATGTTTATTAAAAGTTTGTACTTCCAATGTTCCACTCAACAATTTAATCTTATCTTCATCATTCCTTCTTCAACCAATTGAATCGAGTCCTAGATTTAAATTGTTATTCTATTTCTTCCCCGCTTTCTGTTGGTCTTGGCCTTGAAAATTGTGAATGTATTCTATGTTGTATGTTTAAAAGATCAACGGCTATTTTACTGTCCCTGAAATTGATATCTTCCTGCCTGTCACTGTATTTTCAATGGCTAGTTGACTATGTTGAATTTGATGTGTTCAGGCACGTCATCCCTTGGTCTTCTTTTATCTTCCACTTGTCGCTTTCCCAGATTCCACTTTACCCTTTTGGGCCTTGAGAAATGATCCTTTGAAGTCTTTTATTTGTCAGCCCTTCGGTGTCCTTCATTGGCCCTTTGCAAATTTCTCTCAGGATTTTTCTCGTGCCATTCGTTTTCTGCTCTTTGGCGTCCTTTGTTGATTTTCCCTAGGCTTTTCCTTTGGACATTTTCCCTAGGGAAAATTCTTGTGGGCTTTTGAACAAGTCTTTGAATATCTGTTGAACAAGTCAAAGGGTGCTAAAGTTGATGAAGTGTCCTCTGCAAGGACACTTGTCCTTTGAAAAAGTCCTTTTTAGCTTTGAACTAACCCTTTGAACCTAGCCGATGAACCTTTGTTGAACCAGTTCAAAGGTTCAATGAAGTGCACCAAGCCTTTGAAGCAAAGTCGATGAAAGCATTGAACCGCTTGATTGAACCCACCTTTGAACTGTTTGAAGCTACTGAACTTTGAACTTTTCCCAAAAAATGAACAAATGTTGAAAATCAAATCTTTTGATTGAAAATCGCCTGCAAGAGTCTGTAGATTTTCCTTTTCTTGTACAGTCTGTAGATTCTTCTTCCTGCTGAGTCCGTAGATTCAAGCTTGCAGAGTCTGTAGATTCAAGCCTATAGAGTCCATAGATTTGAGCCTGTAGAGTCCGTAGATTTTCTAAAAAGCTTGGAAAAATGAGGATTTTGAAGGCTTAAGACAAAATTAGGAAAGGGAAGAGATAATTTTGGTCTGTAGGACCAAAATAATTCAAGTGTTGTCCCAAAAATAGCTGACATTTTTGGGGGACAACAACTGGCTCCAGTTGGGGAACTTCTGTCAATTGCAAAATGAATTAGAAGGAGTAGAATCCAGAATCTCCAGTGCCTTGAAGTGTACCATTGGGCTTCAGAGCCATGCTTTCTAAAAATGAGAGACAACAAGAATGAAAGAAAACAAAACAAAATAGAAATTAAAACTGTACAAGTATACATATATACAGAGGTGATGATCTGACACTTCAAGAATTGAAGTGTTTCAAATGCTATTTTTTGGGAGACAATGAAAATAATGTTCTATTCTAGTAAACTAGTAGGAAACCATTTTGTCCCTAGCAACGGTGATAGGTGAATGGAGCTCTCCATGAAGAAACTAATTTTTTACATCTTGTTGACTCTTTCCTCTTCTTGCCCCATGGCAGGATGTGATCTTCAAAAAGGAAATTATCACTCCTTGTTGTCTTAGTGATGGATTCCTTTGCCTGATTTTGATTTGCAGCAGCATGGTCCAACATTATAACTTGCTATTTTGTTGGTCCAGCCTAGAACATGATTAGATCTTCCAAGTCAAATTCCTGACAAACTGTCAGATTATCATCTCCTTTGATGTCAAGGAGTTTGATTTCTTCATCTTGAGCAATCTTCAATTTAGGCAACAGAAATTTACCTCCAACTGTGTTGTTGGTGTTGTTGACTTGCAAATTGCATGAAGGAAGAATATCTCTTTGAGGAGATATCAACACAGTCCTAACTCCATCATTGGTAGAAGAATTGCTGTCATCATCAAAAGTTGATCTCTTATCAGATTTCTCCTCATTAGAGATGAAAGATCCTTCCTTGTTTATACTGTAATCTACCAATTCTCCTAAAATCTTGTTTGGATCAATTCTTGGATTGTCAGATATAGGACTTTCATCTGTAGGAACATGAGCATCTTCTATGGTAAAGAAATAGTTACCATTGCCTGAAGATTTAAATAGATTTGTGATGCCAGGTATGATGTTTGGGTAATCACATACTTTGCTTCCTTTTCAAGAAGTAATATTTTCATCATGCCTTGGATAGGGATCCTTGCCTCAGATAGATCCATTTTCAGTTCTCCTCCCACGTCCTTGAAAAAATTCCGTCCAAGTAAAATACCATAAGACGCTAGGACTTCAGCCACTAATACAGTCATTTTAATCCTCTTGTCTGGAAAGGCTACAAATGCAAATTGAGCATCTTTGATCTATCCCAACAATGGCACTTGTTTGTCTTCCATGGAGAAACATCTGCCAAATGTCTTGGTCAATGTGAGACCAAGAGACTCAGTAACTTTGGTAGGCATAACATTATCAGATGTGCCTAAATCTATTATACAATTACTCAGCTTGTGGCCATTGATTAACAGGGAAACATAGAAGGGTTCTATTTTTCCAGAAGCAGTGAGAGGAGTAATAATCAGATTATTTGGACTAGGCATATTTATTGGGGAATCAGAAGTCACTTTTTTGGCCTTTTGCACTGCAGGGATGGTCTAATTTTTAACATAATGGACCAACTTATTCAGTTGATCTGGATTGGACTGCAAGTACTCAAATTTAGACATTTGTATTTTTGTCTTTTTGACATGATCAATTATGTCAAAGGTCTGAATTGAACTAGGTACAGAGAAAGGTACTTCAACTTTCTAAGCTTTAAAAGGGATAGGAGGTACACTGGTTTGCGAATTAGAAGTAGAAGGGGAAGGCGCAAAAAATGTATTTACCTTTTGAGTGATTACTAGATCTTTTGGTTGAAAGGGTAGAACTATTCCACACTTGGCAATAGTGACTGTTGGTTGTGATTGCTCTTATATCTTTCCTTTATCAACCTACTAGACTGATTGATTCTTAGATCTAGTAAACACTGCATATGATCCATCTGAAGCTTCTCCTTTGCTTCTGGGTTCATCCTGATAATTTAGGAAACCAATGTGGGAGTCACAAAATAATTCTTCTTGACTGTCTTCAATGATATCAGCATCATTTTCTTGATATAATTCAGGTTGATAAGAAAAATTTGATTCTGTCTCAAGATATCCCATTGCTGAATTAGTTGGAAGAGCTTCCAAGGCAAGTTTTCCTTGTGGAAGAGGAAGATTATTTTGTTGTCCTTGGTTTCTAGCAACATTGCCTTGATATGACTGATTTGGGAATGTTCTTCTGTATGTAGGAGCAGATGACATTCCTTGAGCCATTTGCTTTTTGAGGGTAAGGAGCTCATTTGTTAATTTCTGTACCATTGGATCTGTGGTGCTTGTAGATGCAAATTTTGATGTTGATGAAGCTCTATTTCTATTGGATCTCTTCTTATTTTCCTTGCTAATATGAGATCATCTTTTACTTCAGTGGCTAAAATTTGAGCTACCTCAAGATCTATTTGGCCAGCACGTCTCAAGAGAAAACTGACTTCAGGTAGCTGAGAATTAATGAAAAAGCATTTTAGGTTTTCAGGTGTTGGCTGAGTAATGATAGGAATCCAATTCCTCAGCTTGTCAAACCTTGCAATGAAATCCCTCATAGGCTCATGAGGCTCCTTCTTCATCTATGTAAGTTGGGCCAGAAGGGCATGTGCATCTTCTGCTAGTTTGAACCTTGTTTTGAACTTGGCTTTGAGCATGTTCCAATCAGTCACTGAACTGACTTACAGGTGGTAAAACCAGTCAGCAGTAGCACCTTGTAGTGTTTCCACAAATAACCTGATTGCTATATCTTCATACTCTACTCCAATCATGCCACAGGCTATGCCAAAGGCTGCAAGGTGTTCATCAAGGTGAACTTTCCCATCACCAAGGAATTTGGGGAAGTTATTCCTCGAGCTGCATGGAAGCTCATGTAGAGGTGGAGTACAGTTGAGTGGACCAAATGAGCTACCCCAGGGCCCTTGAGCTACCATGATTGGATTATGGAAGTTGGGGGTAACAAATCTGGGTGGAATATTTATAGGCAGGGCTCTATTAATAGTAGTAAAAGAAGCTCTACCTTGTGTTGGTGACCCGATAAGGTCAGGAGGAAGACTTCTAGATCGTTGGAGGAAAGGTGGTGGAGGAAACAGATCAAAATTGCTCCACTGCACCAACTCAAACACAGGTTCAAAAACACCCTTAGATCTCTGGCTTCTTGTGTAGCATGGAGTTGCCAGATTTAAAACAAAAGAAAAGAAAAGGACTGGTCCTGCTTTAACCTAGAGCTTGAGGCTTCAAACTGCTTGTCTTTTCCAGTTGATCTGGTTTGCAGACCAGATGATGTAATGGATATGGAGGATGGAGGGAGATAATAAGGCTATAATGATAGTGGGTAAGGCCCAGATGGGAGTCACCAGACTCTATAATGGATAAGGATAGGGATTGCTTGTTTAAGATCCCCATCGGAGTCGCCAAAAACTATTGGTTGATTATTTTGTCTATCAGCATACTGGTAAACAAAATAGGTCTTATCAACCAAAGCAAGAAGATTAGTCATCCTAATGTGTAAGTTTATAACATCAAAAGGAGACTTCTCTCTCCTCTCATCAAGGGGAGGTTCCCTGTAGATATGTTGTGTGTGTGTGTGTATATATATATATATGAATAGAAAATAGTACTCAAGGGTAGGACCAGACATCCATCTCTCTTTCTTGAGAGATGATGTATACAAAACAAAGGAATAATTCAAGAGAATGATAGATAACACTCCTCTTCTTTTAGAAGAACTATTCAACTAGCCACAAGAATACTCCTGGAAATAAAAGTAGAATATGACTAAAGTATGGTAACCAGCAAATCAAGATACAATGCAAAGTCTGCACATGAAATACTCAAGAGTGATACACGAAGAAAAATGAAATCTCAAAGTCTTTCCAAAGTTCTTTACACATCAATGAAAATACAAACACACTGAAGGCAGCTATGGGGGTGTAAAGTCTCTCCACAGTTGGTTCTTTAGGACACCTTCTTGATAAATTTACTAATTCTTATTAAATCAATGAAAAAAACAAGATATCCCAGCACAAAGTCTAAAAAAGTCCCTTGTTTTCATTAACAAAATATGATAAACAAACTAAGCACAAAGTCTCAATGATGCCTCTCAATTTCGGTAGAGTTTCGTTCCAATTATCAAAAAGAAGATCCTTCTTACAATCAAGAAAAGTCCCTTATATATTCTCTTCAAAAGGACTTGGGAACAAATAATACATCAATTTGAATTGAAATCTATTAAGGAGACGCGTTGTAACTTAGGGGCACTTTTCCCTTTTGATTTTATCAATGCAAGGAAATAAGTCGCATTTATTGAAATTTTGTACTTCCAATGTTCCACCCGATAATTTAATCTTATCTTCATCATTCCTCCTTTGGCCAATTGAGTCAAGTCCTGGATTTAAATTGGTATTTTGTTTCTTCCCCACTTTCTGCTAGTCTTGGCCTTGAAAATTGTGAATGTATTCTATGATTTATGTTTAAAAGATCAATGGCTATTTTACTGTCCCTGAAATTGATGTCTTCCTGCCCATCACTGTGTTTTCAACGACTAGTTGACTGTGTTGAATTTGAATTGTTCAGGCACATCATCCCTTGGTCTTCTTTTATCTTCCACTTGTCACTTTCCAAGAATGCACTTTACCCTTTTGGGCCCTGAGAAATGATCCTTCAAAGTCTTTTGTTTGTCGGCCCTTCGGTGTCCTTCATTAGCCCTTTGCAAATTTCTCTCGAGCTTTTTCTTGGGCCATTCGCTTTTTGGTCTTTGGTGTCCTTCGTTGATTTTCCCCAGGCTTTTCCTTTGGACATTTCTACAAACATTTGCCTTGGGGAAAATTCCCATGGGCTTATGAACAAGTCTTTGAATATCTGTTAAACAAGTTAAAGGGTGCTGAAGTCGATGAAGTGTCCTCCGCAAGGACACTTGTCCTTTGAAAAAGTCCTTTTTATCTTTGAACTAACCCTTTGAACCTAGCTGATGAACCTTTGTTGAACTGGTTCAAAGGTTCAATGAAGCGCACCAAGCCTTTGAAGCAAAGCCGATGAAAGCGTTAAACTGCTTGATTGAACCCGCCTTTGAACTGTTTGAAGCCACTGAACTTTGAACTTTTCCCAAAAAATGAACAAATGTTGAAAATCAAATATTTTGACTAAAAACCACCTGCAAGAGTCTATAGATTTTCCTTTTCCTGTACAGTCTGTAGATTCTTCTTCCTGTTGAGTCCATAAATTCAAGCCTGCAGAGTCTGTAGATTCAATCCTATAGAGTCCATAGATTTGAGCCTGTAGAGTCCGTAGATTCTCTAAAAAGCTTGGAAAAATGAGGATTTTGAAGGCTCGAGACAAAATTAGGAAAGGGAAGAGATGATTTTGGTCTGTAGGACCAAAATAATTCAAATTTTGTCCCAAAAATAGCTGACATTTTTGGGGGACAACATTGAGCACTGGGGATGCTAAGATAGCCTTCTTGATCCCCTCAAAAGCTTGCCTTCCTTCTATAGTCCACTTGAAGACTAGGTCCTTTTTTAGCAAGAGTGTCATTGGTCTAACCAAGCCTACAAAATCAAATATGAATTTACTGACAAAATTGATTTTCCCTAAAAAGGACTGGAATGCCTTTTTATTTACTGGAAGGGGTAGGTTTATTATAGCTATAATTCTCTTGAGATCTATAGAAACTCCTTCCTTAGATACTATGTGCCCTAACAGTTTACCCTAAGGTACAATGAAAATACACTTCTTGGGATTTAATGATATCCCAAAATCCTGACATCTCTTGAAGACAGATTCTAAATGATCAAAATGATCATCAGCATTTTTTGAGAAAATAGTAAGGTCATCTAGATAGACCAAGATGACCTTATTTTTTAGCTCACCAAAGGCTATATCCATAGCTCATTGAAAGGTGGCTCCTGCATTTGATAAGCTGAATGGCATCTTCACGTAGGCAAATGTCCCTCATTTGGTAGTGAAAGCAGTTTTATATTGGTCTTCCTCAGCTAGCCAAATCTAATTATACCTAGTTTCTTTCCAGCCATAGTTTGCAAAATTTGTTCCATAGAGAGCAAGGGATAGTGGTCTTTCAGAGATGCTCTATTTAGATCTCTAAAAACACAACCTTACATCCCCATTATTTTTCCTAACTGGGACTATATTGGATACCCAGGTTGAGTGTTTGATTGGAAATATTATTTTGGAGTCTAGAAGTCTCTGCAACTCATCTACCATTAGAGGCTCTATCCTTGGATTTACTGGTCTTTGTTTTTATCTGATGGGTTTGGACCCTTTAGTTAACTCTATGGTGTGCTAAATAATGTCTCTGTTGTATCCAGGAAGGTCTTCATAGCTCTAAGCTATGACTCTATCATACTTTTGGCACAACTCAATTAATTTTTCCCTCTCTTCTTGAGTTGTAGAATTTCTGACCTTTAGTCTTTTCCTATCACTCACCTCTACCTCAGAATAGTCTATTTTATCTACCTAAAACCTTTTCTTTTCCAGGCTTACATCCTCTCGGTCAAACAAATTTTCTAAGGTGATTAATCCCTTAGGAAGCTTATTAGTCCTCAACTGAATAATCTGATCACCATATGCATCTTCAATTTTAGTTTGCAATTGATCGGCAAACTCATCTAATTGCTGTAAGAAAGAGACTACCTGGGCATCATTTTCAAACACATGCCAATTTTAGTCATTGTCTGGGATGGTTAGCCTCACTATAACTTTTACTAACTCATTGTTAACCAATAGGCCAATTGCTGGGTTAAACTATGAGCCAATCTGAGCCATCCTATCAGCGTCAAAGTTTTGACTTTTAGGGATTATCTCAATATTGAAGGCTTTTAAATCTTTTATCAAATCCCAAATCCTATGCCTATTGGATCTCATTCTCACAATCTTGGCTATAGCCTTTTCCCATATTTACTTCACTACTAGTTCTGAATCTCCTCTTACTCTTAGGTTATTTATTCCATTTTTATTGGCTAATAGGAGCCCATGTACTAAAGACTCATATTCTGCATCATTATTAGTGCAAGCAAATTGGAATAGAATAGCCCTTAAAATCTTATCACCATTTGGAGTAGTAAGACAAATTCCTGCTCCAACACCATGTCTACTTTTGGCCCCATCAAAATTCAAAGTCCAAACCTTTGAATCTTGAGCAGTAGGTGCCTCATTCCTTATAACATTTGGGATCACTTGATCCTCATCAAAAATGACATACATGCTTAAACTAGTAGAGTCATAGTTCCCATATGGGTCGCTATGCATCATAGCCAAAAACTGGTTATTTTCTTCTTCCCTGTCTACTAGTTCTTCAACAAAATTTCTTTCTTATTTATTCATCATGGCATGATCTTCTTCCAATCTTATTGTTGGTTCATTAGTGATGTGGTCTTTGGACAGTGGTTTAGATAGGATCTTCATCTTTGAACCGTATCTAGTTCTCAAGATGAGGTGAGACCAATTAAGAGACATATATCCTCCTATTTTTGTTCTAAAGTCTCTAGATAAACATAAACCAAAGACAGGAGGAATATCTATGACAATTATATCTTGGCTAACAATTATGTTGGGATACGTGTATAATTGCAAGGGGAGTTGTTTAATTCTCCCTATGGTTTTCACTATTTTTCCATCTAGTTGCATAACTCCTTTTGCAAGGGGTTCATAATTTATTTTCAAAGCATCAGCTATTTTCTTGGGCATCACAGTTGTGCTAGCTCCTGAATCTATCAATGCATTATGCAAAAGTTTCTTTCAAACTATCAGGGTCAAATATAAAGGCTCTGGCTTGGATTTACTTACTTGTGTTGCATCGTTCACGAAGGCTATTGTCTTTGGAGGAACCATATCTTAGATCTTTTCCTTTCCAGTGGGTCCTTCCTTGGTAACAACATCTTTGGGCACTAATTTCCCCTGCAGAGCTTCTTGTAGTAATGTCTTTTGTTCAATAATAGCCAAAATATCCCATATCAACACTTGTGCTAGAGTTTTCTTTAATTGGTCCACAATATTGATTGGTCCCAGAGATTGAGTTTTTTGGTAATGGGGATACCTCATTCTTTCTTGAATTTAGACAGGGATCCCTTGATCTTGTACTAACTTTATTACTTCTTGTCTAAAAACATCATTCCTCTACCCTTGAGATGGAGGATTATTCATGACCTGACCACTTGCAATCTCGGGTTGCTCCACCATCCTTCTTTTTGACCTGGTGTAATAATCAAATTGCACTACTGGCCTTTGGGAGGTAGATGCTTCATTCAAGAAAATTGCTTCTTCATCCTCAACCCATGAGAACAAAGCATGTTCTAGGGTTATTTCTTCCTCTTGCTACAAGGACATTCCTTGCATCTGAGCCACTAGCACTGAATTCTGCATGCCAAGAGATTGGTAGGCTTAATTGCTATTGGTACTAGCAAAATGACCATCCATTCTTCTCTAATCAGCCACTCTTTGTTGTAGATTGCCTCTAGGACAATCTATAGGGGTGTGAGCATCATTACAAGGGAAACACAAAGCATTAGTATCATCCACATAATTATTTTGACCTGAAACCATCTCCCTGTTTGAGTTGGGAGGAATGGTCTGTGAGGGTGTGGGAGCAACAACTAATTGATTTGTTGGTTGATTATTGGTTTGCCTTGGAGGGCCTTGATACATGTTTGGTTGGGACAAAAACCTATTCCCTTGATAGCCTTGATAAGAAGGCTTAGGGAAAGTGTTATGTTGCCTCTTCATATTAATCAGCTCATTGGAGAATGTCCTTAGCATACTTTTGATATCATCCATTTCGGATGACTGAGCAAGGGCCAGTTGCTTCGTAGATGATGAAGGGTAAGTATACATAGACACAGGTGGTCTTACAACTTTAGGAGCCTATTGAGGTAGGAGCAAGGTAATTTTTGTGAATATAGGCATGGGAGGCCTTGGAGGTAACTTTCCAGCATCTATCAAATGATTCTCAGCTTTGACTGCGAGGGCATAAGCCACTGGCAAAGTGTGTCCTCCTAATGATTGAATCATAACAGATATATCTAAATTTAAAGCTTTGAGATAGAATACTATGGCCATACCAGGGGGTGGCTTAGTTGCAACAGGGATTCTATCCCAAGTTTTTTGGAATATGGTGTTGAAGTCAGTCATGTCCTCTTGTGGTCCCCTTTGAATGGTGATCAACTATTGTAATAAAGAAGAATTATCACCTTTCTCTACAAATCTTTCAAATAACTAATCTTTGAGTTGGTCCCATGTAGATATGGAATTTGGGGTCAAAGACCAATACCATTCTAAAGCCTTCCCTTTAAATGAAGCTGCTAACAACCTTAGGGCCACATTTTGCTCTGTGACACCATGTATGGCACAAACATCTGATACATCCTGAAGATGTTCCATGGGTGTTTTTGAGTCTTGCCCACTAAATTTGGGTAGAGCCTTTTAGAGCATTTATTGGAATAGGGTCCCACATAGCTGGTGGTGTTGGGAGAATTAAGGGGCTACTAGTGTTCCAGCTTGCATAATTTCTTGGGGGGACATTGGCTCCCATGTTTGGTACTGGTAGAAACTGGTTAACTCTTCTTCTTGGACTAACTACTAGAGGTGGTAAAAAAATACATAGATTAGCAGCAAATTGCAATCTAGTGACTCGTCCACAGCTCTGACTCCTCGTAGCTCTTTGGTTCATGTGGTCTTTGAAAGAAACTTCAAGACTGGTCTCGCCAGGCATGCCAAAAACTATTGATGGCATAAAATTGTGCTTGATCTTAACCAATCAATAATGGGAAATTTCAAGCTGTGGGATAATGTGGCTTGAAACAACCTCCAGGTTTTAGAGAAGCTAGTCTCTTCTTTAATATTGGGTATTGGGGAAAAGGGATAGGAAACTAAACAAAAATGCAAAAATGCAGGAATTAAAACCTAACTATGGCGATGTGCCTAAGTGTAATCCTAATCCTAACCAATGTGCAGTGAGAATATTATAGGATTCAATTACATTTAAGAGCAGACAAGTGCATGATCAATGTAAATGGTCAAAATAATAGAAATAGAGGCTTATAATAGGGAAGTCTTTCGCTAAGACATAGAGAATGTCAACAAAGGCATAGTGTTCAATCTTCCTAATAGAATATTCCAATCACATAAGAGACACAGAAGTCACGTGCAGTTATGTAAACCTTTCAATTCAAGCAAATGAGACAAAAGTAAATGATGTTCTGAATCACAACTATAGAATAGACTACTTTTCAAATGACACAGATAACACCAACCAAGGCATGGAGCTTAAATTTCCTTAATTCATTTAACCACATAAAGGGCACAGAAACATGCACGATTATATCAAATTTATAACTTAAGAAAATTAAGACAAGAGCAAATGATATTACTGGTCAAAATTATAGAAAGTCTAAAAACTATAGAATTCCCCCTTTCCCTCTTCTACAATCCTTCCTCTTTTATATCCTTAGACTCCTAGACAAAATAATTTTTAAATTTGGCACATTCAATGCCTTGGATACATCCTAATTTGGCACATTCAATGCCTATCTGGTACCTCCTTTTGTGCCTAAATTTTGAATTTCATCACCTACTAAGCCACACAACTGTCTATCTTTCACTCACTGGGGACAAACAGATGGCGCCTTTAATGATTTGGGGGCTCCAAAAATCTACCCGATGAACTGTTCCATCTACTTGAATTAAATCCAACTGATTTTCCCTCCATTTCACTTTGCAACAATAGATACACAAAACACTCTATTATGTTTGAAATGGGAGAGGACACTTAGTCAATTTTCTAAAAATCCTCTTGTTATTTAGAAGGCATCAAAAAATGACACTTGGTGCTTTCCACCAAAATTATCGAAGACAAGTGGCTCTCTCCTTTTCTTTGGCTGTGCTATAGTTTTATTTGGACTCATATCAGACTCTTACGGATGGTGACACTTGGTAGCTTCCACATACTTTTGAAGTAACCCCAAGGCCCACCACAATCTTTATTTAGTAATGAAACTCAAAGATGGTCTCTCAGAAATTGGAACTTGGCAACCTCCACTACTTCTAGGAAGATACGTGGCATCTTCCATTATTTTAAAAGATGGAGTAGAAAGGGTCTTAGAGAGTCACACTTGGCAGCATCCGCTGCTTTATGGCACTTAACCAAAATAAAATGACACCTTTTTGCATTGAACCAAAGTATTAAACCCAGGCATTGAACCAAAGTCTCTCGAGTACCGACACGTGGTGACTTTTGCTACTTCTTCAATGAGGTAGTTTAGGGCTTTCGTAACTACTACCTGGTGCTTTTTGCTCTGCTACTTAGTTCATTGAAAGTCCATGTCAAAAAGTAGAATGAAATGTGGGTGCCTCTATGTGATGCGCTGTCATCATCCTTCAATTACATTTTGAGAGAGAATTGGTAGGCTGTCATGATCTATTGTATGTAGAGCTTGAGTATCAGCACAATATCTTAGATAAGCTACAACCAATCCACTAAATCCAATTCAAAGTGCTACAACTATAGGTGTGATAGGATCTATAAATATTGGGCTATAGAAAATGTCAATACAAATAGCGACCACCCAATGAAAAGATCAGAATATAGATTTGAATGGTGGTAAGATAGGTACACAATGACTATGAACTAGAATATTCTCTTTCATTTATCCACTCAACAAACAACTCATTAAATATTCAATTTGAATCCTATAATATGCAGAAATACGTAACCACTCCCTTTAACCAAATATCTACATTTAGTCTTTATCAGGATAAGCCAAACATAATTGAATACACAGGTCTATCACAATATTGTTTCTTACCTCACTCATGCTCATATTGGATCATGCATTTAAAAATACATTATTTTTATCTATCTCTAGGCTCAGATTTTATTATACATACATGATGTCAACACCTGCTGCCTAGCTCAGTTTGGCTCAGGTTTTGTCATTGCAGAGCTACATTATGCATCCTTGGCTTTTGAACATAGACATCGACATATATATACTCAGGCTTGACTCTATCAAATAGAGGAAACACATCATGAAATATCCTCCTCGCCATAGCTCCAAGACTTCCAACAATAGGTGTGGTCAATGCCATTCCGGGACCATGTATAAAATAGTCACCTACAACCTCTAGGGTAGACTCTGCACAAATACATATTGCAAATGTCAATAGTTTAATAAGCCTTCAAACAGGCCTATGGTCTACCACTTGGGACTGTATTTGCATGAAGGTAGTCACGCTTATCTGTAGATAAAACTTCCATTGGCTGAGGGGCCATTCAAAATAAAATGAACCATTCCCCAGATCAGGTCTGCCTCCCCTTTGGCACAGGGTCGTCTTGAATAAATAGAGGAAATGTATTGTATATTTCCTCCTTGCCCATACGTAGCCTCCAACGACCAGCTCCAGTTCTGCCAGCCTCTATTCCACTATTCACTGCTCCTATCAAATAGAAGCATGTTGTCTATTTGCCCAAGCCAAAAATCCCCATCCAAACAAAATTGAGATATATTTGTTTTTCTATCGTAGGTTAATGGTTCGAGCTCCTCCTCTAATCTTGGCATCCTCTTTAACTGTGAGATTTTATTTTTTTTATGGCCCAGTCCAATGGATTTCATCAAAAAGGAAATCAAAATCCTTTCTAATCTCCTTAAATCTTGCTTATCCTATAAAGGCTCAACTACTCATCAAATAAGGAATTCTTCAACTATGCTTGATTCCATGCCATTCATGGATGATTACGACAATAATAGGATTATTGAAATCCTTTGACAACTAATAAATCCATACAAAATATATTTAGGCCTTATTTCTCCTCCACATGACAAGTATGAATATTTGAAAATATAACTTGGAGGGAAAATTGCTTAGGTTAATGCCTATCAAAAGCTTATTCAACTAGTCCTTGCTAGATGCTCTTGCATCATACTCTCCCTCTAGAAAGGATTTGAACCTTAGTTTAAATGAACTACTTCCTCCATGCATTAGTCTTCACTATATGCCTGGATCCCAAGGTCTTGTTGTGAATGCCAATGCTGGTGTTTGTCTTTGATAGTCTTTGTCTTTCATCTTCTTGCTTTTCTTCCTTTTTTGGTATGTTCTTCTCCTCATCTCCTTTTTAGCTGTTATGTCCCATCTCCATGCTTCATTCTCATACATGTCATCAAGATCTTCTTGATCTTCTTGGTTCAAAAATTTGTCCATTGAACTATGGACTTCATTCAGATCCACAACTTTAATACCTACATTCAAAATATCAAAGGCAATGTTAGAAGTAAAAAATTGAGACCATAAAGTCTCTTGGCTGCCTCCACTCTTCTGCTCTTTGGCCAAAACTGCCTTTGCCTCTTTAGTATGCTCTTTTCTTGCTTCACTCTCACCAATGGTGTTCTCATCATGGTTTGTGCCTATATGTAGCTTTCTTGAAGAACTAAAGAGCTCTTCCAACATTCTCATTTCTTCCTTTAGTGAGCTCTCATCTATCTCCCCATTCACTTCATCAAACTTGGGCTTATCAACCTGAAGGATTTCTTGTCCTTTACCCCTTATCTCATATTTTCTTAGCATGTCTTCACATAAACCAACTTCTTCATTAGTACACTTATCAAAAGCAATTGAAACATCATTACCTTGTGTCTCCTTACTCTCTTCAACTTCTCTATGAAGCCATCTTGTTTGTTCTTTGTTTTCAATGAGGCATTGATTTGCTGCATACTCTCCCCTTTCCTCATCATCCATCCATTTGGAACTCTCTCCTTGCTGAATATTAGTCCACATAGCCACTTTCCATTTGTCATTTCTCATGAAAAGATCATTAAAGGATTCAAAAACATCATCATAAACCATTTGTTTACCTTTTACCTCTTTGGTATACCTCTCAAGCATCCTATCTTCATGGAATGCCTCTTCCATACTCACCATCTCACCTTCATTCTCTTGGTTGCTTGAATCACCTTCAATCCTCTTCCATTGACTTCTTGGTGTTGTTGCCTCAACACTCACATTTTCTCTCTTTGCCTTCTTAGGCACCCATACTTATTTCTCCTTTTTATCATTTGTCTTCTCAAACCATATAGGCATCCTACATCCATGTTCTTGTACCAGCACTTCCTATTGCTTGGGAGTTTGCTTCTTCCACCATTTAGGCATCACATATCCATGGTTAATTAGAAACTTCACCTTTCTCTTTTCTTCTTTAACATGCATATCAATAGTTTTATTCTTATAAGAATAAGAAAAATCAATTTTTGAAGTTACCTTTACCACTTTAATGGGCTGCTCCATTAGTTCTTTGACTTACATAGTGTCTTGATTGTTTGTACTTTCTTCTTCCTTTATGCTTGACTGTTCTCTTGCCTCTTCTTGGATTTTAATGGCATCATGGAAGTCATCTTCATCTTCCATCTCTTCTCTTGCTTGTATGGGTTCCTCAACACCTCCCTCATGCATTAACCAATGCATCTCTTCTTCTTTATCATCAATAACAAACTCACTTCTCTCTCTTGCACCAATCTCTTCATTCTTCAAGGCCTTTCTTTTGACCTTCACAAGGCTGCTCATACCTACAATTACCCATGCAAAGACAACATTAGATATAAAAACAAGAGACCACAAGGTCCCTATGAGTGCTCTCTTCACCAACACTCTTATCTTCTCAAGTGCTCTTCCTGGCACTTCATCTTTTCTTTCTTCTCTTCTCTTGTTCTCCTCAATGAGAACATTTTTCACAATCTCTTCCTCTTTTTGTTGCTCACTTGGCAACCTTCTTATCTTCTTCAAGCCTCTATGGGCTTCTCTCTTCTTGGCAATCTCATTTTGCCTTCTTCTCCTCTTCATTAGGATATCAATTGGCCACTTCAACCTCTTCCTCATTGGCCATACCCATGCTTGCTTGTTCATTTACATCCAAGACTCCTATCTCTCTGCAAACTTAGCTAAATCTCTTTTCAAACTAGCAATCTCTTTATCAATTTCAATACTGGTCATACCTTTCTTCTTTTGGATGCTTGTTTTCTTCTTGGTGCCCTCATGTACCTTACTACTCTACTCTTTTCTCAGCAATATTTCCATTTCTGAGATCTTCACCCAAGTCTTTTCCACCTTGTTCTTTTGATCCCTTTCAGGTCCACTTGTCTCACCCAAGCCTTTCTCCTTGACTGGTCTTTTGACAATCTTCTTGAACTCACCTAGACCTTTTGCATCCTAGTCTTTTGATCCCCCTTAATGGCTTTATTAAGCTTCATACTGAGTCAATGGTCTACAATATGACACTACTTTAACCAAATATCAATAATTTCACAAATCCAAGCTTACCTTGCTTTGGATCTTTCTCTTGAGCATTCACTATGCTCTTCTTCTAGAGCTTCTCTTGGCTCTTCACTAAGCTTTCCTTGGCTTCTTCTCCTTTTAAGCCTCAATGGCTTTAAGACTTCTTTTTCACCTATTTGCTTCTCAAACACAATAAACTCAAATCAAATATCAAAGGTTACTCATACCTTTCCTCAACAGGGTCTTCTAGTGCTTTGTCTTGTTAATCCTTTTCTCAATCCTGCAGCAACTTATTAGAAAACATGATTAATTACCAAATCCCAAGAGCTTCAAGCTCTGATACCAAAAATGATGTGCTATCATCATCCTTCAATTATGTTTTGAGAGAGAACTGGTAGGCTGTCATGATCTACTATATGTGGAGCTTGAGTATTAGCACAATATCTTAGATAAGCTACAACCGGTCCACTAAATCCAATTCAAATTGCTACAACTATAGGTGTGCTAGGATCTATAAATATTGGGCTACAAAAAATGTTGATACAAATAGTGACCACCTAATGAAAAGATGAGAATACAGATTTGAATGGTGGCAAGATAGGTACATGGCAACTATGAACTAGAAGATTCTCTTTCATTTATCCACTCAACAAACAACTCATTAAATATTCAATTTGAACCCTATATTATGCAGAAATACATAACCACTACCTTTAACCAAATATCTACATTTAGTCTTTATCAGGATAAGCCAAACATAATTGAATACACAGGTCTGTCACAATATTGTTTATTACCTCTCTCGTGCTCATATTGGATCATGCATTTAAAAATACATTATTTTGTTCTATCTCTAGGCTCAGATTTTATTATACATACATGATGTCAAAACCTATTGCCTAGCTCAGTTTGGCTCAAGTTTTCTCATTACGTAGCTACATTATGCATCCTTGGCTTTTAAACATAGACATCGACATATATATACTCAGGCTCGGCTCTATCAAATAGAGGAAACACATCATTAAATATCCTCCTTGCCATAGCCCCAAGACTTCCAACAATAGGTGTGGTCAATGCCATTCTGGGACCATGTATAAAACAGTCACCTACAACCTCCAAGGTCGACTCTGCACAAATACAAATTCACCAATACATATTGCAAATGTCAATGGTTTAATAAGCCTTCAAATATGCCTATGGTCTGTCGCTTGGGACTGTATTTGCATGAAGGTAGTCACGCTTATTTGTAGATAAAACTTCCATTGGCCAAGGGGCCATTCAAAATAAAATAAACCATTCCCTAGATCAGGTCTGCCTCCCCTTTGGCATAGGATCGTCTCGAATAAATAGAGGAAACGTATTGTATATTTCCTCCTTGCCCATACGTAGCCTCCAACGACCAGCTCTAGTTCTGCCAGCCTCTATTCCACTATTCACTGCTCCTATCAAATAGAAGCATGCCGTCTATTTACCCAAGCCAAAAATCCCCATCCAAATAGAATTGAGATATATTTGTTGTTCCGTCGTAGGTTAACGGTTCAAGCTCCTCCTCTAATCTTGGCATCCTCTTTAACTATGAGATTTTATTTTTTTATGGCCTAGTCCAACGGATTTCATCAAAAAGGAAATCAAAATCCTTTTCAATCTCCTTGAATCTTGCTTATCCTATAAAGGCTCAACTACTCATCAAATAAGGAATTCTTCAACTATGATTGATTCCATGCCATCTGTGGATGATTACGATAATAATAGGATTATTGAAATCCTTTGACAACTAATAAATCCATACAAAATATATTTAGGCCTTATTTCTCCTCCACATGACAAGTATGAATATTTGAAAATATAACTTGGAGGGAAAATTGCCTAGGTTAATGCCTTTCAAAATCTTATTTAACTAGTCCTTGCTAGATGCTCCTGCATCACTATGAGAAGTAGATGCTGACATGTGGTGCATTCTGCTTAGCTGTTATTAGGTACATGGCACATTCCATGACCTTCCCAAAAGTTACAAAAGGTGTTCAAAGGATGCCAACTATCTAACCTCATCTCCACGAAATCGACACTTGGTGACTTCCACTTGACTTTGATACTTGGGCAAAAATGAGATGAAGGAGACAAAAAGGAGAAAAGGGATCCGCTATCAGAGGGTGACACTTGGAAGCTTTTGTTGCATTATGACAGTCAAGATGAACTGGCCTTCTACTTCAAAATTCTACCATGACATCGAGGATGTATGGGAACCAAAATTGTAGTGCTCGACTAAAATTTAAATGCAACGTAGAGTAAAATTTAATCTACATGACACAACCCATGATGTGGATCCAAGGGCATCCAAGTAAGATATTATATTGAAAATCACCTTATACAATGTAAAAGAGATATAGAATGGTGCAAGGTCCCAAGTGGATATGGAGAATAACTATTCCCAAGGTAGTGGCCATAGTATCATTAAAAGAGTGGAGGACCACAGCAATTTTGGACATGATATTCTTTGGAAACTGAATTTGGTCATAGGCATGGGAGGAGATAATGTTGATAATATATCCTCCATCAATAATCACCTTTTTGATGTGGGTTTTATTGATGTATGCAGCAATGAAGAGAGGAGGATTGGGATCCTCAGGATGAACATAAGGTATTTTTGAATCCTTGAAAGTGACAAGGGTGGAAATTTGAAGGGCTCTAATAAACGTTGAAAGGGGTTGATGATATTCAAATCGAACCTATATAGATTGAAATATCTCTACCAATTTTTGATGGTGATGAGGTGAGGTGTTGATTAATTCATATAAGTTCATATTCACCATAGTTTGGTGAATTTATTTTAACACTACACATTGAATACATTTGGAAGGTTTGGAAGGAGAGGCACCCAAAATGAATGCTTTGGGTTTTTTTGATGGTGAAGGTGATGGTGTTTGGCTTTGGTTGGAAGGTTGAGGGGTAGAAGGATATTCCCATAGAATATAAACTTTGCCTTTTCCCTTATCCTTTTATTGGGCCCGATATTGGGTAACCATATGGATAGTGTGGATTAGGGGAGGTGTTGGGATAGATGACTACTTCAATTCCTCCTCAATCTTGGGTGAGAGTGGGGGAGTAGGTAAGTGTTTTATAGGTTGATTTGGTGGTTGGGTTTATAATGGGTTCAAGAGAGTTTCATCCTATAATAGATCATCCTTATCCCATAGGCTATGGATAAGTGTTTGGAGAGCTTTGTATTTCTCTATGTCCTTTCCAAGTGTCCTATGGTATAATAAAATCAAATTATCATTGAACCATGATGGTTTAGGACATGAAAGGTCAAAGGGTTTTATAGGTGGTAGGCTTAAGGAAAAGGTTTGCAACAAACTTTGTAAAATGGTTGAATAAGATTCAAGCAAAGGTGTTGGAGGTGATAAGTTTTTAGTTTTAGGGGTAGAAGCCTTCTTAAAAGTAGGCTTCACCATGAAATTTATGGGTGGTGGAATGGTTTTGATGGGCTGGTTTGGTTGGGATTGTTTGATGTTAGTTGGTTTGGAGGTAGAATATTTATAGGTAGAATATTTGGATGATGAAGGTTTGGAGATAGGTAGGAATGTATAGGTGGATAGGTTATTTAAAAATGATGGAGGTGTTGACAAATTTGGAAGGTGTATTTAAAGGTAAAATAAAAGGAGGAATTTTGGTTTGGGTGGTTTTGGGAGGGTTCACCTTCTTGGTAAAAGGATGAGCACCTAAGATGGTATAAGGATGGGATCCTAATATATAAGGTAAGAGAGAGGGGGGTGGTATGGATCTAGTTATAGATGGTTTGGGTGGTTCCACCTCTTTGATAGGGTTATTCAAGGTTTTATTTTGTGGAATAGATGGGGTTAAGTTCAACTTCAAAGATGGGTGATCTAGGCTAGGAGTAGGAAGTATTCATAGGTTCTTGATATATTTGGTTAAAGAGGTGTAGGGTGATTTGATAAGTTTAGATGATAATGCTTTGAATAGTTCTTCCATGGTTTTGTAGGAAGAAGTATTTGATGATGTGATTATAGGTTTGATGGTGGATGAAAGTGAAATTAAGGGTTTGTGTTTTTTTTGTTAAGGGATCCCAAGATGGTTCCAAAAGGTGGATCTATCTATATTGGATTGGGAAGAGAATTTTGGACTTTGGACTAATCTAGAGAAAGGTTTGTAGATGGGTTTGATTATTTGGTCATGGGTTTCAAGAGCCCATAGGTTGAGGTGAGGGAATAGTTTCTTCACCTTTGTTCTTGATGGAAGGTTTTATGGTTTGTGAAGATGTTGCCTCTATGGAAGAAATAGAGGAGGTAATTTCTTCCTTTGGAATGGTTTTCAATGAGGGAGTGGTTAGGTCCATGGTGGGTGAGGAAGGTGTAATTGTATCAAGTGAAATAAAGTAGGTAGTTGCTTCCTTTTTTTGGGTGTCCAAAGGAATGGAGGGAGATTCCATCACTTCAATAAGTGGAGTGGAGGAAGAGGTATTTGAAGCAATGGTTTCCTCATTTAGTATTTATATAAAAAGAGAGGTGGGCAGGTCAATGGTCTCATCATTTGATCTCATCAATTGAAAGAGAGAAAATTTAATCCTTTTTTGGGTATCTAAAGGAATGGAGGAGGATTCTACTGCTTCCATAAGTGAAAATAAGGAAGGGGTAGTTGAATCAATGGCTTCCTCAATGATAGGTTCATTAATAATAACATTGATCATATGGACCTCACGAGCGTGAGATGATTCTAGTTTGCTATTATCATGGTTGGTAGAAGGAGAATGATTAGGAAAAGGTTTATAAAAGGTTTCTAATGATTGATTTAGAGGTACATTGGTATTATCTAATGAAATTTCACCCTTGTAAATTAGGTTTTGGATAATGGTTTTAAAGGTGTTGCACCTACTAATGTCATGTCAAATAACATGGTGGAAAACACATAGGTCATTCTCATTTTACCAACTAGGTGTAAGGTGAGAAACATTGAATTGTTGGGGAGGTTTGATATGAGGAATTTGTATGAGATTAGCTTTGATTAGTTTGTTCAAAACTAAAACATATGACTCCCCTATGGGAGTGTATTATCTTAGGGTAGCTCAATTTTGATTTTGAGCTTGTTGGTTTGAGGATTTGGAAGAATTGGTTTGATTGGGTTGGTTGACAATTGGAGGTGGAACAAGTTTAAGGATAATTTTGTTTATGATTTCTTTTGGTTTGGTTTTAGTATGGTTGGATGGGTTAGTGGTTTTTGATGAGGAATGGTCATTAGATTTGAAGCTAGAATTTTTGTTTCTTAGTTTCAATTGCACTTCATCAATGGCTCTAATTTCAATTTTACATGCGATGGTGAAAGCCTCATCAAAGGTTCTAAAAGTCTGAACTTATAGAGTATGAGAAATATGTTTGGCACAAGCCTAAGAGAATATTTCAATCAACTTGTGTTGGGGTAAAGAGAAAGAGAGTTGGTTGATGAGACCTCACCATCTAGCTACAAAATTGGTAATTAATTCATCATTAAATTGTCTAATGGAGTAGAGGTCAGTAACAAAAATATTATTACATATGTTGATAGAGAAGTGATCTAAAAAGGTTTGGGTAAGTTGGGAAAAGGAGAAGATGGAGTGCTTCATGAGAGCACTATACCAATCTAAGACTAGTCCAGATAAAGACATGGGGAACGTGTGAAGGAGAAGAGCATCATCATATGTAATCAAATAACAAGAATGACAAAATGCTCTTAAGTGTTGTTGGGGGTCCTCCTTGCTTTGGAACTTAAAAAACTTGGGTGGTTCCCATTGAGGAGGATAAGGTTGGATAGGAATGGAAGGATGAATAGGTTCATTTTATATTTGATCACAAGATAAAAGGTTATGATCCCCAGAGATAGATGGCTCTAGGTTGGACATTTTATCCATAAACATTTTAACCAAATTTTTTTGAGGTTGGGAAGTTCCATAATTGTATGGTAAGTTTTGTTGAGGTTGGGTGTATACAATATATGGATAAGTGGTGGAAGGTTGAGAAGATGACACATATTGATATGTGGTCATGGAGGGTTGGGATGATGCCATATATTGGTACGTGGTCACAAGAGGTTGGGTCAAAGGTGTTATATATATTTGTGGATTAGGAACATATTGGTAGGATGTCATGGGTATTTGTTGAGGGATTGATATGGGTTGATTTGAAGGTATGAATGGGTTGGTATATTGAGGTTGAGTAGTGACTCTTGTATTAATAGGTGGAAGGGTAGAAGGTATGAAAAACACAAAAATTTAAAGTGATAGAAATTGGTTGGCTGGTAGTGATAAGGGGAATGGTATAAATAATGGTAGAAGATATTCCTATGGTGAATGTAGTATGGGTAACAAGAGGTGAGGTTTCCCTTATATTGGAAGTGTTAGTTGGTATAGGGGATGTTTGGTTATTGGTTAGAATGTTGGATTGAGTTTGGGTGTTGGTGGATGGGTAATTGGTGGAATAAGATGCTTGGGTGATCATAGGTTGGGTAGAAGTAGTGCCAACCATAAGATGAGATGGAATCTCATAAGGTGGATCTATAGGAGAAACCAAAGTAGTAGGGGTGTGATGAGATAAGCTGTTGAGGTAATTTTAGAGGGCCATGGGGTTATTATCAAGGAATGTAGCAAAATCTGCATCACCTTCAACAACTATCTGAGGCATGGTAGGAGGGGGAGAATGATGAGGAGAACCCTTAACATCCAAATTATACTCCATAGAGGAGGAAGAATAGGAAGGTGGTTCTTGGTTAGTTTGATTCCTCAACTATTGTCAAGTAAAGACCATGTGAGAAATATAAATGAAATGATAAAAAGCTCACAATTCAAACACAAAGCAAGCAAAAGAAAAAGATCACAAGGCAATTAAAACATACACTAGAGTGCATTTAGAGACTTAGGATTTTTTTAATAGCTTTAAGTTTATGCTTTAGAAAGTGTGAAGAGGAAATTTGGTTTGCAGATTAAGTACTAGAGAGGAATTCTAAGGTTTGTTTTAGGTGTTAAAGCTCTCAGAAAGAATTTGTATTTTAAATCAATATGTGGCTTGGTATTGGGGCTTACCCCCTCACTTGACACACCATAGTGATAAGGGTATTGGGTGTTTATATATTATATCCTAATTTTTAGAGTTTATACTCAACTAGAGAGCTGAGATGGTTCTCCCCTTGGTAATGACCTCCAAGTAGGATTACTAGAAAATGGTAAGGGTACTGCTAGGTGATGAAATCCTAGTCAAGCCTTGTCTCAATTTTGTTTTGATGTATTTATTTATTATGTGGTTTAGTAAAGTGTGTGATAACAAGAGTGAAACTATGATTTATTACTTTGATTTTAAGTTAACTAGATGAACTAAAAACATACAAGAAATCAATGTATGCAAGATTTATTTTATACCTAAAAGAAATTTTCAATTTCATTAGATGAGCATAGAATAAAGGAAGAAAAGGGAACCTAAATGATGCCAGGGTCCCACTTGGGATGCCCAAATGTTTCTAATTTTTTTTTTATATTTCTTATGAAAAGAAGAAAGTAAAAAACTAGTAATAAGGGTATGGTAAAAATACATGGTTGTTGATGTGTGCATAATCTAGACAAGTATGGAGAACTCCTCTTTGTCTTAAAAGGAATAACCTGTAGATAATAAAGCACTAAAAAAAAGGGTTTTTAGCAAGATATTTAGGTGAACTACCTATCATGAGCTAGATCTAAGAATCATAAGCTTATTAGGAGGCTATTAATCCACTCTTTGATAACAATTAAGTTGAAGGAGATAAAATTAAACTACTTGCATCAAATAAAAAAAAGTAATAAAATGAAATACAAGAAGAAATAGATGATTGGAAAGGAAAATAAAGTAAATAAAGTAATAGTAGGTCAATATTAGCGCTAAAATGGATGGGGCTAGGTTTCAAAAATTAGGCAGGGGTCTATGATTAGGCAGGGACATAAAAAGTCAAATTTAGTTGGGGGAAAGGTGTGGGAAATAAATTACTATTATTTCATAACATAGTGATTGTCAGTGGTTGGGTTGACCATCAGTGGTTATGTTGACTGTCAGTGGTTGGGTAACTATCAATGGTTGATGGTCACCATCAAGAGTCTAGGTGACCATTGATGATTCTTATGAATTTTAAAACTATTCAAAAAAAGAGCTTGTAGAATGGATCCATGATCAAGTAAGGGTCTATTAAGGGTCCATGAGTTAGAAATAAATATGCATAAAAGGTTTGATGGGGGAGAAAGGCCAAAATCCAAGATAACAAAATTGAAGTACAAATATACTTGTTGCTTTCTAAATCACTAATGGTTGATGGATGGAGTAATTTTGGTAGAGTAACAATACTTTGCCTCGAGAGAAATTTTTATAGAGTTTCAGATCTCTATTGATTTTATAAATTGATGGAAGAAGACTATATAGAAAGCTTGAATACCTGTGTGCAAGAATGCTTATGATGATGGATCCATTCCACATCCTATTCCCTAGAGGGTCAGGCTATTGATTTCAATGCTTCATAGTTTGTAAGCACCAAGCAAGGAAAATTTATTAAATTGTGTCATATTAACTTGTACACAACTGATATTTTTGTAATAACAAGGAAGACCTAACCATCAATGATCAGCTTAACCATTGGCAGTCATGCTAACCATTAGTGGTCAAGTGTATAGAGGTAAAGGGGTCAAGATGAGTTAAAAGGGTTGGGTTGGTTAGTTAGTGAGTTATTTAGATTATTAAATAACTAGACCCAAGGTATAATGGGTTGGTTAGTGGGTCCAAAAGTGTTAGGTGGTCCCTAGGGGATCCTAAAGCATTTTGACATTTAGAACCATTGTGTGTGGTTTTATAGTTTATACAACATGCATAGTTGAGTGCAATAGTAATTTTGTGAAGACTACATCAGAGACTACTTTATTAGATGAAGAGGTAATCATTATTTCTACATATGGTCATGGTTTATGGGTACCTAAGGGTGCTCATTCTATGGAGTTAAAATTGCTAGTAGAAAAGACTATATTATGGCACTAGAGACTTGGCCACATTAGTGAAAAAGGTCTGAGGGCCTTGAAGAATAAAAACCTTGTTGAAGGTTTAACTAATTGTAATCTTGAATTTGATTTCTATGAGCATTCTTTTTATGGTAAAAAAAACTACATTTATTTTTATTTGAGTTCTCATAAATCCAATAATGTTTTGAACCTTATTCATTTTGATGTTTTTGGTCCTATTAATTTCCTTCAATTTAAAAATCCACATATTATGTTTCATTTATTGATGATTACATCATAAGGACATGGATTTATTTTCTCAAAAAACTTTAGTCAATTTAAAGAATTCAAAGTAATGGTTGAGTTGCAGACTAGAAAGAAAATAAAGTGTTTGAGAACTGATAATGGCAGTACATTTTTATATAATGATTTTGATAGATTCTGTAAGGATTGTGGTATACAAAGATATAAGACAACTTTGTATTCCCCTGATAAAAATGGATTTTCATAAATAAAGAATAGGGAATTGATGGAGAAGGCTAGGAGTATGCTTAGTGGTGCTAGACTGGAACAAATTTTTTGGGATAAAGCTATAACCACTACTTATTATCTAATCAATAGGTATCCTACATCAAATCTTGTTGATAAAATGGTTATGGAGGCATGATTTGGATGAGATTATTCATTGATACATCTTATATTTTTTGGTTGGGAATAATATGCACATGTGCTAAAGGAGAATCAAACAAAGTTGGAGATCAAGGCTATGAAAATGTATATTCATTGGATATATCTATGGTATAAAAGGATACAACCTTTGGGATCTAATAGCATATAAGGTAATATATTCTAGTTTTTTTTTTTAAGACTAAGCCTTCTTCTCTTACACTACATCTAAAGAAAACAAAATATAAAGATGTGATTCAACTTCTTCCTATTCTTGAGAAAGTTGAGTCTAGGCCACTAGAGAGACAAGAAGTTGAGGAGTTCTCATTGAGCTCTAAATATTTTGAAGAAGAGGTAGATGAATAATAACCTCCACCTCAACTTATTTGAAGGTCTACAAGGCTTAGACAACCACTATAAAGGTATTCTCCTGATAATTGGAGATGTATATTTTATTTAAGTATTAACATTGATGAATTAAGATCTACAGAGGAAGCTTTGGATATTAATGATGTAGAGTCCTGAAAGGTTGTTATGGAAGCTTTAAATAAGAATGATATGTGGGATGTTTTACATTTAATTGAATGATGTAAGCCCATTGGATAAAAATGGGTGTTCAAAAAAAATATTGGTTCAGATGACAATGTTGAAAAAGTGCAAATCTCAGTTGGTTGCAAAAGGTTACTCTCAGATTGAGGGTGTTGATTACGATAAGTTTTTTTCTCCTATTTATAAAATGACAAATATTAGATTCTTAATTTCTATTACATATACTCATGATTTAGAGATTGAGCAAATTGATGTGAAGATTGCCTTCATGTTGATTTAGAGGAGATTTATATGACATAGCTAGAGCATTACATGGTGGAATGTAAAAGATTTTTGGTTTGTAAGTTGAAGAAATCCTTGTATGGTCTCAATTAGAGTCCTAGGATGTGGTAACAAAAATTTGATATATATGTATTAAGTTTTGGGTTTTAGCAATCTAAATTTGATCACTATATTTATTAAAAAACTATTGGTGATCATTTCCTACTTATTGCATTATACATTGATGATATGTTGTTTGTTGGCAACGGGAAAGTTTTGATTTTAGAGCTTAAATCTCAAATCTCAAATATCGACAAAATTTAAGATGAAATATCTTGGTGTTTTAAGATAAATTCTTGGGATGGATATTAATAGAGATAGATAAAACAAAAAGCTATGGCTTGGCCAAAGTAAGTATGCAAATTTTATTTTACATAGGTTTAGCATGAGGTATTACAGACAATGGTGTGTTATTTTTTCAGTATGAACAAAGATATCTATTACACAATGTCCTATATCCCCATCATAGATGGAAGACATGAGAAAAGTGCCTTATCAGAGTGCATTCATAAGTCTTATGTATGTTATAGTCTACACTAGACTAGACATTGCCCAAGCAGTGGGAGTTCTTTCCTATTATATGTCTAATCCTGGTAGAGCTCATTGGGATAGAGTTAAAATGGTCTTCAAATATTTGTAGGGTACCTCAGAGTATTCCTTGTGTTATCATATTAGGATGATTGGAGATAGGCATCCTCTTGACATTCTTGGTTATGTGGAGTCAAATTGGGTAGGTGATGTTTAAAGCATAAGATCCACCATTGCTTGTGTTCAATTTATTTGGTGGTACAATAATATAGATGGATAAGTAAGATTATGTGGTTGCTTTGTCTATTATAGAGCAAGAGTATATGGCAGTGACTCATGCCTATAAGGAAGCCATTTGGCTTAAGAGGTTATGTTTTGATATTGGGTTAAAAAAGGTGTAGTAATAATTTATTGTGACAGTCAGAGTGTTATTTACCTATCAAAGAACCTAAATTTTCATGTCAAGAACAAACATATTGATGTAAAATATCATTTTTTGAGAGACATGGTCGAGGATGGTAGGTTGAAGTTGATAAAGGTAGAGACTTTGATGAATGTTGCAGATTCATTGACTAAGCTTGTGAGCACAAAGAAGTTTAGATGGTGCTTGAAGTCTATGGGCCTTTTGGCCCCTAGATGGTAAATTCATGTTGGTATGGTTACTCTAGGTCTTGCAAGGTGTTTGACAAGTGGAAGAATGCTGGGAAATGAGGTTTCTCAACCTTGACAAGTTAGGAGACTATTAATGAGACACTATTCATAATCATATTCATGTCATGAGGTGGTCGTGGTGAGTTGTAAATAAATATGTAGGTGATTTTATAGGTGATATAGGTGGTGATTTAGGTGTTGATTTGGCATCACCCAGAGAGGAATATATATGATGTAAGTGCATGTGATGGAGTGGGGCTTACCACTCCACTATGGGAAATGTTTTTTAATTTTAAATTCACATGATTTTGATAGTGGAAGACATGGACACATGTGGATGACATTGGAACATGTGGGATATCTTTGGCACATGTGGGAGAATTCAAATTTTTTGAAATATTTTGACTCATGTGTGTGCACATGAGATAGTTGGGAACAAAATACAATTCCATATTGGAGGCACATGTGAAGCGGGGTGTAACATCTTGGAATCACATGGAAGTGGAGATCCTAAATTCAAAATTGGGAGCATATTTTGACTAAGCACATGTGAGGGGGACATGTTTTACTATTGTCAAATAGTATCCCCACTAAGAGGGACAAATTTCCCTTTGGATGAATTTTCTAATGTGTAATTTATTTTATCTCTACCTCTCATTGAAAATTATATAAGTAAGAATGTATTCTCATTTGTAAATGGAAATAATAAAAGCAAAAGGATTGTTATGCTTGTATGCAAATTTTAATTGCAAGAATATGAGAAAGAAAGTTTTGCAAGGCACTAAAGCTTTGTTGGAGCCAGTTCCTCTCTTGAGTGTATACAGGTGGTGTTCCTATGAAGGATTTCTCTTCAAGTGTATTGTAGTTATTTTTTATTGTCAATAATACATTGAGATGCTTTAGATTGTGGGTTTGTTTTTCCAAAAAGAGTTTTCCCCATGTAATCACTATGTCTGGTATGATTTTGTTTTTATTTATATGTGTTTTCTTTAATTCTGTAACAACTTCAAATTAGTTTGCATATTCCCCTCTCAAGGTTTAGTGTTAAGGAATTATTTTCTCAATCTTTATATTCCTTTCATTAGATAGATGATAGATATAACTTAAGGTGGGTGTGACCAAAAGAAACCAAAAATAATAATGGAAGGTAGGGTAAAAAAATAATTCATGTGGACCAAACAAAAATGAAACCTTTCTAAGATGAATCTTAAATTAGGGGTCGAACAAGAAATAATGAACTAATGTTTATTTTAAGATAATATATTCAAACCAACAATCAAGAAAAGTTAAGATTATAAAGAAATAGGAATATAATAAACTTAAGCATATATAATCAAAGGTTGATACATTTTAAAGATTGTGCTAACACATCTACATGGGGATATTATGATTGAAACACAAAAGGAATCCAAATTAGTAATAAAACAATATGAATAAATGTTTTGAAAATATATATCATAAACAACCAATATACTAAGATAAAAAAATGATATAACTTATTACAAGATTCACAGGTTTGAATAAGAATCAAATTTGCACATCAAGAATAATTACAAAATAAATCGTAAAATTTCTTATTATTATTAATGTCCAAAATTCTTCTCCCTTATATATATATATATATATATATATATATAAATATAATAAAGCAAGAACTAACATTCCAACATAGCTAAAACATGTAAATACATATTTATATTTATAGGGGTGTTAATATAACACCACTAGTAGAATAAAAAGGCTGGGTGATAGTGGTAGAAATTGTGTATTGTAGTTCCTTGAGGAATCAAAATTATCCCACCTGGAGTATGTATGATTGCATATCCAATAAATTAAGAAACCTATGTCAATGTGGTACCACTAATAGTTGATTATGTTCTTGGGACTGACCTTGAAGCTCCTTTTTTAGCCTTGATTTCTTTGAATAATGTATGTGCTACTTCAAAATATTTGTATTAATGCCAAAATTGAGCAAGCAAGGCTTAAATATTTTGATGGATTCAACCATAAACCTTGCATGTTATGCTTTTGAGCTCTTGAACTCAGCTCTAAGGGCACCTATCTTTGTCACTTTATCCTAGGCTAAACTTATTAGCTATAAAATCTCATCATTAGTTTTAAACATTGTTCATTCAACTTCCACTTTAAATCTATTTGCAATTTCATTAAGGAGTATTTTAAAATTTAGTCTATTGATGAACTCTCTAGTAGAGGCTATCACATCAATGAACCTCATGTCCTTAAAAAATTTTGAGGCCTCATTTTCATGATTCATAAAATGTCCCATTAACACCTTCATCTTTGCATGCTAGTTAAGGGCACCATCCCTTTTGGTAATTACATAGCTCAAGACCCCTGCTACATTTTGGCTAGATATTAGGTTTAGTTGGTTGAATGAATTTTTCCTAGAACACTAGACCAAAAAGGTGATCATTTTCTAATATTATTTTAACTGGTACCATAGTTTGAGCAGATTTATCCTTTTAGATTGGCTCTCTCCTCTAGAAACTTGAATACTATTCAAAATATTATATAACTTGGTGGTTTCACTCCATATGCTATCAAAATATTTATGAGGGGCATGCATAATTTTTTGTTATTAATATCTATTGTGCCTCCTTGTTAAATTTGTTCATTTATTTCATTGCATCCCTAACTAAATCCATAGAATCATAAAAATATTTTGTGTAATTATTTGGATCATTAGGATTTCTTTTGGATTTATTAGCCAAGGGAAACTAATTTTTCCTTTGTTCAAATTCAATTTATTCCCTTGTATCTATATTCATTTCCTTCCTCTTCCTCACCCTTTTAATGGTTCCACTCTGTTTGTCAAACTAGGTGGAGACTTTAGGTAATTTGATGATGACTAGATTTTATATCTCATCACTTTTGCCTTATGTCTCTTTAACCCATTGGGGAATAATAAGTTCCCCTTATTTTTCTATATGACTTGGATATTCAAAGGTAGAGGGTGGAGGATTAATCTAAGGAGTTATTATTAGAGGTGATAATTAAAAACTTATTTGAATTGATAATTATCATGGTGGACAAACAATCTTTTGCCATTGTGAGGTCTCCCTTTGTGGGGTGACTTCAACCACATATTTAGTCAAGCCTAGGGATTTTTTAATTGGCATGGTGGTTGAATATATAGGTGAGTATTAAGGCATAGTTATATCTAATTGAGCTAAATATTTCTGAGGGACTGGAAGTTTTATAGGATTGACAATTAAAATTGAAACCAAATTCTCAAAATTAACTTCTTTCTTTGGGGATTTTATTTTTGTTGATGTTAAAAAAATATAATAATAAACTAAAATAGTCAATGATGACTCCAAAATTACCAAAGGAAAATCTATAGTTGAATTTTTTATAATAGTGATAGAATAAATAAGAGAAGAAACTACCCTAATTATTTTTTTCCTTTGTTCTTCGTTGAGGGTTTGCTAGTCTAGGGCACTAGCTAGAGTTCTTTTGTCTTGTAAGATTTTGAGGCTCATGGATTAATATTTTTATAATTTATCCTCTTCATATTATTCATTTAGGGATCCATATTCACTTAACTTCTACTCAGGTCCCATCATTATTTCTAAATTTCCTTCCTCCTCATCAGTGGCATAGTTGACTAAGGATATTACATGTCCATGTTCATCTTCCTATGATTCCTCCTCAATAGGGGATTATTATATATTAGATAGAAAAAATAATGGTATTTACTATAATTATTGAGAATTAGAAGAGGATTAAAGGAATTTAGATATCATTCAGTAATTAGCTATAAGGTAAATAGGAGGTGAGAGGGATGATGAAACAAGTGAAGGAGCCACTGTAGTAGGAACTACTGCTACAAGTGGTGGTGAAGGAGTAGAAATGGGAATAATAGGAATGGAGGGAAGTGTGGATTGTAAGGAAACTAGTTCATTAAGAAGTGTTTGAGAGGAGGATCCATCACTAGTGACAATGGATGGAGGTTCACCTACTTTAGATGTTGATGGAGAAGGAGGATAAAATGAAATAGACAAAAAATAAGAATTTAGAGAATCTACGAGACTTACTCATGTGAATGTTTTAAGTGGAGGAAGATGTGCCATAGATAATATGTATTTTTTTGGTTTGGAAGAGATGTAGTCTTATCCATTGTGGTGGTTTTACCCAAAATTATGGTATCCACAATTAAATGTGTGGAAGCTAGCTTGGGATATGGGAGACCTCTATGAATTTTTTTCTTATTTGGGTATTTTCATCAATTTTATTTCTAGACTCTCCTTATTTTATATCTATATATTCTATTTTAGGAGAGGGAGGTTGGCCTTGGCCTACTAATTCTTGAGTTTTAGATATAAGCCAATAATGAATCCATGTTTTTTGGGCTTGATCCACCATCTCATTTGATTTTTCATTTGTGATGCCTAGATCATACTGAATGGCTTGTGTAATTATCATGGAATTTGATTATCTTTCATTCAAGTCCTTGCCTCTATATCATTTGATACATTCATGAAAATAATTTTGTGTTCATATTCTTGGTGGCCATATGTGATGGTCACCCCTTCTTCTCCTTGAGGTGTTGAATATAGTTCTTGATTCTTTTTTGTGGTCCCATTGTATGAACTGGGACACATTTAAATTATAATGGGATATTACCTTCCCAACTTGGTTAAAATGGGCCCTTACCACAAACTATAGTTTCCCAATACTTAGAGGAGTCTTGAAGTAGTAATCTTAATGATTAAGTCCAAACTCCTCATCTATGATGTTATAAAATTGATGGGTCACCTCTTGTTCTATAAGTTAATCTAGGACATGTCATGGTAAGAATAAAGGAGGTGACCTAGTTAGTTTAACCCTGATAATTGTGCAATTAAAGTAATATTAGTAATCCCCCATTTGCCTATGTTTATTTTTAGTTTCTCATATAACCTAGGCATTTGAGTGCCATGAATGTCCTGGTATACTTTAGGGTAGATTTACTCATAAATAATTTTAATTTCATATCTTAATTTGTAAACAAACATGAAAGAATAGTCTTCACAAATCTTATTATCTACATATTCTACTGATGGTGGCAATATTTTTCCATGTGGTATGTGAACTGTGCTAAATACTACATCAAATAAACATGACATCATATATAAATTTCCATTAGTTGGTATTTTCTCATTCCTAAACATCTAAAACTTTAGTCTAAGGCTTATAATATCTCCTAAGACAACAATCTTGTCTGAAGTTAGGAGAATGCCCATTAATGGGACCCATTCCACTTGTATATAAGTAATGTTGGGAAAAGCATATAATATGTTTAAAAGGGACATTATAATCTTAATCTTAGGCTTAAATATGATGATACAATTGTAAGCTATATCCCCTTTGGGATGTAATCTTTAGCCTTTCACTAGCCATTTTTTAGTTTTCCCTTTATGGTGTTGTGCTTGATCCATACATTTGTTGAGACTTGGTTATAAGCTACCTCAAGCACTGAGAGCCTAAATTACCTTTTGAATGTCATTAAAAAATATATTTAAGTAAATTATTCCATTTTAAAGATGTATAAAGATCTAAACCAAGTACCATTAAAGAATAAATAATAGATCAAGTCAATACAGGGTATTACCTTTGGTTTCGTGACTAATTAATGAATCCTAATGGTTTTTATTGATATCATGACATCGATATATTTCTTCTCATATTGAGATAAATGGTGTTGTGCAGAGTATCGTACCACAAACTCCACTACATTCTAGAGTTCCAAGTAATTTGGAAAATTGAAATTAAGGGCACTTTTGTCAAACAAGATGTCTATGTATTTGGTATTTTTAGCATAATAATATGTAGAAAGGAATGGAACATGTGATATTTTTTAAGAACAAGCCATTTTAGTAATCTAAATGGTGTAATTCACTAAAAAATTGGTTTAAATGTTCTTACAGGTTCATTGAAGAATCCAAGGCTTTTAGGTTGCATGAAGGCTCAAAATTGAAATGTTTACTCATAGATTGAAGGTGAACTCACTTTCATTTTTCTTAGATTATATATATATATCTTTTAGGTTGTATGAAGGCTCAAAATTGAAATGAAAGTGAGTTCACCTTCAATCTATGAGTAAACATTTCAATTTTGAGCCTTCATACAACCTAAAAGATATATATATATAATCTAAGAAAAATGAAAGTGAGTTCACCTTCAAAATTGAAATGTTTACTCATAGATTGAAGGTGAACTCACTTTCATTTTTCTTAGATTATACATACATACATATATATATATATATATATATATATATATATATATATATATATATATATATATATATATATATCCCAAAGTATGAAGCTTTAATGCTCAATTTGAGAAAATTCAAATGGAATAATGTATTTTTTATTTCATTCCTATTTGGATTTAAATTTTATAATCATCTTTGGTAGGTTTAATTGTCTACCATGTGGAAAGTTTTCATTCATCTTGTATGTCTAGTCATCATGTTTGATACATATATTAATTTATCATTTAATAGATATTCTGATTTACTATCAAACTTATTTATGCATACTTTAGCCAAGCATCTCTTGGATTATGACACTTGTTTTTTTCTCACTTAGTCATGCCTTTAGATTTTTAATCTTGATTTGTATGTTCTAAGGCCATGAATTAGCATTATTATGTCACATGGAGAAATATTTAGACTATGAGAACTTAGAGGATTGGGGCCTTGAATATTTGAATCTTTTGAACTATCTATGCCCATGAAAAAGTTCTAGGTTAATGAGATGATGAAACATGGGATGATCTCAAATCCTTGGAGACTTAGAGACTCAGATCCATGGGACCATTGAGCCATTGACTTGATATTTATTATCTGAGGTACCTGGTTAATGAAAATGTGCCAACTATCAAGTTCTTAGAGCTTGAAGCCTCATGACCGTTATATTGTAAGTACTCAAATGCATTGGGATCTATTTAATCCTTTTGGGGTTCTAGGTTAATGTAATTATGCCACTTTTCAAGTTTTTAGAGCTTAGATTCTTGGGACCATTAAGCCATTAACTTTGTTTTGAATTTCCATGGTTATGAGTTCACATAATTATGTTACATGATGTGTTCTTATAACTCAAAGACTCAAAACACTTATAATTTTATTTAAATATGAAAGGGTCCAGGTAATGTTTTAATGACACCTATCAATTTCTCAGAGCTTGGGGACTTTGGAGACTTAGAAACTTTTGTAAAGGATGAAGGCTATAGGTAATGTAATAACTTCACTTGTCCAGATCTTAGATAAATAAAATAGGGTCCAACAATGAATAATTTACAAATTTTCAATAATAGTCTTGAAAACATATAAAAATATAGGAATACTAGGAAATGGAATATTAGTTCTATTAGTTCAAACAAATTATAAAGTCAATTATGAAAACCCAAGTTTTGAGATACATTAAAATCAACATTCAAGATTTGATTTTCATAACTATGGACTCTGTAACTTTAGAATTTAAAGGTGACCTTAGACTTATGAAAATTGAAACCACTTTCATGGATGTCTAAGGATTAAAGGACCTTGAATAATAATATTCAAATAATAGTGGTTCCCCATTAGAATTTTGAAAAAGGGGGGGTGTGTGTGTTAGGGTACAATAGTATTTTTATTACCTCTTAAAGAAGAAAGCTAGGTAGAAGGCATGTTTTCCACAAAATAATTTATCAAAGACATGAATATGTAAGGTTGTTATGAAATTTTAATTGAAAATAAAGAAGACACGTAAGTGGTGAAAATACCAATATAAGCAACAAAAGTGTTGTAATAATATGCATCTATTATACTTGATGAATTACTAGATGGTTTACCACTAAAAAGAAACATTCAACATCATATTAATTTGATTCCAGGATGAACTCTACCCTATCAATTTTCTTTCAGAAGGAGTCTAATAGAACATGTAGAATTAGATAAATAGATATTAAATTGTTAAGAAAAGGTGGATTAAAGGGTAACATGAATACATGTGCAACCCCAACATTTCTAACTCCAAATAAAGATGGGATATGGATGATATGCATGGATAGTATAGAAATCAATAAATTAACTATAAAATATTGATTTCATATACCTCATTTAGATGATAGTATAGATGTGCTTGTAGGAGAAATGTACTTTACCAAGATTGATCTGAGGATTGGATATTATTAGATTTAGATTCATGAAGGAGATGAATGAAAAAAAACATTCAAGACTCAGAATGGATTATATGAGTCGATGATGATGCCATTCATATTATCTAATGCACCCAACACATTTATGAGGGTGATGAACATAATATTATAGGATTACATTGGTAAGTTTGTAGTGGTTTATTTTGATGACATTTTTATATTCAAAAAGATTAAATAAGAGCACATAAATCATTTGAGAATGGTATTAGAATTTTTAATAAATGATAAGCTTTATTCAAATCTAAAGAAGTGTAAGTTTATGTAGAATAATTTAGTATTTTTGGGGTTTTTAGTTTCAATAAATGGTGTCAAAATAGATGAATAAAAGGTAAATGTAATTTTTTAGTGTCTTATTCCAAAAAACATCATAGAGGTAAGAATTTTACATGGTTTAGAAACTTTTTACAAATAATTAATTAAAATTTTTATTAGTATTGTTATAGAAATAATAGATTGCATGAGAGGAAAATAGTCTATTTGGAGAAAGGCAAGAATAGAGAGATTTCAATCTTTGAAGATGAAGATTATAGAAACCTATTTTATAAATACCATATATTTAGGAAAGTGTTTGAGGTGGATTGTGATGCTTCACATGTGGGAATTGATGATGTGTTGAATCATGAAGGAAGGTCAATAGTATTTTCAAAGAAAAATTGAGTGAGGTAAGAAATAAGTATTCTACATATGATCTTGAATTTTATGTCATTGTACAAGCATTAAGACATTAGAGGAATTCCATTGTGCCTAAAAAGTTTTATCTTATTTACATATCATGAGGCTTTTAAGTATGTGAACACTCAAAATAAGCTAAATATTAGGCATGTAGAGTGTATTTAATGTAGGTATATACTTTTATTTTCAAGTATAAATTAAGAAAAAATAATTGGGAAATTATACTTTGAGTAGGAGAGTGGCACTATTAATTACTATGGTGAGTGAAGTAGTTGGTTTTGATGTCGTTAAGAAATTTTATGATATTGATCTAGATTTTGGAGATATAGTTGAGAAGTACGAAAACCCATTAATAGGTCAGACATGTACAAATTCAATGAGTATCTTATACAATATGGCTATCTCTTTAATGAAAAATAATAATGTATTCCAATTGGGTCTCTTAGAGACAATATTATAATATAATTACATAGTGGTGGTTTGGGTGGACATTTTTATAAGACAAAGATAATATATTTGGTGAAGGATAAGTATTTTTGGCTAAATATGAAGATATATGTGGAAATATATGTTTAAAGATGCAATATATGCCAAGTGGAAAAATTTAATGCAAAAAATAATGGGTTTTAAATACCATTACAAATTACAAGAGGACCATGGATAAATGTGAGTATGTACTTTATGTTGGAGTTTCCATACACACGTAGAGGTAATGGTTCAAATTTTATTGTTATAGATAGGTTTTCCAATATGGTTCATTTTATTACATGTAATAAAATAAATGATTCCACTAGAGAAGCATAACTATTTTTTAAGGATGTTGTGAGATTAGATGGCATTCCAAAAACCATTACATCAGATAGGGAAATAAATTTTTTAAGTAATTTTTGGAGGACTCTATGGAAGAATATAGGATCTAAACTACAATTTAGTAGTGCATACCACCCACAAATAGGTGGACACACAAAATTATTAAATAATATTTTGGTAAATTTGTTAAGATGTATAGATAAAGAGAAGCCCAAGCAATGGGACTTGGCTTTACCACAATATGAGTTTATATATAATAGTTATTTAAATAGATCAATAATAAAATAAAAATTTTAGATTGTTTATTACATATATCCTCTGGGTATTTTAGACTGGCTATAGTTACCAATTACAAAATGAGTCAATGATCATGCAAAAAAATTTACATATCACATACAACAATTACAAGAAGCAGTAAGAATGAAGTTATAATAAATTAATGGAAAGTATAAAGTAGTAAAATATGTGACAAGGAGTTAAAATTTATTTTAATAAGGATATTTTGTGATGATGTGTTTTATAAAATAGATATTTTTCAAAAGAACGTACAATAATTTGAAGTACAAGAAAATTGGTCTGTGTAGAATTGTGAAGAAAATCAATGACAATGCTTATCAATTGAGTTACCATAAAATATTGATATTTATATAATATTTATATTTTATTTTTATATTATTTTCATAGAGAATATGTTGAAGTGAAATAGTATGAATAAGTGGATTGGAAGCAACATGTATGAAGGAAGAAGAAAGAAAAAATAATATGGGTTTTGGATAAGAAGACAGTGAACATAATGAAAGAAATTAATAATAATTATTTGGTATAGTGGAAAGGACTACATCAATAAGAGAAAAAATTGATTCTATAATGGTATCTAAAATATATTAACAAAAATAAATGTCAGGAATATAATTAGGACAACTCGAAGGAGTTGAGCTGTTTTCAGCTATAAGAGAATGATGTGGAGACCTATCTTCTAGTGGCCATAATTTTTTACTCATTAACATGGTTTATCTATCATTTATGAAAAGATAAATAAATTAAATATTAATTCATCCATAACCCATTTCATCGATTATGTTTGACTCCAAGTTGTTTTAAGGGCCATACAAGATCATCTAAGGGTCTGAAATTACATTCTAGTATTTTTAGTCATGATAAAAATAATATAAATTTGAAACCATATGTGAATTTGAGTTGAAAATAATCCAACATAATCAATAATTAAATAATTTTTTTAAAATTTTAGGCCCATCCAAAATTTTATTTAAAATTTATTAAGAAAAACAAGTTCTTATTTATAGCATGGGTAGTTAACTTTAGGTAGTTTTTGATTTTTTTGATTTTGTAATTTTTCATATAAAATCTAATTTCAATTTGAGTTTTATTAAATGGATTTTATGTAATGATTTTATTCATTTGAGGTGAATCAACGAATATTATGGTTTCATGAAATTCTGGGTGTTATGCCTATTGATATTCTCATGCTTTGCTAATTTGTGGGTTCATCATAAATTATCATATCAGATAACTATCAGAAAATGTTTATATAATAAGAGACCCATAAGAAGTAAATTTTAGAATTGAAGGTGAGGAATAAATAAGAAGCTAATGACAAGAAATCCTTAAGATAGGTTGAGAGGGAAAGAAGGGAAAATCATAAACTTGAAAACACAAGAAATAAGAATAAAAGGGAGCATGAGAAGATACAACAAAGGCAAGAAAAGAAGAAAAAGAGAGACTTTGATACAAGGGACATGGAATTTTAGAATCCAAAGAGATAATTAGAGAGGTGATGGAGTTTAAGAACATAATTAAACCCTCTATTTTAGAAACATCACATATGTAATGACATGATAAACATTATATCCCCAATTAGTTCATGTGGTATCTCTCAAATTTTCCTTAACATGAAAGTAATTCCTACTAAGGACATAATTTTTGAAGGACCAAAAACAACTCCCTTATCTCCAAATATAGTGAATGAAGGGCACAACTAAAATTTCCCACCTTGTATGGTGTAAGTTTTTGTTCTACCATAAACATATGTGATGAAATGTATTTAGTTTTTTTTTAAAAAATTTAAATAAGTGTATTAATAAATGTAATGAAAGTAGAGATATTTAGTTTGATTATGTACTATAATTAATTTTACTTGTTATCTACCATTATGTTTGTAAATGGTTCATAATCTTAGTAAAAGTTAAAATACTTTCACTTGAAAGCCACTTGGCTATTGTTATTCTCCATTGTTGACTTCTAAATATGTCATCATTACCAACAGATAATAAACATCAACAACACATGTAAATAATTAAATCAATAAAAGGTTGAGTGTTATAAAATTATCAAACTTTGAAAAATAAAAATTGTATGAGCATTTCAAACTTTGAAAACATATATTATGTTAAAAAACATAATGTAATAATAGTAAATGTATCATAATCTTTGTAAACACATCAAGTGTCAAGAAACACAATTTTTATTAAATTTTCACAAATCGATCAACCCAACAAACTTTCACCCTTTACAGTAATTCAAATTATATCCAAAATATGAAAGAATGGATATAGTAATTGGAAATACAATGGAAAAACTACCAACAACATTGAAAGCATAATGTAAATCATATAAATAACATGCCACAAAATTATATAAATAACACAACATTTAATCATATTTTAATGAATTTCACATTTAAAACCATGAGACTAAATATTTAATGGCATGTTAATGAAATTCTTATTTAAGACTAAAATACTTGTGTTTAGTCACGAGGAATCACTCCTCTTTCAACATGTAACTTAATTTTATATTAATGAACCATGCTAATTCAATATTTACATATTTTAGGGTTTCCATCCACACAAAATAAAATGTTAAGTTGCATGTTCCATTACATATGTATCCTATTTTTCTATGGAACCACCCACCATTTTTAGCTTAGGATTTTTTGATGCTCAGTCCCTAATTTATTTTAAAGGTTCATGCCAAAACAAATCCACCTGTCTTTCTTCACTAAAACAATCTCCCAATTAGTGGTAACAACTAGCCCTAAGCCTAAGTTGTAGATTGTAAATATTTATAGGTCCACACCAAAAAAAATCCACATGCCATTCTTATTTATCTCACTATCTACAAAAATATGAGTGTTGGTCTGGCTAAGGAGGTGAATATTTAGAGTTTCACACCAAAACAAATCCACATTCCATTCTTATTTATCTCACTATCTACCAAAATATGAGTGTTGGTCAGATAGGTATGTAGTACATTGAATTTTTTATTTTCTTTGTTCTTTTATCATTTTTATGAGTACAATGTTTGATTATGTGGAATTCATTCAAAAATAAAAAACTAGAAGATTTCAAGATGACCCAATGAAAGAAAAAATAACAAGAATAAGACTCAATTAAATCAAGTCTAAGGAAGGCCCTTAATAAGAAAGAAGCAAAATCTAAGATATTATCAAAAATGAAGAATATAATTAGTAATGAAGGGCTTATGATGTTCTTACAAGTGAGAATAATCATGTTGACTAGTCCATTTATTGTAAAAATGGATAATAAAAAAATTTCATTGTGGGAGGATTTTCTAAATAAAATGTGTGAATGATCAATTTTAGAAAAAAATACCTCGTGAGGCCTTAAGATGAGAAAGCTTCTAAAGAGTGAAATTGGAAAATTGTAATCATTCATTTTCCAACGTAACCATAGCCAAAATAAAGAGAAGTCTAATATACACATTTATTAGAAATGAAGAGATGAAACGAAATAAATAGGAGAAAAAGATGGTGTAGATGTTGATAAACTTATTTTTACTTCCTGCAATGATGATGGGATGGTGTTGAAAATGGAAGAACTTGTTTTTTTAGAAGCCCAATATTTTCTGATGAGTGGATTGAAATTTGGCATTTTTTTCCATTTTTTATCCTTGGCTTATATACATGCATATCATTATAAAATTTCTAACATAATTTTTTTGTGTTAAATGTTAATAATGTTCCTCTTTCTCTCTAATCTGAAATTCAGTTTTATTATTGATATGCTAGTTCAGAATTTGACATTTATAAGTATAATGTATCAATCTATGATAAAATTATCAACTAAATCTTCAAAAAATTAGTTTTTTTAATATTTATGTGGCTAACTTCACCCATTCAAAAATGTTTTAATTATCTTCAATAAAACTACAAGAGGGAGAATTTTATCAAATATAATTAATGGATATGGTAACATAAAAAATAAGGTCATGGTTATAAGTGTTGTGGTTATGGAGTAAATATTTAGAAATTTATCTATGTTTAACTAGTTTGTTATAATAAAAATATTGTTTCTCTAATAAATTAATATATATTTTTAGGGATAAAAATTGGCTTAAAAAATATATATTTATATGAAAGATTTGTAACTTATCTATTATATATTACAATATGACTAAGCCTTGTTTTATATATAATAAAAAATAAGAATAAAATATTATATTACATGTATTTCAAATGTATATGCATGTGAATAGGAAACTCATAAGAACATAAATTTTCCTAAGTATACTCTGATTGTAGATTTTTTATCATTTAGGAAATCTTGATTCACGATTAAGGTCATCCCATATATTTTCGGGCGAAGGGATAAAGCATTGTTTGAGATATAAAATTATTTTTAATGCATTTAAAAATATGATGTACATTGTGATAAAAATATTCATAAAATTGTAAATTTATTAAAGTGACCCCATACTATCATATAATAGGCTTGGCTCACTTTCAAGATTATTCTTCTCTCCTTTAGAACATTTGATCCTATTTCATCTAGGTCATTAATCAAATTTAATTTTTTTTCTAAATCTAGTTTGTAATGATAAATTTTCCTTTGTGATCAAACTATCCTACCTTGATTATTCAATATAAACAGATATGTTGGTTTATAGTACCTTTTACCACTACATCTATGACATAATAAAAAATCCATGGATATCTTAGGCATGTATTTCACTTATGCCACAAATACAATACAATATAAGTGGATCAAGAATAATCTCTCTCAACAAACACACATGCACATGCGCACGTGCACACACACACACACACACACACACACACACACACACACACACACACACACACACACACACACACACACACACACACACACACACACACACACACACACACACACACACACACACACACACACACACACACACACACACACACACACGCACACGCGTGCGCGCGTACTCACACACACACGCGCGCGTGCACGCGCGCACACACCTCTCTGTGTGTGTATGTATGCATATGTATATGTACATACATACATATATATCTTTGTATATATATCTATGTGTATGTATATAAAAATATAGGTAGTAACATTAAAAAATCACATTATTCAATCAATACATAATCCTCTAAAGTGTTACATTCCCCCCCCCCCCCACACACACACACATAAGGGAATTGTAACAGTTTAGAGGATTATGTATTGACTGAATAATGTGATTTTTTTAATGTCACTACTATAGAGTAAGATTTGAAAACAAGTTAGTCCATGAGTTAATAGATAAAAATCCAAAATAAGCATAGAGGATACAATGTGCTAAGCCTATTCCCTTAATGGGTATTGCTAAGGAATTTTAAGAGCTATTTAAGAAAGGAATATACCATCAAACCTTCCAAACAATGCCCCTCCTTTCAAGAGCATCCAATAAGTGTAATTTTCCTTAGATTTGGTACTCCAAATCCATGTCAATGAAGAGTATCTTTCTCCTTCATCATTTCCTAGTGCACCAATGGTTTAGGCTCACAAGATTTTATCAATTTTGTACAAATAGGTGAAGCTTTGTGAAGATAATCTTGCATAATAACACTACGTTATCAAATCTTTGAAGTTATTTTTGCATAATAACACTACATAAAAATAGCTTATTTGATCAATGGTGAGACCTTGTACTTATAGCCTTCTAGACTAAACCTAACCCAAGTGTAGTTAGGCTTAGATTAACCCCAATTAGGTTTAGGTTAACCCCAGTTGAGTTAGGGCCATGTGGGGAGACATAGGTCAAAATGATTATGTCATCCACTCAAATCCTAATATTTTCTTAATATTTTGGATATTTGAGTCATGTATTTCTATTAAATATATATTTCATATTTTCCATGAAATCTCCACTTAAGATCTTGATTTGGTTTAATTTGCTTAAGTGAGTTTGTTTAATTTTATACAATTCTTTGTAAATCTATTGCATACTTAATTGGCCTAGTCAAAAATACCATTTTACTGAGTCATAATTTGAATGGAGTATAATTATAAGAAGGTCAATTGCATTTAGTTAGGGTATTATGGATGCAAAATAACATATGCACATTTTGTGTGATACCAAATTAGAAAATTTAGAGGTCTAGGACATCACTTTATGTGGTCTTAATTTTATGTCAAGTGATTTAAGAAAATATAATTATCACATAAAATGTATTTCCACATTTAGGGATACATTATTACAAATTAGCACTTGTACTTGACAAGTTCAAACATTTTAGTGTACTTTAGTGATTTTGGTCCAAATTGTGCATTGTCATAGAATGTTGCTTATATTAAAATTTTTAGCACAATAGTGATAAGAATTGGTTGTCTACATTTTACCCCTATATAAGGTGTGGTGAGACATTCAATTGAAGCAACATATTTGTAAATAATTAAAAGGTCACTATAATCAAAATAAAATAAATTTCATTCCCATTTTCCATTAAATTTTACATGAGTCATGGAGAAATAGGTCCATGAAAATTCTCAAGCCTATTCCATCAAGGGGTGTTACTAAGGAATTATAAGAGCTATTCAAGAAAGGAATACACCATCAAACCTTCCAAGTAATGTCATTCCTTTCAAGAGAAGCCAAGAAGCATGTTTTCCCTAGATTTGGTGCTTCGAGTCTATGTCAATGAAGAGTAGCATGCTCTTCCATCATTTCCTAGTGCACCAATGGCTTAAGCTCATAATATTTTATCAATTTTGTGAAAATAGGTGAAGATTTATGAAGATAATTCTTCATAATAACACTACACTATCAAAACATTGAAGATATTTGGGCATAATAACATTACATAAAAATAGCTTGTTTGATCAATGGTGAGAACTTGTATTTATATCCTTCTAGACTAAACCTAAATCAAGTGTAGTTAGGTTTAGATTAACCCCAGTTAGGTTTAGGTTAACCCCAATTAGGTTTAGTAAAAACCCAATTGAGTTAGGGTCATGTGGGGAGACAAGGCAAAATGATTATGTCCTCCACTCAAATCTTGATATTTACTCAATATTTTATATATTTGAGTCATGAATTTCCAATAAATATATATTCCATATTTTCCATGAAATCTCAACTTAAGCTCTTAATTTGATTTAATTTGCTTAAGGGAATTTGCTTAATTTTCTATAATTCTTTGTGAATATGTTTCATGCTTAATCAACCTAGTCAAAAATGCCATTTTACTAAGTCATAATTTGAATGGAGTATAATTAGAATAAGGTGTTAGTTATGTATAGGTTAATACCCAAGTTAGGGTATTATAGATGCAAAATAACACATGCACATGATGTGTGCTTCTAAATTATAATAATTCAATGGTTTAAGACGTCATTTTATATGGTCACAATTTGATGCAAAGTGATTTAAGAAAAGATAATAATCACATGAAATGCATTGCTCCATTTAGGGACACATTCACACAAATAGGCACTTGTACTTAGCAAGTTCAAATGTTTTAGCATGCTTTAGTGATTTTGGTCCATATTATGCATTGTCACAAAATGTTGATTAGATTGATAATTTTAACACAATAGTGATGGGAATTATATGTCTATATTTTCCCCCTATTTGAGAAGGCATGGAGAGACAGTCAATCAAATAAACATCTTTTCAAAGAATGAAAAGGTCACTATAATCATAAGAAAATAAATTTTGTTCCCATTTCTATTAAATTTTGCATGAGTCATGGAGAAATAGAGCCAAAAAAATAACCCAAACATTATTTGGGTGGCCCATGATGCCCCCTCAAGGAGAAGACAAAAAATTTGAAAATATTTGATGGATTGGGCCCTTGATTAGAATAAATAATAATCATGTTACTTTCAATAAAAGAGGCTAAAAATGGAGAAATTAAAATAAAGTAAGAGGAAAAATAGATAAGAAGGGCAAAAATAAAATCTCAAGAGAGGTAAAATAGAGTAACTATAGGCCTAGGGGTGAAAATTTTGAAAATTTTACTATATTTTAACCCCTGAGGGTAAAAATAGTTTATTTGCACCCTTAGCTATAGTAAATTTAGAGCTCTAAGATTTTTGTGTGAGAGAGATGAGAAGAAAGGTTAACATCCCACACCATCATCATCTTGGAGAGTACATGAGAGAGTATCAATAATGATCAAGGATCAGACCATTGGTAGGTACCTTTTTTTAACTAAATGTTTGCATTTATGACATTTGATAGGTGTAGGAAGTAAGAATTTGGGTAATCCCATTATTTTCCCCTTTTAAAACTCAATGGGTTCACTTGAAAAAATGGTATAATCCCCATGAGATCAAAAAATTCACCAAACATTTGGTGGTATCATAGGTTATTAAGGTGAGGTCACAACTCAATTAGAGGATTCACACATTAGGGTGAAAATTTCCATGTCAAACATCAAATTTGCAAAGTTTAGTAGGATCAACCTATTTAGTGATGGGAACGACCTACTAAACAATGATATTGTCATGTTTAGATAGATTTCCTGTAAAGTGGAGGGAATGACCTACTAAATGGTGTAATTTACAAAACAATGGTGATATTTCCAAAATAAAATATAATGTAGCCCATAGGAGATTAATCCAAGCCTAAAATTATAAGAAGAGAGAGTGATTCCAAAAAATTATTATTCTAGGGATCAAAATTAGAAGAAGAGAGAGAGTGAGGCTCATAAATGATTAGTTTAGCAATCAAAATTAGAATAATTGTGTGAATGAAAGAAAAAAATTGAATTGATACTTTGTATTTAATTTTTAGGAGTGAGTTGGAGGGATCACATCAAAAGAGTGATGCTCCCAGGTTTTACAGTGATAGAGGTTCTGATAGTCAAGATCATGGGTGTCCTAGTGGATGTAGACTTATATCACTTGGCATGATTTGTAGTGATTTATATAGATAGGGGTTATTTATCAACATTGGTAGAGAGGTGGCACTAAGAGAAATCCACATTTCATCTACTAAATAGGGAGGTTATAGTGACATTAGAAGATGTGCACTACAATCTATGGGTACTAATTCAAGGCCCTAAGATCACCTAAATGTTAGTTGGTCAATATGATATATTAGAGGACTTACTTAGAGTAGTTAACCTAAATATTTTGGATGGTTTCATAGATGTGGATGCACTAGAGGACCTGGCTTGGTCAGTAGAGGATGGAGTGGGAGTAGGATAGGGAACAATTTCCCTAGAGGTGGTGGTTTTGATATATCTTGTCATTGACCTTATGTTTCCAAATAATAGTATATTATTCTTATTGGGATTGGTCAAAATTTTGAAGGAGATGTTTGATCAACTGACATGATTTGCCTAGAGAATCTTAGCCCATTTGTATAAAGACTTGCACATGATATCTTATTGGGGAGGGTGCAACATAGGCCACAACACATTATTGTAGGTATGGTCATGGGAGAACATAGACATTGTGCAGCCATTGGGGCCAAGATACCATAGAGTACTAGATGATTGCTTAGCTTGGGGATGGTATCTGGAAGGTCCAAGTATATAGGTAAATTTAAGAGACTTGCTTTATTATCAATGAGCCATATATGAGATGGAGAATAGATACTTTATTTGGTACCCCTATATAGTGATACAGTAGTTTTGGGTGAAATACTTATTCATGATCAACTATATGATCATGTCATGCTATATCACAAGTTACCATAACTATGTGGTGGAGTAGTATAGGCCATATCAAGTCTATTGGAAATTTGGCATACAATAGGATGTCCTAGAGGGTCCACACTACTTTGTGCAGGGGAACACGGAGATCAAAGAGTTGGCAACACTAACACCCAAGGTTGAAGTAGTTGTGGACTATGACAAGGTGGTACACATAATATGGGATTAAGTTAGAGGGGTTACAAATATAGGGGTTACCAATTCTTATGTCACATTGTGGATTATGGTGAGATCGATCTAATTGACAAGGCCTTTGCCTTAGCATTAAGTTATATGTTAGAGGTGAGCCAGGATGAGGAGATATTAGGGATAAATCCCAACACAATGATAGGGTCAGGTGTTAATACAACTAGTGATCCCATATGTCATTATATTATAGGTAGTATAACCTCATGCATAATAAAGTCCTATAAAGGATATAGAGAAGGTTGAGTTGGGTGGATAGGATGTGGATATGGGGGATGTCCTAAGTGGTGATGGGGGCCATGGGATAGGTACAAGAGAGGTGGGGCCCTTCAACATAGGTATAGGTAAAAGTTTAGGAGAGATAGGGCCCTCTAACACAAGGAGGTCTATAAAGTACCAAGATTTGATAGACAGACTCCAAAGGGAGATTACTACACACCTCTTAGAGATTATTAGGTTATAGATCACTATGGATGGGTTATAAACATAGTTGGTTATAGTTTAGGGATAGGCAACTAGGTTACAAGACCTCATTATAGCTAGAGATGTAAATATTAATACTCTAAGAGGATAGGTGGCATAGTTGATAGGGGTTCAGTCCCAATTAGACATAAGAGACATAAAACTATTGACAATAGTTAGGGAGTGAGATAGATCTTAGGTAGATAGGGAGAGACTAATATCCTAGGTGGAAAGGCTCACAGAGGAGTGAGATGAGGCTTGTCAATCCAAGATAGATACTAGTTCAAAATTAGCTAGAGCCTTGGTTGATGTGATTGCAGCTAAGTATGATGTCTTTCATATGAAAGACTATGTCCTACATACCAAGGATGATGTAGCCTACTATAATCATGCATACAAGATGATAGTTCCTATGGAGAGGAGAGTGACATCCTATAGGGAGTATAAAATATCACAACAGACTAACCAGACTCTAGGTTTAGACATGATATTGAGCCATAACAGTCAATGACACAACAATCAACACAAGTAATCATGGGACCTGTACTACCATGTCCACCAACATCCTAGCATCAAGGATGGGTTAGAACTTATAAAAAATTTCCCCTAGGGATGACCATGATTAGAGCTAATTTTGTATCTCTCTTTTTTGTATTATGATATGTATAGATATTATTGTGATGTATAAAACATAATTTTGAGATATATATATGACATTCATTTTTGGCTTAGTGCTACTTGTACATAGACTCTTAATATTTTTTTATTGTCACATGATGTTTATATTTATATTTATCTTGTTATGATATGATGATATATGTTAGTTTTAGGAGATGCATGTCCTTAGTTAGCATATGGATGTTGATATATGTATTGCTCTATGTTGAGGTCAACATACCCCCATTCCTAAAAAATGGGGACCCTTGTGTTTAATTATACAAATTTATACCTAAATTTTTAAAATTCACTTGATTCAAGTGTCACTAGTGTGTTTTCACAATATTTTTATTTAAGGATCATCCACATAGTTTGGTTAGCATATTTGCACATGATTCTAGTTTTCCCTTGTCTAATTTTGCTAACTTTAGCATCTCTATGTTTTCTAGCTACAGGTCCAAAGAGGTCCACTTGGAATGAATGATGCTTAAGTTTCATGATTTTAATGTTAACTTGATCTTTTACTAGCTTTTGGTTGGTTGAAAATAAAATTTAATTGCTAAACCCTTAATCTAAGTTTAGTCTAAGTACTTTTGAATTCAAATTCAATGGGAGCTTTTATTTAGATTTTACATAGGAACACTTTAAATATGCCATGGATTTAGTTTAATTTGTTTTATCCTAAAGTCTTAGTCCTATTTTTTTGGCTATTTTATCAGGTAAAATTTTTGGACTTTGCATTTTGTTTCATGAAAATTTGCCCTTCAGAGCTTTTGTGCAAAGATTTGGTCTTCAAGGGAAATGTGTCAAATATTTTTTCCAAGAAAATTTACTTGAAATAATATGCCTTGAAAAATTTTGGTTGGGACCATTTCCTTGAAAGAATACCTTGGGATTTTTTTGAAATTACCATTTGTATTTTTGGATTGACCTTTTGGTCTTTTGACATGGGCACTTTTCCCTATGGAACATACCCTTTGAGTCCATTTTTACCCTAGACTAATTAATTCAAAAATTTTATCCTGGGCATTTTTAATGATGAAATATACCTTGTACAATAGTTGTTTTAGACATTTTATCTAACAAAATTAATCTTCGAAATAATTTCCCTAGACAAAAATTCCAAAATAGTTTCCCTATGCAAAGAACTAGAATACCCTATAGTAGAGTCAACAAGTCAAATCCCAAAAATCCCACACAATTTCCAAGTGGCATGACCTCAAATCTTAATGCAGATGGGAGCCAATCTTGCTCAACCCCATGGATCATGATCTAATGGAGCATGTTTGTTCAAGTAAGATCTAATGATGTGAGATCAAATTGAAAAAATAAATGCATGGTCATTTTGTTATAAGGTTTAGCCTAAAACCTTACCCTAAGGTTTACCATATTTATTAATACAATAAAAACCTTAGGATATGCCTTTAAACTATGTCCTTTTATTTTTTAGGGTCCTTTTTTATGTTTTTAACCTTGGTTCAAAGTCTTTATGACAAGTCCCTTTGAATTCATGAAGTCATTTTAATGTCTTAAACCTAGCTTAAAAATTTAGATTAAAAGATTCATTCGTATTTATTCAAATGAATGAAAACCTTAGCATAAGAATTTATATTGAGTTTATATTACTCCAAAACTTGACTTAAATGTCATTTTTATTTTTAGGATCAATGACCCTTGTTCACTTGGGCAAAGTTAATCCATCAGAGTGTAGTGAGCATTGACAATTCAAAGCCCCAAAACAATGACAAGTGGCAAGATAACAAAGAGTTCTGAGGGCATGTTTAAAATTAATGGTCACATGCCCATCAAATATGTTCACATGGATGTTAATTTATGGTCATGAAGATTTCAAATTCAAGATAATAAATATTCTTGAGGATGTGTTTAAAATTGATAGTCACGCACCAATCAAAGATGTTCATGCAGATGTCAATTAACAGTCATGAGGATGTCAAATTTAAGATAACAAACAGTCCCAAGGATGTGTTTAAAATTGAGTCATGCACCCATAAAAGATATTCATGTAGATGTCAAATGATGGTTATGAGGATGTCAATTTTAAGATAGCAAAGAGTTCTAAAGATGAGTTTAAAATTGATAGTCACATGCTCATCAAAGACAATCACATAGATGTCAAATGATAGGCATGCAGAAATCAATTTTAATAAAATTAATTGGATCCAAATTATCTAAAGATCTACAAATCATGTTGATTCATGCAAATGAATTAGATGATGCAAGATCAAAGTGGATTTTTAAAAGGAAATTGTTATATATTGTACAATAATGAGCAGGATGCCACATTAGAGCCATGTGGGTGTAATGTGCCAAATTGGAGACCTTGTAGACTTGTTAATATAAAGTTAGAGATATAAGCTAATGATGTTTGAACTCAATATCACCATTAGAACACTTCTAGAACCTTCATAAATATGCTATAAAATCATGATAACCCTAATCAGGTCCTATGAACATTATACTTGAGCCAAAGAGGCTGAATTATCATTTGTGTGAAGATAATTTGATCTAAAGTCCACCAGTGAGTAGTCTAATAAACCATGGCAACTCAAAGGAGTGTTTCCTAAGGGAACATGGGATTTTATCTTGACCTTAGATGCTAAGAAGTAGGAACCAAAGGAAATCTAGGCTAGATGATAGTAGGGTGATGGACCTGATCCTAAACAAAAGAGAAGAGGATTACTGAAGGCCAAGAGCATCAAATAACCATGAAGATCTTGTAGAAACACAGGGGTCCCAAAGGTTAAGAGACGTAGGAATATCCTTCTTATAGATAAATATTATCTATTTTTAAAATATAACATTTATTTTTAAAGGCATGTGTTGTTTGTAAAACACACTAATTATAGATCAATCCATTGGGAAAGTCTAGTGTATTTCGAGAACATTTGTATAAAGATAATTTTCCCTACACTTGTACTTTTTTAATTAGTTAGGACTAACTGACATGTTTCCTTGCATATTATAAAAGGAGCATTATCAATTGTAAAAGTGAGAGAGTTCTTAGAGATAAAATCACTTTGTAAAATTTGAGAAACTAATAAAATCAAGGAATTCTAAAAAAATTATCCATATGTGTTTATGTCTTTTGTTATCATGGCTTCTCTCTCTTACAGAGTTATAACAACCAAGTAAGAGAGAGAAGCCATGGCTAACAAAAGACACAAACACATATGGATAATTTTTTTAGAATTCCTTGATTTTATTATAATTAGTTAAATATAGTCGTGTTTTACATGTATTTGTGCAAAATTAGCTTAAGGTGAAAACTTAATCATTGTACTTTGTAAATATTAGTTTGATGATTCATATTTTCAATATATTTCAAGGTCACAATCAAGTATTTCCAGAAGTGAGACCGAGGTGAGTGTAAAATTTCAAGGTCTCAACCAACTTCACCAAGTTAGGGTGCTCATGTGTTCAAGGTATGGCTTGGCTAGGTGGTTCCTCAATCAACATACCAAGTATATTGCATGATCTTCCTCAAAATCCTAAAAGGTATTTCCCTTCTTTCAGTCCTAATAATGTTATCATTACTAAAGAACATAATAAATCATTCAATGTTACTTTGAGATTGTTAAATTTAGTTCCTAAAGATGTAGTGTATAGATTGTTCCCATTTACTTTTAAAGATGTTGCATATAATTGGTTTCTCAACCTACCTAAGAATTACATTAATAATTGGAATTACTTTAATAAAATTTTCATTGATTAATTTGGAAAAATTATTATTCCATGCATCCTTTACCAACATTTTCATCATAGTTAAGAGGGATTTAAATGACACCATAAGAGCCTTTAATGTTAGGTTCTAAAAGAAATTTTGTAGGACCTTGGCCCCATATAAACCTGATGTGGCTTTAGCTTTGGAGATTTACAAGAATGCCTTAAACCCTATAACCTTTATATTATTGAAAATATCTATAAATGTCATCAAAACATTAATATTGGCTTATGTTGAAGCTGTGATCATTAATGACTAGATGCAACCTCAAGGTCAAATAACATACTCCATCCCTAATGCCAATAAAAATATACCTACTCTAAATTAACCTCTAGTTTTGAACCAATTATTATTGAGTCATCCATATCCTTGCCAAAACATAGGGTTCCTAAATAACACTTCTAGTGGGTTTCATCCATAAAATAATGGAACTCTAATGCCCACAAGAAGTAGTAATAATTTAGTTCATGAGCTAGAGACACCAAAAAATTCAAATGACTTGATATTAGAAATGGTCCAAAAACTGAGCACTGACTTCCTTCAGTTGCAAAAGCAAGTAGGAAATATAGGAGAGGGATCTAATAAAAACTATGCTTGTCAAAGGTTTAATAGGCCTCCAAATAGGTTTAATGATAGAATCAATAATGTATCATCTAAAAACATACAAATGAATTTCTGTAATATAAATTTGGTTGATAATTGAAATGTTTTTGAAACATATCAGGGTGAAAGGGATACAACTAAAGTTATGCCTAACCAAGACAATATTTTAAGGACATTTGGATTTACAAGGAAATCTCAAGGTTTCATGATAGAGGCTTTTGATTTTCCATTTGATGAGGAAAGTGAACTTGAAGATACTTTATAAGAAGGAACAACTCTTCAAGATGAATGACCCCATAAACAAGATCAAATACAAGTTGACTTATCTTCATGAGATAGCTATGAGGACATTTCATATGAAGTCACTAATGGAATAAAGGATACTAATGAATAAAATGACCATGGGTAGAAACTACACCAGGATTTATTGAAAGAAATTGAGGTTTCCCAATAAGGAAATGATGTCATAGAACTCCCAAAACTAGATGAGTTAGAACTAAATTGGGTAGAAGATCTGCCTTTATTCATCAAGGATGAAGTTGAAGTGGGTGAAACATATCACGAATTATCATATGACTTCATCAAAAGTCAGGATCATGGTACCAACATGTTTTCGATGGTAAGATTCTAGATGAACATCATTCAGTTGATTAGGATGAAGAAGCTTTTTGAGATGACTTGGAAGGTTTTTGTGAAAATATTGGTAGTCCATTGCCACCTCAAAAATAAACCAATGAAAACATCAGTCTAATGATGCTAATTGAGCTACAATTATTTAGTGAAGATGATATAATCCACTATATATCTATGAATGAAGCATAATTATCACTCCTAGTGTAAAGTAGAAAAATTTGGGATGAATATGATTGGGTTTTAAATCCATATCTTCAAACTATGTACTGGAGAATGGAAATATGAAACCAAGCTACATCACCTAGAAGACACAAGCATGCAAATGCTCCTATCTACAAGAAGGGGTCACTAAATGGAAATAATCATGCCTCAAGATTCCATGCTAGGATAAATAACTTTCCATTTGATCTTGGAGGTAATTTTTTTATGCAATTAGTATAGTGATTAGATTAATTTATTTCTTGTTCTTACCTTCTTATCCCTTGTTTGTGTATAGAGTCTGTACATATTTATTTTCTTATTTTGTTTGCTTTTTATTCCTTTACATCCTATGCTTTATTTCTTGCTTCTAATAATTCCTTTAGATATCCCTTAGCTCAAGCTTCACCTCATTATTTAGGAACTCCACAAGTTCAAGAATGTAAATATGAACCTTAAGCAAGTGTTAGCCATGGATTTGAAATGCAAGCTGTATATTAAAGTTTAGAGAAACTAATAAGGACTACTAGGTAGGTTAACTATTCCATAAGATCTTAAACATTGTTGTGATCTAAACTTGGTTTTAAGAAGAATTACACATGTGGGATGAAATTCTAAACTATTAGAACATAATCATGTTTTCACTTAACAAACATTATTTCCTCAGACAAAGGTTGCAACCATAAGTGATTATTTGAAGATCAGACATTTGACCAAATCCCTAAACCTAGATAACTCAGTTCCCAACCTTTACTAGAAATCCAAAAATAACCTAAAAAATACAAAAACAAGAGTTTATTTCAAAATTCAAATATCTTTCTAAATCCAAGGTGATTCAAGTAATCTCCACCAGGGCTATGGATGCCTGGCTAGCAGTGGAACAAGGACTTAAGTGGATCTAAAGGAATCTTTTTTAGGGATATAAATTCCTAGCTGGAAGCAGATCAATGCCCAAGCCTTTCTTGAGTTAAAGCATGGTTCTTATTGAATATCCAAACATGTTTTAATTCAATTTTAATGGTTAAAGGCATGAAATTTGGAAGTTGTTCCCAAAATCCCATGGAAAATAGTAAGTAGAATCAAAACACACACACAACATAACTAGGTCTTGATGTTTGATCCCATTTATGCACATGCAAGACTTATTTAAACCATGAAATGATCTAAATAATGGTGACTAGTCAAGTGGAATAACTAAATTAATTATTAGTCTGAACTAGAGTTTTTGAATTATAATATATTACTATGTTTGCCCTAGAAGTTTCCATTTGTTGAGGTCAACATACCCCCATTCTTAAAAAATGACCACCCTAATGTTTAATTATGCAAATTTGTACCTAAAAATTAAAAATTCACTTGATTAGAGTGTCACTAGTGTGTTTACATAGTATTTTCATTTGAGGATCATCCATCTAGTTTGGTTAGCACATTTTCACATGATACTAGTTTTCCTTTATCCTAAATTTGTTAACTTTAAAATCTTTGTGTTTTCCAACTACAAGTCCAAAGAGGTCTACTTAGAATGAATGATGTTTGGGTTTCATGATTTTAACGTTAACTTGATCTTTTACTAGCCCTTGGTTGAAAATCAAATTGAATTGTTAAACCCTTAGTTTAAGTTTAGTCTAAGTACTTATTTTGAATTTAAATTTGGTAGGAGATTTTATTTAGATTTCATATGGTAACACTTTAAATATGTCACAAATTTAGTTTAATTTGTTTTATCCCAAAGGATTAGTCCTATTTTTTTTGGGTATTTTATCTGGTAAATTTTTTGTACTTTGCATTTTCAACCCTTAAAAAAAATTCCATGAAAATTTTCCCTTCGTAACTTTTGTGCAAAGATTTGGTCTTGAGGGGAGATGTGTCAGACATTTTGTCTGAGATAATTTACCTAAAAGAATACACCTTCAAACATTTTGGTCAGGACCATTTCTTCAAAATAATACCCTTTAATTTTTTTTTTAAATTACCCTTCGGCTTTTTGGAATGACCTTTTAGGCTTTTGATATGGACACTTTGCCCTATGGAACATACCCTTAGGGCCCCTTTTTTCCCTAGACTAATTCCTTCAAAAAATTTATCTTGAACATTTTGCCCATTGAAATAGACCTTGTGGGATAGTTTCTTTAGACATTTGTCAGAGGAAATTGGTCTTCAAAATAATTTCCTCAGATAAAAAGTTTGAAATAATTTCCTCGTAAAAGGAACTCGAATGCCTTATAGTAGAGTCAACAAGTCAAAGCCCAAAATCTATATAGAATTACAAAGTGGCATGACCTCAAGGCTTAATGCAAATGGGAACCAATATCACTCAACCCCACATATCATGATCTAATAGAGTGTGTTTGTTCAATCCGGATATAATAATGTGAGATCAAACTGGGAAACTAAATGTATGGTCCCTTTGTTATAAGGTTTATCCTAAAGCCTTACCCTAAGGTTTACCATAATTATTAATATAATAAAAACCTTAGGATATGCATTTAACTATGTCCTTTTATTTTATGGGGTCCTTTTTATTTTTTTAGCCTTGGTCCAAAGTCTTTATGACAAGTCCCTTTGAATTCATAAAGTCATTTTAATATGTCTTAAACCTAGCTTAAAACTTTAGCATAAAATATTTATTCATATTTATTCATATGAGTCAAAAAGTTAGATTAAGAATTTAGATTGAGTTTATATTATTTCCAAGCATGACTTAAATGTCATTTTTATTTATAGGATCAATGACCTGCATTCACTTGGGCAAAGTTAATCCATCAGAGCGTAACTAGAATTGAAAATTCAAAGCCCCAAAACAATGACAAGTGGCAAGATAGTAGAGAGTTCTGAGGACGTGTTTAAAATTGATGGTCACATACCTATCAAAGACATTCACATAGACATTAATTGATGGTCATAAGGATATCAAATTTAAGGTAGCAAATAGTCCTAAGGACATGTTTAAAATTGATGGTCACATGCCCATCAAATACATTCATGTAGACATCAATTTATTGTCACAAGGACATAAAATTTAAGATAGCAAACATTCCTAAGGACATGTTTAAAATTAATAGTCATACACCCATCAAAGATGTTTAGTCAAATGATAGTCATGACAATGTCAATTTTAAGATAGCAAAGAATTCTGAAGATGAGTTTAAAATTAGTGATCACATGTCTGCCAAAGATCAAAGTGGGTTTTTCAAAGGTAATGGTCATATTTTATATAGTGATGAGAAGGGTGTCATGAAGATGCCACATCAAATCCACATGGGTGCAATGTGCCAAATTAGAGACCTTGTGGACCTAGTAATGTAAAGGTAGAGATATAAGATCATGATGTTTAAACTAGCTACCATCATTATAACACTATTAAAACCTTCATAAGTACCTTGACAAAGCATAAGAACCCTAATATGATAACCCTAATCAGGCCTTGTGAATGTTATACTTGAGCCAAAAAGGCTGAATTATCATCTATGTAAAGATAGTTTGATCCAAAATCCATAGTGATCAGTCTAATAAGCCATAAAAGCTTAGATTAGTGTTTTCTAAGGGAACATGGGATTATATCTTAACCTTAGATGCTAAAAATAAGTAACCAAATGAAATATGGGCTAGACAATAGTAGGGTGATGGACCTGATCTTAAACAAAAGAGAAGAGGATTACTGAAGGCCAAGAGCATCAAAGAACCATGAAGATCTTGTAGCAATACAGGGGTCACAATGGTTAAAATACTTATGAATATCCTTCATGTATCTAAATATTATCCATTTTAAAAGTGGAATATTTTTTTTGTAAAGGCATGTGATGTTTTTAAAACACACTGCCTATAGATCAGTCCATTGGGAAAGTCTAGTGTATTTCTCAAACATTTATAGAAAGGACAACTATCCCTACATTGGTACTTTTTTAATTGGTTAGGACTGAATGATATGCTTCTTTTCATCTTATAAAAGGAGCATTACCAATTGTAAAAGGGAGGGAGTTCTTAGAGCTAAAATCACTTTGTAAACTTTGACCACCTAATACAAGCAATGAATTTTGAAAAGTTTGTCCATATTTGTTTGCGTCTTTTATTATCATGGATTCTCTCTCTTACTTGTTTGTTATGACTTCCAAATTATGAATTATTAGTGTGTAAATTTTATTGAAGAGTTGTTAACTTATGCCAATGCTATGTTGACTAAAATTTCTTAGGTTCATTTTGTTTTCTTACTTTTCTTGCATTTGGGCTAATGTTGTTTGCTTGCAGGGGCATATATTCAAAGTGAAAAATGTTTTTGTTTATTTATTTCCACCTTATTTATAAGTCTTCTTGATGTGTGATAGGATTTTATCTTATACTAATTCATGTTATACATTGGTTAAGTACATGTTTGGATGATATTTGAACTTTGTCATGATGTTTGGAATGAAGATCAACAACATCTCTTTTCTACCCTACCCTTCCTTTTCCTAATTTTTAACCAATTTAATCTAGTTTAGTTATCATTGTAAATATCCATCTTAGATTATTTATTGATCATAATTCACTATTGTTAGAATATATACTTCATATTTTGCATAGATTTGCTATTTGGCCATGGTGGCTCCCAACCACCAAACATTATAACTATTATGAAATAGTCCACTTGTTCTACCTCTATTCCATCAAAGATAATAGGATTATCAGAATCTCTAACTCATGCATTGAGTTCTTAGGAATTCTAAAATGAGAAGTGTTTCTTAAACACTCTAGGCAGTTATATTTAGGCATCAACACTCTACTTCATGTATGACTAGGTGCTAGAGGATAATTTAGGAGATGCATGTCCCAAACTAATCATGGAAATAGTCAAGTAGACTCAAAGTGTATTCCAAAAGATGCATGTCTTGCATAGAGTCTTGTGTGTTCCAATGTTAGATTAAGATATATCTTGTTGGATTTGTAGGATGATGTGTTTAGAAATGATCTTTAGTGCCACATTGATTATTGGACTTGGAGCACTTGGTGTTTACTATAACAAATTGAAATTATTCATCATAAGTATGAGTAACTTATAATAACATTGTATTTCTATTTGCATTTGATTGGTTCAAACATGAATATTTATAGCTATGGATAATTATAAAGATTACCAAAATCCAAAGTTATAAGTATTTATATTTAAACCCAAAAAAAAAAAGAAAAATGTAACCTAACTTAAAATCAAGAGATGAATGATCAAGTTTTAAGTAAGAATCAGAATGTATACAAAAACAAAAAAAGATTTTTTTTTTTAAATAACTTGGAATCAAGATATGAATAAGCAAGATCCATGTGTATTAACAATATGCTTTTGGAAACAAACCAATAATTAAAAAAAATGAAATACAAATGTAAACAAATCAAGCCCAAGTAAAATCTATATGCAAAATGTTTATAGAATGTATTCAAACATAATAGAATAAAACAATATAATATACAAGACAAAATAGTAAAATATATGAGAAACATAATAAAACACCAATAAAATAAATAAAGGGATAACAAAACAATAATAAAAATAAGTAAAAGTATAACAAAATACCAAGAAACATATAATAAAACACTAATAAACAAGAAGGAAGAACAAAATAATAATAAACAAAATAACACAATAAAAATACAACAAACACAAATATAAACTAATGAATGAACAATAAATCACCAATGAAAATAAATTAAGAGATAGCAAATCACAACAAAACAATAATAAAAATATTTACAAAACAATAATACAATAATGGGAACACAAAAGAATAACAAGAAAAATTAAATAAACACACACAAACAATGGTTAATCATAGTGTTAGTATAGGTAGAAAACAAATTTTTTATGCACATGTAAGAGAGGCATTATTCTCTATGATAGGGTGATGCCTACGCTAAGAAATAATGATACTGGTACAACAAGATAATAGTAATGGATACAAATTTTCCCCCAGATGAGAGGGAAATAATGACACACAAATAAATAAAATGGTAGAATAGAAGAAAAATAAGGGGTAGCTGAGCTGACTCTAGATGCACAAAGCAAGTGGATGCTACCTATATGGATCCATGGACATAAGATCCAACATGAACTTTAGGCAAAATGTAGTTCTCCTAGGAGACAATATGGAAGAAAATTGATGATAAGGAAACATGAGTGTATTATAGAGGAATAAGGGAATGGGCTCACACAAAGGTGAGTGCATGAGAAAAGAGGGTATGTTTTTAGGTTAAAACCATACTAAAAGACAAGATGCAAGTAGGCTTAAATGAAATTAATTTGGAATTATGAATGCCTACTACATATAAGGTTGAGAAAAAGAAAAGGCTTGAAAAATAATGAGAGTGTAAGAAAAACCAAGGGTGAAAAAATGGATTGTGTTCACATTAACAATGCACACAAGGGTCTTGAAAAATTGTGAGAGTATGGGATGAGAGGAAATAATTATGGGGAAAATAAATTAAAAGTGGTTATTAAGAGATATCTAGGGTTTACCAGATCCTTTAGGCAAAGAAATGGTCAAAAAATAAAAGAAAGTGTAAATGTGGTTGAACTAATCTAGGATATCCCATGTATCCAAGTATTGTCTACATAGTCTATGAAGGCCTCAAGCCAATGTAGTTTTCCTAGGATATGAGAGTAAAAATACTAAGGTGGTCTAGAAATAAAATGATCAAAAAAGATAAACAAACCTAATTTTTTTGATGATTTTATATCTCTCATGGAAATCTTAAGCCAGTTTTAATGATTTTGTGATTTTTAGGTTTTTTTTAGAACGTTTACAAATGTTTAAGGGTTTTATAAGTGTCTTAACTTGATTGATAATTACTAGAGACTAATTGGACCAATATTTAAAATGGTAAGAGTGTGGTTCAAGTTTCTCACAAAATAATGAGAGTGCTCAGGATCAGAATAAACAAATGTTCAAAACAATGTTTTTGTTCTTTTTCTATATCAGTTCTGATGTTTTTGTGTTTTTGGGATAAGAAATAGAAATTAAATATTAATAAAAAAATAACAAGAAACTACCTAACTAAGGATATTCACTTCCATAGGTAATATTTCAAATAATATCTAAATTATATGTAATGGGGATCATGAATATAAACATTGGTATAGGGAACAAACTAGCCAAAGAGATGCATGTCCAAGTGTAGGAGTTAAAATAATAATGAAAGTGAGATATAAACAATGGAAAAAAAACCACTTAGCTGGGGAGTTTCATGTCCATGTTAAGTAATAACTAAACTAGCTACAACAATACCATGATCTTTTCAATGCAATAATGCCTACAAAACAACAACAAAATAAGAATAGAATAGTATGCAGTGTTGAATAAATATGAGGAACCATTCAATAAGAAAAAACTTTGTGCTAACATATCCTCATCCACTTTTTTTTAAAAATAAGTTGTGAAATACTCTTTATGGTGAAATGCTTTGTAGAATGGGTGTTGAAGGTGTCTATAATGCCTATGAATCATAATCAAGATCATAATTAGTTATTAGATAGAATGATCTAGGTTACAAAAATATAGAGTGGAAGGAAAATGAGTTTAGTGGAATATAAATGATCTAGGTGACAATAATTCATAGGTACAATTGTCCAAAATCAAATGGTATGAGGTGATTCAATTACAACAGTCCATAGTAGTGTGGTTACAAAGGTTTAGAATGGATTAAAATAGAGTACAATTATCCAGTATTAAAACTGTCTAGGGTTACAATGGTCCAGGGGTAAGAAAATAAATATTGTTCAAGTTAGAATGGTCTAGGATGGTAGAATAATATTGTTCAAGTTAGAATGATTTAGGGTGAAACAAGAATATAGTTCAAGTTATAATGGTCTAGGTGGTGATGGTCCAGGAAAGAATAGTATAAAGGTAAAAATAGTCTAAAATAGGATGGTCCAGAGTATAATGGTGGAATAAGTGACTTCGGCATAAGCTACTCCAAATTAAGGGATCTTGTAGACAATGGTTTCACAAGGATTTCAAGGGTATAACTGCTTAAGATGTATAATATTCATGGGTTCTAGGATTTTTTTTCCATTTGGAGTAGCCAATCTATATGCCCTCGATCCATAATTTATTGTAACTACATATGGGTCCATCCAATTGGGTTGGAAATTACCCTTCTTACATTAAATATTAGTGTTCTTTTATTTCTCATTCAAGACCAAGTCACCAACTTTAAACTCTTGAGGGATAATGTGCCTATTATAGCTTCGATGCAATCTGTTCTGATATGCTTTCAAGTTGTCCAAGCAACTAAATTTTTTCCATCAGGTATTTTTAGTTATTACAACTTGGAAACTCTATAATATTCATCATCCATAATCTTCTCTAAGGTTGCTAATAAGAGATAATAACCTTTTTTCCATAAATACGGGAATATGGAGTCGATCCTATGGGGGATTGTTGACTATTGGGATAAGCACAGAGAGCAACAAAAATTTGCAAGTGTTAATTATGGCCAACATCATTGACAATATTCTTTAGGATTAAATAATGGTTTTATTAAATGCCTCAGCTTGATTATTATCTTTCAGGTTATATGGTTTGGATCTCTTATGTTTGATTTTGAACAAGGTGAAAAAATCCTTAACATTTTAGTTTATTAATGATTTACCACTATTATATATAATATGGGCTGGGATACCATATCAAAAGATGATATGGTAATGCATAAATTACCATAAATTTGGTGCAATGAAAGTTAATATAAAAATATTTGAGGATTCTATCCCCTTATAGGGTGATTAATAAAATGTTGTATCCAAATCCATGGGATGTAAATGATCCATAAAAGTAAAACTTATAATGTTCAGGTTCATGCACCACTTCTTCTACTATCATAATAGAATCATCTAGAAAATCAAATGTGAGTGGTTGAGTATCTACAATAGGAGCTTCTTCATTTGATCTACAATGATCCAAAACTTAATACCTTCTTGGTTCTTGTAATCAATAATAAATTAAATCAAGAGCATGACCCATTATCCATGTGACCTATAAGAGTTGTTTTGCATAATAAATATTTTAGAGGGTCCACTTTAGTAGTAACAATAGCTTCATTATTCAATATGTAGTGTCACAACTTTTAAGAAGTGAACATCATTTCTAAACAAGAATTTTTAATATTCATATAATTATGTTTATATGCTACAAGTGTTCAAATCAAATAATAAACTACATGTTCCTTTCTTCATTTGTCATGTTGGTCCAAGAGTGCCCTTATTGCATGTTATGTAGCTGAGATATAAAGAATTAATGGTTGTCTAGGTGTTGGTGGTCTCAAAAATGGTAGGTTGGCCAAGTATGTTATGAGATTTTAAAATGATTATCGATAGTTGGTATCTCATTTAAAAATGACCCCTTTATTCAAGAGGTGTGTGAAAATATAACACTTATATGCTAGTTATGAAATTAACCTGCGAATAGATCAAGTCTTTACAAGATGCAGAGTTGTTGGAGATTAGAAGGTAGAGGAATTTCCATGATTCCATTGACCTTAGAAGGATACAATTGAATACCTATTTATGACACAATGAATCCTAGTAATTTTCCTAAAGTGATTCCAAAGACACACTTCTTAGGATTTAGACAAACCTTGTACTCATGAAGTCTCTCAAAGATTCTTTGTAGAACATCAAGATGCCCAACACGTTATCTTGATTTTGATAGAACGTCATCAACATAGTCCTCAAAAATATCATGTATCATTTCATGGAAGATGATATTCATATCATTTTGGTATGTGGGCCTAGCATTCTTAAATCCAAAAGTCATGAATTGGTAACATAATGTTCCCCATGAAGTGGTGAACATAGTTTTGTGTTGGTCCTCTTGAGCTATCTTAATCTGATTATATATTGAGAATCCATCCATGAGGGATAATCTCTCATACCCAATAGTATATTTTAAAAATAATGTCAATATTGGGTAGAGGAAAAAATTCTTTAGGACATGCTTTATTGATATCTCAAAAATTAGTATAAATGCATATACCCTATGGCTTTTTACTTATTGGGACTATATTTGATATCCATTCAAAATAGTCTGGTGGTTTGATGAAGCTAACTCCTAATAATTTCTCTAGTTTCTTATTTACTAAAATAGTGATACATGGATACATATTTCTTAATTTTTTTAAACTATCTTAGCACCTACATGTACAACAAGGTGATGCACAACCAAGTCGGGGTCTAGCTTTGACATGTCAAAATAAGCCCATACAAAGATATCAATCAAATCCCTTAAAATGGTGATGATGTATTCATGCTCTTCATTAGTGAGGGATGTTATGAGATAAATAATTTTGGGATCTTCATAAGTTACCAGGTTCACTTCAGTGGTGTTTTCTATAAGGACCATAGAACCATCTTCTAAAATAACATGCAATGTTTGATCCTAATCTGCCTCTTCTAATTCAATTTGTAGTTATTTTTTCCAAAGCTTAGGATAAATTGATGAATCTGAGTCTATTGGTTTAAGAAGTGGCTAATTGATAAATAGATCTAGAAAGTCTAGAGAAAGGCACTCAAAAAATATATGTTGTTCAAATGTAATACTAGCGCTGGCTATAGAGATAGGACTTGGTGGACATTGTGCTTCCTTTGGAGATAAGCAAACCTCCACATCTAAGAGTGCCTGAAAAAGGTTTTCACTTAAGGGATTGTCTTTTTTTACTTTTCCCTTGATCAAGGAGTTCCTCAAAGAGGTTTTTTCTTGAAGATAATCATGTTTTATCTTTTGTGTGACCAAAAATGTTTGCCTACTTTCCAAAGTAGGTAATAAAGTCTAAAGAGAAGTCAAAACCCTATTTTTGATCTCTAATTATCAATCCATCTCTGAGGCCCATGTATTCAAAAATAGATTCCTCATTCTAAAATTCATCAAGGGGTTAAAATAATTTTGTTGGTCTTAGTAGATGCGGTTGGGATGGAAAAGGTAAAGGGGACAATGGGATGTGATAGTCATAATAGAGTTAGAGTCAAATAAGTCAACATCAACAAGCTCATTTTAATCATAATAATTGGATGTTGCATCACTTTTGAGAGTCTAATTACTAGTCAATTCAAAGGAATAACTATCAAAATACATGAGGTTACCCCCAAGCGGTATAAATCTGAGACCTTGACTCATATTAGGCTTACCAAATGATAATGGTTCTAGGATACCTTATTCTCATAGCCCTAGGAATTTACCTATATAATCTAAGTTATATATAATCTAATTAGGGATAGGGTATTTAGGATTTTGAAAATAATTAGTAAGGCCATCAAAATATAAGCAATATCCTTCAATGAAGTCTTATTTATCCTAATTTGGTGAATTTGTTGGTATAATACCAATGGTTTTTTATGCATGTATTTCATATTTTAACAAATCATGTTGGGCCTATAAGGGCTTTGCGAATGCTTGGGTTTGTCTTAAGACTTAAGATACTTGGGTAACTTTTCAATGTGAAAGGAATATTTCAAATGGTACATGGAAATGTCTACATCCTTAATAGTGACCTATTGTGCAAATGTTGTTGGGAATGGATTAGTTGAAGTGGAAGCATAATCATTTGGGTTGATGTAATTAGACTTGGATAGATACAAAACTATTTTTTTATTATTCTTCAATATGAATTTAGAACTAGGTTAATAGTTTTAATTGTAAAATTTAGCCTCTAGGTGTTTGCAATATTGGTAGTGCTATAAACCAACATGAATGGTAACCTCAATTCTAGTATGGGTGAATTGAGGCACTAGTGTAATGTAGACATCCTATACTTCATAAATCCAAGGATGACTAAGAAGTATATTATACAACAATTCAATGTCCATGACATGGCACAGAGTATTATGGGATACAAACCTAATAATGATTGGTAAACAAATAGTTTTAGAAGATTCCCTTTCAGCATTGTTGTATACCTTAATCAGATTATCTTAGGTTGGATGTATTTGGAAGTATAACCCAATCATTGTACCAACTTGAAAGACACTATGTTTAACCCTGAACCATTGTCTATAAGAACTCATTTGATCTTATGATTTTTATAATAACCTTAATGTACAAGGGTTTATTGTGGCTAGGACCAAGAGAAGACATATCTATCTAATCAAATGTAATTTTTTGGATAGGAGATAAATTCCCTATAATAATTTGGAATTATCTAAGGTTAATATCTTGGGGGACAATGGACCATTGAAGGAAGTCATTTAAAATAGTTCAGTGGACTTATGATTTATGCAAAAGATCTAGGATATAAATTTATGTAGGGGTTTTGTTTAGTTGGTCTTGGATACTATATGGATTTTTAATGGAGGAAAAAAAAGGTTTGCCCTTGACTGGTATAGTGTTAAATTTTGGATCAGAAGGCATAGTGTTTAGGTTTGGTCTAGTGTTGGAACAAGGAAAAGGACCTTAAAGGGTGACTCGTGAGCATCTAGTTGTGATTTCATAATCTAGAGTTGACAAGGAAATATTACAATTAGAAGAATAAGGTAAAGGGAATTAGATGGTGACTCAAAATTTTCTAGTTGAATTTACAAAATTTTGGGTCGATAAGAAGTCACTATGATTAGGAGAATGGCAAAATGGTCCATAAATAGTAACCCATAGAAATTGAGGCAGAATGGAATTTTTGGAACATAGTGTAGCATTACTTAAGGAAGAGGGTGTTGACCCTATAATAGGGGGCCAATACTTCAAAAAGCATTGGATAGATCACCATCTTTGATTGTAATAATGATAATGTGATTTCTAAAACTATGTTCCATAGTGATAATATAATCACATGGAATGTTGTTGTAATCCAAGTTATTATCATGGGTATTATGATCCCAATTATGACCTTGATGATTAGACTCTAGCCTTGTTCTTTTTGACATTTGCCTTGACCTTGATTCTGATTGTTCTTTGGTGGATGTTGATTATGTTTAAGAAATGGGTCCTTATTAATGCCCATATTCTAATTATGTTTCACACCATGTGATTTATTTAAATTTCACCACTTTCAATCAAGTCCTCAATAAGATGCCTCAATTAACCACATTAGTAAATGACATGCTGATAACATGATGGAAATTAAAAAACTCATCTTCTTGATAATATTTAGGTTTAGGTTGTTATTTGGGGAACAACCTTCATATGGGCCACATAATTAGATTATCTATCACTAGATTTTGGAACATGGCCTCAATAGGCTCTCCTAATTTTCTAAATTCTCTAAACTTATTAAATGCCCTACATGGAGGAGTCCTTTATAAGGTGGTTGATGGATTAGGTGGGGCTAGTTATTCATTTAATGTTGGAATATATTGCATCATTTGCACATATCTAGATTGCATCCCTCTATTTCCCACCATGTTCTTGTTATTTTAAAACCCTTTAGGTTTCTTTGTATTAATAACTTGATCAAGTGGTTGGGTCTGATTAGACATCTGATCCTATAAATAAATAGTTATAAGGCCCCTAGTAATGAGTCTATTCTCAATCTACACACCCTTCTCTATGATCTCTTTGAATGTGTTGGCATAAGCAAGTCGTAAATTATAAACCACCCTAGGGTACAAGTTTTGTGAAAAAATATTAGCCAATTTTTTATCTGGTAAGTTGTGTTAAAAACATATAGATAATGCTCTCCATCATTGTAGGTATGCTATGAAGCTTTCTACATCTCTTTGTTTTGACATGCACAAGTCAACCACTATCAACTCATTCTCAATGTTGTTAGAGAAATGGTTGACAATTTTTTTAGATAAATCATTCAAATCTACTATCAATCACTTAGGTAATTTGAGGAGCTAGTCTAAAGCTTATCCAACCAAACTACATGGAAACAAGTGAAGCAAATAAACACTATTATAGGATACCTCTTGGAACAGTATAAAAAGGATTGGATATACTCTCAAGGGTCACCTTTCCCTTTATATTTATCAAATTTGGGTGCCTCAAAATGAGGTAGAAAGGGCACTTGGAGAATACTTAAATCAAATATATATGGACATATCTTGTCAAAATTACACTTCTTAATTTGATTTCCCATCTCATGTCTTGATACTATCTCTTTCATCAAATTCTACTCCTACATGTTTGGTGCATTTTTGGGTGGAATATAATTTGGTTGGGATGTGCCCTTGTTGCATGGTTTTGATAGGATTATAAACCCTACAATCAATTTTTTTCTTATGGTCTACTCCTTGATTTGAGTACGTTGGTCATTAATTTTTATGTGGTTGATAAAGAGTTCCTAGAATTTACCATTGTGAACTATAGGTATATTATTGGTTTTAATGAGTCTGTGATCAGCTCACCAAAGGATGTGATGGTTGGGATGAACCAACTAAAGTGTTTTTCATAATACCCCTAATATTTGCTATGTTTTTTGTCCCTTGATTTTGTGAAGGGACAAGAGTCTCCTAGTGGTTGAAAATGTATACTCTGTATTAGGTGAAACATGTTACAAAGCATCTCTTATCTTGTTTAGTTCAAGTGAAATCCTAGGGTCAATCATATACATGGGATTGACTAGGGTATTTTACACTTGATCCATCATATTTTATTACTCTTTAAAAGCATTATTGTTGATCGAATTTGTAGCCAAAGAGTCTAATAGGTTTGTGATAAGTTGATCTATGTATCATTGACTAATTTTATTGATCTTGGTAGAAAGATCTTGATTATTGGGAGTGGAATCTATAAGTGTTTCTTTTCCCTTGATAGAAGAAGTAATGTTTAAATTTGCGACATGGGTGAGAGGTTGCTCTTGTTGTTTCTCCTCTACCTAACAAGTGTGTGTAATTATTCCATTAGGAAATCTAGTGGAAATATAGCACCTGAATCTATCAAAATTAAAAGGGATTCATATTTATATTCTATGGGTTGGCACTTGTAATAATACTATTTAGATACTACAATTTTTGGGGTATCCTAAAATATGAAAGAGTTCTCTTATCCATCATAATAATGTTCTTCCTTGTAGCTAGGGCCGTAAGTGACCCCACTATGAGTAAACCTTTGTGTCATGCTTGAGGATGGTATTTTATACATTTGATAAGATGTGAAATTTTATTTACAAAAATTTAAAGTGGGTGCTTTGATTTATTATATAAAATTAAAGGCAAGGTAAAATGAGACTATAATAAAAGGAGATGGTGTAGTTCCACACAATTAGAAGAAAGTGGTTATGAATTTACTCAACCTTGGTTGGTTGTAATCATTAAATTAGAAGTGACTAGGATAATTTTGGAACCTAAATTACAAGCTAGCATAATAGATTTAGGTAATAAATACATAAATACCATAAAAATATAAATACAACTATGGTGAGTTACAACAAGAAAGTTTAAAAGATGGTCTTTCTGATCAAGGAGATAAAAATGAGACTAAGAAGCTCAAGATGTCAAATACCACAAGAAATCCTAAGTATGAAGCTAAAAATAAATGGGTAGCACAATGATGCCACATGGAAAAAGGATGCAAAATGGTCTAGGAACTTTGAGCATCAGAAAATACAAGATAATCCAAGTTTAAAATGAGAATAAAATGAGAATGAGTCTAGGTAATGCCCTTCAATCCAAATGGGAAATCATACCCCAGTTACTCAAACCAAGTGCAAAAGGTAAATCGATAGCACCTTGGATTAGAACTTATAAAGGAGAGATTCAAATTTAGAAAAAAAATGGACTTCATATTATGTAAAGTGGATGAATTGGTCTAGACTCAAATGAACAACATAACAATGTTATTCATAAAATAAAAACACACTATTTGGATTGAAGATTTGAATAAATCAAGAAGTGATTTGGATTTTATTACTGTAACACCCGTTTACTTAAATGATATGGTTTATAAAAAGGTATATGTTTTCTTGACATGTCTTTGATTTCACACAAATAGTTTTAGACTCAAAAAGACCATGCAAGTAAAAAGGAAAAACAACAAAAACAACTAAGTGTAATGTCTTAATCCTAAAAATGACAAGGTAGCTTTGTACTGTCAAATTTAATATATATATATGATCTTAAGAGGATTTTAATTTATTAATCCAAAAATTAAAAGCACATGAAAAGTAGGGTTTCTTTGCCCCCTCTTTTCTCAAGAGTTTTTATAGAAACAATGGAACTTTGAGCTACTCACCTTGCATCAATAATATGTTTATGGCAGATAGGGTTTGTCTAGAAATTAAATTTTTATGCATCTAGATATTCCCAAGTGTGGTTAGCACTAGAGATGCAATCACATCATTTGGATCTGCATCAACTAGATTTTTGTGAAAAGGTCTTATCCTTTTCACAATCACTACATACATAAATTTATCAGTGTAGTGTGATGTCTGAGTTACCCCTATAGTCTAAGGGCAAGTACCACTAATGGATCTTTTTTTAACTACTCAAAACAAGAGTACCGATGGTTCACCCTCAATTTATATACCTCACCATAGAGTGGGGTTGGAATGATTCTAAGAGATGAATTCATGGGTCAATTCTTCCCTAGAGCACCTATGGGGAGGCTTTGAATTCCCGCCCACAAGCCAAGATGTAAAAATAATAAAAATAGGACTTTAGGGTCATTTTTGGGTTACCCAAGTATATCAAATTTTGGGGAGGCCCTTAGTGAATTTCCTTCTACACCTTTGGACAAGGTCACAAATGTAAAAAGTAATATTTTTTTATCACACAAGTTCTCTAAAGGGGACAGGGGAGAGCATACATGTAATACTTATTTTTCTAAACAAACACTCAATCAACAAGAAAATAAAAAGCTCTTAAAAGCACTTAACTAAGATTTATATTTATTTTATAAAACCAAAAAGAGATGTGAAATGAAGTTTACTTGTTGATTATTGTGAAATGGAGAATACAAGGATTAAATCCTATAAATAAGGTGTTAGAAGTCTACAATAAGGGTGTGAGACTATTAAATAAACTTGTAGCTCATTATTTTAAGCCTCTATTTTTCTATGCAGGTTGATCTTGCCATTCTATAGTTGGTTTTTTCCATTTTATAGTGTGTTCCCACCATTTTATAGTGAATTTCCACTACAAGATAGAGACATAAAAGCCATTGGTTTGTGATCCCATTGATTACAGGGTGATATCATTGATTAGTAGGGTATTTCTTTTGATATACAAGGAATTTTTGCCAAAGTGATAAAAATAATAAATAAAGAAAAATAAAAGAAATAATAGTTACTTGCTAGTTTTTGGTCTAAGATAATTTCACTACTCTGTTGGTGAACCCACCATTCCATAGTGTGATTCCATCAATCAAAATAGCATTTTTGTCGATTGACAGAGTAATTTCATTGACTGACAGAGTGTTCCCACCATTTTTGTTAGACACACAGATAGATAGAGAATAAATAAAATGATTTTGTCATTCCTTAGGTCATTCTCACTAATATCCAGATCATTTTCATCAATGTTCAGAGTGATTCCACATTTTTATAGATCGAATCTACCATTTAACTCAAAGGCCATAAAAACATAAAATGAGAGAAAAAGAAGTGCAAAATAACCTCCAAAGAGGTTTTCAATGCAAAATTAGAAGGGATTCAGGTTATGTGAGGTGTGAATCCCACTAGGCATTCCAAAATGTAAAGTAACTTTACAAAGCAAGTTAGTCTATGTGTTAGTAAATAAAAACCCCAAATAAGTATAGAGGACACAACATGATAAGCCTAATCCATCAAAGGGTGTTGCTAAGGAATTATAAGAGATATTTAAGAAATGAATATACCATAAAACCTTCCAAGCAACATCCCTTCTTCTAAGAGTGGTCAAGAAGCATGTTTTTCCCTAAGATTTAGTGCTCCAAGTTTGTATCAATGAAGAGTAGCATGCTCTTCCATCATTTATTAATAAACCAATGGATTAGGATCATAATATTTTATCAATTTTTTGTAAATAGGTGAAGATTTATGATGATAATTATGTATAATAACACTACAATATCAAAGCTTTGAAGATATTTGGGCCGAATAACATTGCACAAAAATAGCTTGTTTAATCAATGGCGAGAAATTATATTTATAGCCTTATAGACTACACTTAACCCAAGTGTATTTAGGTTTAGATTAACACTAGTTAAGTTTAGGTTAACCCCAATTAGGTTTAGGTTAACCCCAATTGAGTTAGGGCCATATGGGGAGACATAGGTCAAAATGATTATGTCTTCCACTCAAACCTTAATATTTTCTTGATATTTTGGATATTTGAGTTATGAATTTATAATAAATAGATATTCTATATTTTCCATGAAATATCCACTTAATCTCTTAATTTGGTTTAATTTTCTTAAGTGACTTTGATTAATTTTTTGTAATTCTTTGGAAATTTGTTGCATGCTTAATTAACATGGTAAAAAATGTCATTTTACTGAGTTATAATTTGAATGGACTATAGTTAGACTAATGTGTTAGTTATATATGGTTTAATACCCTAGTTAGGGTATTATGGATGTGAAATAACATATGCACATGACAGGTGATGTTGAATTATAAGAATTCAGTGGTCTAGGATGTCATTTTGTGTGGTCTTAATTTAACGTGAAGTGATTTAGGAAAACATAATAATAACATAAAATGAATTGTCAAATTTAAGGATACATTCACACAAATCACCACCTGTACTTGACAAGTTTGAATGTTTTGGCATGCTTTAGTTATTTTGGTCCAAATTATACATTATCACATAATGTTGCTTAGATTGATATTTCAGCATAATAGTGATAGGAATTGGATGTCTAAAACTACCTATATTATTTGTCTACAATCTTTTTTTAAACTCATGTAGTATACAAAAAATAATAAATGAAATAAAGTCCTATTTTCACAAAAAAGAACCCAAACATGCCTACTCCCTTAAATTAAGTGATTGTTGAAAGATAATATGTATGCTCAATCCCTAGGTGGTGGTGACATGGGCACTAGAAAAGTTAAATAGGCACCCATTCCTCTTGTTAATTATCCATCAAATGCCATGTGCTACACATGTCATGCATAATCTTGACACCTACCTCCACATCATAATCCTCATATTAATCAACCACATTCTATGGGTTAGAATCCCAATGCTTGTAAAAAAGTAAGAAAAAAATAAAAATTATTGAAAATATGGAATATAGACACATAATGAAAATTATAATTACCTTTTTATGACTCATCCATGAATTTCTTAAAATACTATTATATCAAAAAAAAATTGAGAAGTAATTCTAATATGAAAATGAAGATACAATGATAGATCCATGCAATTAGGGTGGTTAAGAAGTAGAATATGTAGGTATTCCATTCAAATTACCATCTATTTTATTTTATTTTGTAATTTAATTAGTAATCTCTCAATCACTTTTTAACATTGACACAATTTTTGACATTGGCAAGCACAACATTGATGAGCCTTGTACACGTGAAGTGAAATCACTACTACTATTACCATTTTATATCATGGTTAATATCCATTCAAATTTAAATGAACCATCTCCAATAGTTTTTCACTCTTAACAAGACTAGTGATATAGTGTGTGATATTTACTCTATAAGATGGAATAGAGGCACTAATATACCTTTTTAGCCAAACTTCTACTTTCTCAGCATCATTTTCTCAATGTCATTGAAGCCTCCAATTCTCATTTACATTGATCAAGTAGGAGGTGACATCCAAAAAAAATCATTAGTGTACAATGTGAAAGAAGATAAATGAGGTTATAGCTCTAATTTTATTATTGTTTGTGATGAAGATAAATAGATTTATCCACTCAATAATGATTCCATTGATGGTATCTAGGTAGAGGTTGGAACATTATATATATGATATTATAAAAAAAATTGATCTTTTTATGTAGTAAAAATAAAGCTCCCTTATTAATGTCAACACCAGTTTCTCTTTCACAGTTATGACATTAGATACTTCTCCTTGGTACCATTTAGAATGCCTCTCTATGTATAAATTAATTGAGCTTTTTGTATAGTAAAAATAAATTGTATTTTTAGTGTCAGCCATGGATTTTAAATGGAAAAAATTCTAGGTGATGGACAAATGGGCATCAAATTTAAGTTAGAATTAAAATAAAACACACTTACTCCATTACATCCCAATACCAACCTTAGATGGCATTGTAGAATACCACTCAACATAATTATATATTACAATATGACCAAGCCCTGTTTTATAGCTAAGAAAAACTAATAATATTATATTATATTACATATATTCCAAATACATACTCATGTGAATATGAAAATCATAATAATACAAATTTGTCTAGGTATACTCTAATTGAATTGTTTACCTTTTGGGAAAGATTGAATCAAGTTTTAGGTCATCCCATAGATTTTAGGGAAATGGATAAAACATTGTCCAAGATCTAAAATTTATTTTCATGATTTCAAAATTATAATTTACATTATGTTAAAAATATTCATAAAATTACAATTTTATTAAAGTTAACCTATTCTATCATATAGTGGGTTTGGGTCACTCTAAAGATTATTGTTCTTCCCTTGAGAAAAATTTGGTCCCATTTCATCTAGGTCATTAATCAAATTAAAAAAATTAGGTAAATATGGTTCCCAGTGAGAAACTTTCCTTCGTGAGAAAACTATCCTAAATTGATCATTCAATATAAGTAAATATGTTAATTTATAGTACCTTTACAATTGAATCTATGACTTGATAAAAAAATCAATGGAGTTGAACATTCAATATTTAATTATACAACCTATAAATGTTAAATAATATTTGAAGTATCCAAGAGAGGTGTAAATTTTATTTAAATGTGTATTAATTTCAATTTGTTTGATGATTTTGTAGGGCATGTGTGTACACATATAAATCTAATTGATAAATTCTTGACAATGTTTGTTATTGGCATCCTTATCTTAGTATTTTCACCACGTCATTACCAAAATTATTACATGATACTTCATAATATTAAAAACAATACAAAAATAACATGAAAATCTCCCTATTTCATTTTTATTCATTCTTATTATGCTCATAGAACATTCATAACAAGTTTAATAAGTTCTCACCATTCTAGGACATGACTGTAATGTCACCCTACACCGTAGTGTGATCATGTCCTCTTACCTCCATTTTTTTTGCCAAATAAAGAAATTTAGTAATGGATATCTCACAATTTTGTAGAAGGTTAGCTAATGAAACTATTCAAAATATTCTTCTATAAAAATCACATCAAAGACTTTTAACTCATTACTATAAATTATGTAGAAATTTGATTTCAAAATCATTTGATCTTGAGAAAAAGATATTTATTATTTATAATTTCATTTTATTTATTTATTATAGTCATAATCCAAGTCTAACTATGTTTTATGGAAATTCAAGGGCATATATTGTCAATAATTCTAATCTATATTTCAGTTCTATTCATCATATATTTCTTACTTTCCCAAAAAGTGAGAATTACATCAGCATAAGTCCCTTTGGGTTATGTAGGTAATACTCAATCAACAAGGGGTTTAATGAGGATAGCTTGGTCATTTCCACTTCCCCATATTTTCCTCATTTTTCATTTGATATCTTTTTGTGTACTTCTGTAGGACTAGGTCATCAATTTTACAGGTATTCAATGTGTCTATTTATGCCCTACATAGAATCTTCAAACTCTTGTAGTAAATTACATGTGCTCCAATCTAACAATCATCAATAAACTCAACAAGGAGAACATACTATAATGTGTGTACATCTAAATTTATGTTTTATCCTACTAGTATGATCCTATCCATTTACATTTTAAATTGATAATTTATAGAGTGATATGATCTTGAGTCTAATCAGATTGGTTTTAAATAAACAAACCACCTATATATTTATCAATCATTTAATTTAAGGATAAGTACATATTTCTCCTTTTTATTTCATTGTTAATATCTTACTTTCATATTTTTATTTTACTGCATTTTATTGTATACTATGTATATCAATTTTAATAGTTTATTTCTAAGTTAATTGATTAATACCATATCAGTATAGGGTAAACATTTTGGTGAACCCACATATTATCAGACCCTAACTCCTCGCTATTGGGATTTTTATTATATTTGAGTCATTTCAAAATTTGTTGCTAAATAATTTAAGGTTTTTTTTTTTCATACATAAATTGACAAAACCCTATTTTTTATACAAAAAATTGCTTAAATTATTAGAAACTACAGTTTACTTCTTTTCGTATGTGCTTGCATATGTGCAAATAGACAACTCATTTTTTCAAATCAATTTATTGGTTATATAAATTCACTTATTTTTTTAAAATACCATTTTTTATATTTCATAAATAGATAGTAGACCTACTTTAGTTATAAATTTTCCATTATCCATATTATAAGGTTTCTTCGTGATTAGCTCAAAGTCATATCACTTTGTCTGATTCATAACTAGTTCAAAATAGATCAATTTTAAAAATTATCAAGGTTTATTTCTAATTATATAGGTAAAAATAAAAATCTCTTTTTTGGCATAATACTTCATATTTAATTAGAAATTGTAAATTACTATTTTTTGTAAGTGATAGTTTAAGTAGAAAATAATAATTATATTTTCAATATAATTTATGGGTTATGTAAACTAACTTCATTTTTGAAATAATCTAAGTCTCTAAATTATTTCATAGACCTCTTAAATTTTTTAGTTATTTATTAAAATAGTATATTACTTTCCATTTGTTTATTTTTGTGTGGTCAAGGGTTTTAGTTAAAATTATTTTTTTCTAAAATTTTAATTTTTTTATCCCTACACAAAAATATTTTGATTTTTTTTTAATTTTTCATTGATTTAGAATTTATGATCTAGTGTTTTTAAAACTACTTAGTTATTATAAGGGATACATGGTTTTCTATTTATATACATCATCACATGAGGGGTCTTACAAGAATACTCATAGCCATAATACATATCTAAACATGGAATTTAGTTTCCACATGCCTCAAGCTATATTAAAAATGTATAAGATCTATAGTTTACACCAATATGAATCCTTTTTTTGTCTAATTTGTGGTACACTTGATAGGAATGTATCAACTAGGTAAGTTACTCTTAACTTACCCCCAAAACCAGGGTTAGTGGAATATAGAAAAGGTTCTACCTTTCTTATATAGTGCTTTGAAATATTAGGTTGACACTAATCAATGAATGAACAAGTATATCTAAGAGATTACAAACCAATCAAGACCCTTTTCTAGATTTTCTACCTCAAATTTTATGTGCATTATTTTAATCATTACATTTTATATACATGCTAGATTACTTATTACTTTGTAGCATTATTATGGTTTCAAATGTTATCTTTCATTTAATTATGGGTAGTCAAAATAGATTGTCTTCCATGCATTCTATCCATTTTTATTATGATCAAGTTGAATGGAAAATATAAATAAGTAAAAATTTATGGAATATGATTATATACATGATTTTGATCTTGATAGTATATATATACATTTAAACCATTTGAATCTGAATGATATCATTGTGGATTTATCCTAGAGGAAGAAAAAGCACCCTTTTCTTCATCTATAGATTCATCTTTAGAGCATATATAGACCCCTTTTTGGGTCCTTCTTTGGACTCACCTATTTATTCCTCTTTAGAAACACCCCTAGATTCCTCTTTGGATCATCCTTTAGACATTATTTTTTGTTTTTCTTTAGATTATTCCTTAGTCTCACCTCTAGTCTCCTTTATATCTACTTATTCAATATCCACCTTGGATGTACACTTAGAATCCACTCTTGCTCTTCCTTCAACTTATTCATTATAATATAGATTAGAACCCCAAGTGTCTTCTATCTTTGATTACTTACTATCTCTTAGGTTATCACCTATTATTCAAAATGAAGAACCTTACCCTTTCACACCCAACTTATCTTTTGTATTTTATAATGCCCTTCATTACATTCACTCATACAAATATAATTCCCATAAGTTATGCCCCCAAAAATATGATGTTATTACATATTCCTATTTTGATTTTCCTTTAAATTCCTCCTTAGATACATCTTTGGATTATTATTTGGTGCATCCCTTAGACACACTTTTGTGTCTCTATTTTGATTTTTATTTGATCAAACCTATTGATTCCTCTTTGGATTATTATTTAGAGTCTTATTTAGCCACACATATATATTCCTATTTGGTGCATACTTTAGACATACTTTTGGGTCTCCATTTTGATTCTTAATTATTCACACCTATGGTTTCCTCTATATATTCCCATTTCGATGAATAATTCAATTCAACTTACACTTTTTATTCACTCCCTTCCTTAGAAGCTACTTTATTGAGAAAAGAGCTTCCTAGTTACAATTACACACCTTTTCTTAGATTACCATCTATTTCTATGGATGAGGTTATTTATGAAAAACCTCCTTCCACTTCTTTCCATGAGGTTCAATCAAACCCTATTAGTGGTTCAACAATATATCATTATTTACATGCAATAATTAATATGCCCACATGTGATAGTTATCCTCTTCCCATAGTTATTTGATCAAACCTATTGATTCCTCTTTAGATTATTATTTAGAGTCTTATTTATCCACACCTATATATTCCTATTTGGTGCATCCTTTAGACATACTTTTGGGTCTCCATTTTTATTCTTAATTATTCACACCTATGGTTTCCTCTATATATTCCCATTTTCATGAATAATTCAGTTCAACTTACACTTTTTATTCACTCTCTTCCTTAGAAGCTACTTTATTGAGAAAAGAGATTCCTAGTTACAATTAAATACCTTCTCTTAGATTACCATCTATTCCTATGGATGAGGTTATTTATGAAAAACCTCCCTCCACTTCTTTCCATGAGGTTCAATCAAACCCTATTAGTGGTGAGACCATCTATCATTATTTACATGTAATAATTATTATACCTACATGTGATAGTTATCCTCTTCCCATCTTTACACATATAATGTAAATAAGAATATTCATATTTATGTTCCTTTTGACCATCAAAACTATAGTTTACAATTATGTCTATAGTTATGATGAGCATTATCCTTCTCTAGAAACATCTCCACTATCCTATCCTAGTGACGAGAACATATTATTGTACCCCAACACACCCCATTCTTAAAAATTCAAATATAGACCCGTTATTATTAAGACATACATTTTATGGTCCACACCAACCTTATGAACTATAATATTGATCAAATATATTCAAGCCTAATGTATTTTTTGTAGTCTAATTTTTTTATAAATGTTATGAAAAGCAGAAAATCAAATCTTGGGAACCACACTTGAATTATTTATCACCTTTGATTCTTTTCTTTGATGATGAAATGTGTATTAAATATCATGATTTGATTTATGGAACTAACATGACCTATGGAAATATGTAGCTTGTTTAAACTTTGATGTGCAGTGAGTTCTCAAAATTTTAGATTTTCATTAGATTCCTTATATCATGACTAGTGTCAGCATCCCATTCACCCACAGATGACCATAGATATAATAGAAGTATTGAGTCCTCCTAAGTATCTATATTCATGAGTTCCTTCCATGTAGAATTATCTCATTTATTTATGATGTTCAACATTATAGCTAAAAGTTATAAGTATCTGGGTTAGTGAGAGCCATCCACATGTGGAAATATCATAAACTTGGGAGGTAGGTATTCTTCATTGAAAGTTTTAAGTCTATGAGTTTCCTATAACCCTAAGATTTCTCCACATGATGACATCTTTGTCACTCAAAGTCTATAGGAAGAAAATACATAGTAAATTTTAAAAGGGTTTATGGGCTTCCAATATCATGCCAAGTGGTATAATCTCCTTGACCCATGTTCTAGAGGATCACATCATGTTGATTATGTTCAAAACTCATGAGTTCACTAGATTGTGCCAAGTGGTAGAATCTCATTTACTCAAATCAAATTAGTTTTAGATACATTACTAAGTTTAGTTCTACATGGATTTATGAGATCCATCCACACATCAACTCATGGAAGATGAAGTCATAATATAAAAATACACTACTAAAGTTTTCTAATTATTTGGATTAATGTGAACTATCAATGTGCAATAATGGTGTTAACATGGGAATTTATAGTCTACAGTACATGGTAAAAAAAAAAATTTCTCTAGATTCCCCAAGCTATCCACATGGTGTCATCTTGAAAGCTTGAAACTTGATAGAGGAAGGTAGAAAGATTTTTTTTAAGTCTTTAGGGTACTGAGAGCCATCCACATGGAATAATATTAGAAACTAATATCCTTATAATATAAATTATATCTCAAAAAGGTTCTAAATCTCTAATAAATAGAGATCCATCCATGATTATTGATCTCGAAACCCGTAGCTCATTGTTCAAAGGTATAAGGATAAAATACTCAAAACTATGAAAACCTTAGATTTTTTTGAGTGGAAAAATCTCATGCACGTAGAAAATTTATAAAAAATGTACACAATTAGGATTTTAAAGAACCCTAAGTCCTTGAGATCATAATGTGTGGGATAATTTTGTAAAGTCATAGATTTTAGAGCATATAAGGTAGAGTTATAAAGTTAGCCCATTCAAGTAAATTAGATTGTGACATGTGTCATAATTTTAGAAGGACATAAACACAATACCTATGTGAGTGTTTACAGCTAGGTTAAAAGTTAAATAAATGGTAAATGGGCACATGTTGTGAAGTGATGACTAAGCACTCATAATTAATGAACAAATTCCACATAATACAAAAGACACCTATCAAAGCTGACTTGTAATTTCAAATTGAAATAGGAAATAAAATTAAAAGTAATTTTTGTAGTAACTTCATATGAACTAGGTATTCAAGTCTCAATATTTAAAAAATATATGAAGAATCTTGAGAACATCAAATCACTTTGCCATGAATCAGTGAGATGCTAATTTTGAATTTGAGTAATAAAGATTTTAAGATCCCTAATTTCCCTACTAAAGATTTTGTAAATATTTTTAGTTAAAATATTGATAATTTTTTTATAAAACAATAATGGCCTCTTCATCTAAAGAATCTATACAAACCCCTTCCCAATATTCAATCATAGGATCAACTGAGTATCTCAACATATTTCTTGATAGGGGTATCACTATTTCCCCACTACTCAACTCTTTAGGATGACATTAAAAACATAAATACGTATTTAGTCTAGGACTAGATAGATGATTATAGAAAGAGATATTTGGACCATTTACTTCTATTAAAATACATGGATCTCCAAATGTTAGAAATATGATTATCATTGATGTCAAAAGGGACATTATGAGTATGTCATTAATGCTTAAGGATGAATATGGTGATCTTATTAGAGTTCAAGGATGATTAAAATGATTGTGTGTATGAATGGAATTCATCTAGTTCTTCATATTGTTCATCTAGACATTTTGGGTCTATGATAGAAATGATGAGAAGGAATTTTGATGACATCACCATTGCCATGTGTGGATGAGTTTGGTGGAACTAGTCACATGGTTATGATCACGTTAGTCCCTAGTTTTTAAGCACTAGAATTAAAGACATGTGATGAAGCATAGTTAAAGATATGGGGATGCAAAGTTGGCTACTAAGATAAAAATTACTAAGTTTTTATATTTATTAAAATTTGAAAAAGGGATAAATAGAGCCAAGTAAGCATAGTGATGAGGTTAGTTCTTACACACATGGAAGTGTTAGGACAAAATGATCACATGGGTCTATTCATTTATGTGACTAGTTTATATGCACTAAATATCAAGTCAGGTAATATAGTGAGATAAAAGATATGCTTGAACAAAGTAGGGCTCTAAGACATTTTGATAGTGTTTTTCAACATAGTCAAATTTGCAGTTTGTAAGAAAAATCTCAAAGACATTTTATGATGTCATATCTTGCACATATGAAGGCTTCAAGAAAAATTAGATATATGGATTGAATCCTATATGTGAGAGGATCATATGTACTAATTTTTAGGTCATGCAACTAAGCCTAACGAGAGTTATGTGAGGACAAAGTTAGCTTTCAAGGCATAATTAAGATGGTCTCCATACTTAGAGAAAATATACACAAGTTCCCACAAAGTTGTCATGCTTTTAAAAAGTGCATGTATAGAGATTTGAAAAAAAAACATATGGTAGATCTATTATGGTTTTTTCATGAGCATATTGAATATATGGACTACAAGTTCAATTGAGAAGGAATGAGCTTAGAATTGAATTATTTTTGCTCTCAAACTGGATAAGGTTTCTTATTAAAAATCTAAGGTTTTGACCATAGCATCAATAAGAAAGGTTATATTTTTATATTGACTTGGTATAACTAAGAATTGGTAACTTAAGTTACAACTTAAGTCCATGGCATCATTGTGAAACTAGCCCCTTGACCTAGAAATTACTAACTCTGAGCAAGGTTCAAAGGACTTAATATTTCCTAAGTCTAAGAATTTATATTATGTCCCAACTTGATTAACAACTTGTGATTCATCATACACAAATTATCTAATGAATTGAAGAAAAGTTAAGTTGTCAAAAGGTGCTCTGAGTGAATGTGCAAGTGATATGTGTCACATTCACAGGGCTTATCAAATAGAGACCTAATTAGAGAAAGCTTATCAGAGGTAAAGTATGAGCTATTTGTTAGATTGAATGGTGCATAGATGATTATGAAAAGGAGATCCAATGGAGAGAGTGGAATCAAAGTTATAGAGTAATCAAATTTTAATGACCAAGTCAAGGTAAAGTTCATGCATCTTTGGAGATCCAATGGCATGTGGAAGCTCATATTAGGAAGATCAAATGGATGCATTTTAAAGTTGAGTTATTTGAATATGGAACATTGGATCATGGTGCCAAAGGCAAGATCCATGATTGAAATTTAAAGTCATGTCTAGATAAATGGTTAGTTACATGAATATGTAAGAAGTTACAAATAAGCTCTATATCTCAAACAAACAATAAGATTGATCGATCTAACCAATTAAATATCCATTAAAGATCATGTGTATCAAAAATTGAGCATAACAAATTATATAAATATCTATAGTTATGGCATGAGGCATGGAATCTATTACAAGGGTAACTAGTGGGCCAACACTATTGAGACGTGGGAACTTACAGTTCAAGTCATAATGAACTAGAGTCCAAAATTAGTGTGATGTGTTAGTGGTCTGAGTGTGAACATAGAGAATAAATAAACCCTATATCATTTATTTATATATATGATATCTAGGATAAAGGAAAAAGTGTTTTTGAATGATTACATTTTCTATTGAGAAAAATTGAATATAGAGTAGAGTGGTTGGTGAAACCAATGAAGTGTGTCAAATAAAGACATATCATAAAGACATAAAAATATAGGGAAAGAGAAGAACAAAGAGGAATAAAGGCATAAATATAATGTGTATAACATGAGATGTTATATATTATACATGTAACACAAAAAAAATACCTAAATTCATTTATGAATCTATTTTATAAACTAGATTTGTATCTCCATAGAGGTTTAATAGGTTGGTTTCATTAGATAAGCTGAGTGGGTGCTCAGAACAGGGAGTGGGTGTTTCCTTATAGTTGTTGCTCTTAAATCAAGGGATTGGTATCTCCTTAGAATTGGTGTCCTTTAACATTATAACCAGTGAGGTTTGCTAGTGAGGATTTGAACTATGAAGCTAGATTAAAATAGTAGCTTCTAGCAATTATTCTCATTGTGGTTTTACCTTTGGGTTTTCCATGTATAAATATTATGTCATGTGTATTTGTGCTTATATGTGATATTTTAATTTATATTTTAATATGCATATGCTTTTGAACTTGCTTTAAAAGGATTGGAAGACTAGTTTTAATTGATATAATGATTCACCCCCCTCTCAATATCTAATTATGTTTGAATAATTAGTATTAGAGTAAAGGGTTCATTTTAAATAAGCTTAATAATCTTAGGTAGAACTTGTAATAGTGAAAATAATGGCTACTCAAGAAGGATCTTCATCAAACAAATCACCTCTCTTTGATGGATCTAACTATGCATTCTAGAGCATAAGAATGAAAGCTTATCTATCTTCACTAGGGTTTGAATTATAGATGTTTGTGGTAAATAGGTATACATATCTTACTACAACTCCTATTAATTAGGCTACCAAGAAGGAATATGAGAGGAATGCTAAGGCAAAAAATGTTATTCTTTTTGGACTTTCAAACTCAGAGTTTGTCAAAGTGATGTAGTGTCAAAATGCTCAAGATATCTAGAACACACTAAAGAGAATCTATGAAGGAGATGACAAAGTAAAGTAAGCCAAACTACAAAATTACAAAGGAAAGTTTGAGATTTTTAAGATGAATGAAGATTAAAATATTGTATATTACCTCTTTAGGGTAGATGAAATAATTAATGTAATTAGAGGCCTTGGAGAAGAAATGAAAAAGTCAATCATTGTCAAAAAGGTTTTAAGATCTTTGCCATCAAGATATGTTTCTAAAACATCTACAATAGAGGAAGCAAGAGATCTAGATAAACTCACTATTTATGAGTTACATGGGACCTTCATAGCCTATGAGATGAGAATGGGAGAGACAAACACCTTCAAGAGAGAAACTGCATTCAAAGTAGACAAGCATGCAAAGGAAGAAACATCAACATCTAAATCTAAGGAGACTGATGAAGAAGAAGCTAATTTTTTTAGAAGACTAAAGAGATGATCTAGAATATACAGAGGTAATCTACCCTTAAAATGCTTTAATTATGGTAAAGTAGGACATTTTTTTGCTAAATGCCCTCATAATAAAAAGGATAACTCTAAGCAAGTAAAGAGTAGTAAAAAGGTAAAACCCTACTATCCCAAGCTGAATAAATTATTTAAAAACAAGAAAGGTCTATAAAAAAAAAAGATAATGACTTAATGGAAGACAATGATAGTTCAAATCATGATCATGATTATGATTTTTTGGCTAAGAGAAATGAATCCTTATTCATGATAGTAGGATCAACTTCTATAAATCTAGATCAAGATGAAGTTGAAAAATTAGATGAATAAGAAGAATGAGAAGTGGATCTAGAATGTGAGCTCATATGTGCTCTAGATGAGATTTAAAAGCTAAGAAAAGAGAACTCAAAACAAATGAAGCTTAGACAAAAATAAATTGAGAAAATTTCTAAAATTCTTGAGAAATTTAATTAAATGATAATCATCATAAAGACACAAGTTGAAGAGGCTAAAATAATAGAAGATGTGGTCAAAATGGAAATACAATATAAATTTGATGAATGTGTGAATCTTGAGGTATAAATAGTGGATTTGAGAAAAGAACTTGAAAAATCCAAAGGTCAACTAAATAAAAGTCTAAATTTGATAGGAGGATCAAACATTCTTGATGAACTGATCAATTCTCAAAAGTCCTCAAAAGAGAGATCAAGTCTTGGTTATGAGAAGGGAAAAATTTCCTCAACTAGTACATCTACTAACCTATATGAAAACTTCAATGCAAAATAATGATTAGGAGCAAAGAAAGAGAAATATTGCAAGGATAGAAAGACAAACACAAGCAATGCTAATGTGAATATATATAAACCTAAAAATAAACTTGAAGAGAAAAATAACATAAAGGTAGCTAATGCAAATGGATACACTAATGTGAGAAACTTGAAGAAACCACAACTTAGAAGAATTCCTCATGCTGCACCAAAAAATATTATGACCAAGTATTCCTCATATTTTTATGGTTATTATTATAGTTGTCATCATTTTGGTCATACAAATAGTAACTATAGAGTTGTAACTATAATGAGAATTAATTTCTTAAGCAAAAAATCATTTGCACCCTTAGTAGATATAAATTTAATATGCTATAATTACAATAACTTTGGTCACATAGATAAAAACTATAGAACTAGCTTTGTAATATCAAAATTACATAATGTAAATAAAGACATGCCTCCCAATGTGAACAAAGGTTCACAAGTTTTATAAAATAATTTAAATAAGAAATCTAAGGATATGTAGAGAGTGAAAAATAAATCCATGATTACTCAGAATGTACTCCATGCCAAGGAGCAAAAATTGTGGGTAATAGATAATAGCTACTCAAAGCATATGACTAGTGACAATATCAAGTTCACCAAATTGAGAAAATGTAAGGAAGGATCTATCATTTTTGGAGATAACACAACAAGAAAGATCAAAGGTAAAGGAACCTTGAACATAGATGGTAAATTGCCTACACATGATGTCCTTTATGTTGAATTATTGAAGCATAATATACTAAGTGTTAATAAAATGTGTGATAATGGATATAAGGTCACATATGATGTACAAGGCTAAAAGCAAAAGAGATATGGAAAAATAGTTACATAAGGGAAAAGGACTGAGATCAATATATACAATCTTGTTGAAGTAAATGGTAATAGTTTCTTGATGGGAAAAATTTGTAAGATTTGGTTGTGGCATAGGAGAATGGGTCATGTCAAATTTGATAATCTAGTCAAAGTGATCTCAAATAAGTGTGTAAGACACATGCCCAAGATAACCAAACCTATAGATATTACTTGCAAGGAATGTCAACTAGGCAAGCAAACAAGGGTTAGATTTTAAATAAAGGAGTATACAACTACAAATCCTCTACAATTAGTTCATATTGATCTTTGTTATCCTACCAAGATACGAGGATATAAAGGAGAGAATTAATTAATTTTATTTATAGATGACTACTTAAGAATGACATGGATAACCTTTTTTAAGGACAAATATTAGGCCTTTGAGAGATTCAATATCTTTAGAGCCATGGTTGAAAATGAGATTGGAAGAAAAATCAAATGATTAAGATCTAAAAAAGGTGGAAAAATCACCTCAAATGAATTCATAGAGTATTTTGAGAAGCATAGGATCAAAAATCATTATTCTATAGCAAGGACTCCACATCAAAAAGGAGTTTTTAAAAGAAAGAACAAAATACTCAAGGAAATGGCCAAAACAATGCTAAAGGAGGCCAACTTACTTTATGGATATTGGAGAGAAGTAGTCCAAACAATAATGTACATCTTAAACAAATTTAAATTGAGGGTAAATATTGACAAAAATCCTTATGAGCTATGGTATGGAAAGCCTAACTATATTAGGTACTACAAATTATTCGGAAGTAAATGCCACATAAAAAGAAAGGAGGAAAAATTGGGAAGCTTTTAATCAAGATGTGATGAAGGAATATTTCTTGGTTATTCCACTCAAAGAAAAGCCTATGTATGTTACAATAAGAGGCTACACAAGATGGTGGAGAGTATAAATGTCAAGGTTAAAGAAGGTATAAAACATGTTGAACCTGACAAGGAAAATAATAATGAAGAGGTAGATCTTGAAGATGAATCAATAGTGAAGAAGCTAATGAAAAAAATATGAAAAAACACCTCCAAGATTAGTTCAAAAGGATCATCCTAAAGAGTAGATAATTGGAAATAAGAATGCAGGAGTTCACACAAGGAGAAGAGTTGAAATGAATAAGGAGAAATAAAATTTTACTTTAATGTCTGAAATTGAGCTTAAGAGCATATGTTGAAGCTAGAAAGGATGAGAATTGGCTAAAATCCCTAGAAGAAGAACTGACCCAAATAGAAAAGAACAAAACTTGGCAATTAGTCCCAATACACTCAAATAAGAATGTGATATGAATTAAATGGGTCTATATAAACAAGCCCAATGAGGATGGAGTTGTTATAAGAAATAAAGTGAGATTGGTGTGCAAGGGATATGCATAGGTAGAAGGCATAGACTTTGAGGAAACATTTGCTCCATTTTCTAGATTGAAAGCTATAAGAATGTTTCTATCATTCTCTATTTATAGGAAGTTAAAAGTCTATCAAATGGATGTAATGTTTACTTTCTTGAATGGGAACCTAGAAGTGGAAGTCTATATTGAACAACTAGAATGTTTTCAGTTGTCAGGGAAGAAGATTATGTGTTTAGATTGAATAAACCACTATATGGTCTAAAATAGGCACCTAGATCATGGTATTCAAGATTAGACCAATACCTAAAACAAAAAAGGTTTTAATAAAAGATGTGCATATAGTAATCTATACTTCAAATCAGAAGGTAAGCATATGTTGATTCTTATTGTTTATGTAGGTGACATCATCTTTGGTGGTAGTAATAAAAAAATGTGCAAAGAATTTGATACAAAAATGCAAAGTGAATTTGAGATGTCAATGCTAGAACATTGTTTCTTCCTTGGTCTACAAATATTAAAAACTAATGAAGGGATATTCATATCCCAAACCAAGTATGCAAAGAAAATTCTCAAGAAATTTGGGATGGAAGATAACAAACTAGTTAACACTCCCATGATAACTAGATTCAAGATGAGAAAAGAGGATGAGTCACTTGATGCAAATTAGATGATGTATAGATCAATGGTAGGTAGTTATCTATACCTAACTACATCAAGACTATATATCATGCAAGCAACGTGCATGGTTGCTATAGTTTAGGTTGCTCCTAAAGATTCGCATGTCAATGCAGTGAAAATAATCTTTAGATACATTAAGAGAAAAATTGACTATGGCCTATGGTACCCTACAAGTAAAGACCTCACTTTGATAGCATATATAGATTTTGATTGGGCAATAAGTTTGGATGACAAAAGATGCACTAGTGGTGGTGTATTTTTCCTTAGAAATAAAATTGTTTCATGGCTAAGCAAAAAACAAGAGTCAATTACTCTTTATACAGTAGAAGCAAAGTATGTAGTAGAAGTGGCATGTTGCACACAACTCTTATGGATGAAGAAAAAACTCAAGGACATCAAGGTTGAGTAAAAATCACCTATTTTTATTCTTTTTGATAATTCAAGTGATAAATATATTAAAGAATCTAGTGATGCATTTAAGAACCAAGCACATATCAATCAAGTATCACTTCTTAAGAGAGAGGGTTACAGATCAAGATGTCATAATGGAATTTGTGCCAACTAAGGACTAGCTTGTAGACATATTCACCAAACCTCTTCCTAAGGAATAATTTGAATATATGAGACAAAGTTTGGAGTGGTGACTCCTACACCACATCACTAAATCACTAGTGATAGGGCATGTGTCTAGGGGGAGTCTCACGAAAGCTTTATTAATCCCTGGAAGAAGAGAGAAAAGTCAACTCAGGTATGCATATTTCTAAAAATTACTAATGATTTGAAAGTTATAGATTCTTGGACAAAGTCCTTTGTCTGATAAATGGGTGAAATATTTGGATAAACAATCATCAAGAGTCCCTTTTCCATTATCAAAGGGGGAGAAAAAGGTACAAATGCTCTTTATAAGAGAAAGAGCAAAATGTTCTCTACAAATGTCAAAGTAGAGTAGTTGTCCAAGTTAAGTATTAGTCAAATGTGCCATTGCCTAAGGGGGATCAAGTATGGTATGAAAAATTTTAGTTCATACTTATCAGAAGACAATACAAGCAATGCAAGAGAAGGATCTAAATAGTAGACGATTAGAGCATTTAGTTTTCCATTAATGACAAAGGGGGAGATTTTTGGAAATATGATTGTCATTGGTGTCAAAAGGGACATTATGAGAGTGTCATTAATTCTCAATGATGAATATAGTGATCATGGTGATCTTATTATAGGTCAAGGATGATTGGAATGCTTGTGGGCATAAATGGAATTCATCTAGTTCTTCATATTGTTCATCTAGACATTTTAGGTCTACGATAGAAATGATGAGAAGGCATTTTTTTTACATCACCATTACCACATGCAGATGAGTCTGGGGGATTTGATCACATAGTTATGATCATATTAGTCCCCAATTATTATACACCAGAATTAAAGACATGCGATGAAGCATAATTGAAGATATGGGGATGCAAATTTGGCTACTAAGATAAAAATCACTAAGTTTCTAAGTCAAATTTGCAAAAGGGATAAATGGAGCTAGGTAAGCATATTGATGAGGTTAGTGATTACACACATGGAAGTGTTAGGATAAGATGATCACATGATTTTGTTCATTTTTGTGCCTAATTTATATGTACTAAATCTCAAGTCATGTGATGTAGCATGACAAAAGATATGATTGATCAAAGTAGGATCCAAGACATTTTAATAGTGCTTTCCAACATGGTCAAATTTGTATTTTTCAAGAAAAAATATCAAAGGCATTTTTATGATGTCATATCTTGCATGTATGAAGGCTTCAAGAGCAATTAGATATATGGATGGAATCCTCTATGTGAGAGGATCATATGCACTAATTTTCAGATCATGCAACTAAGCGTGACAAGAGTTATATGAGGAAAAAATTTGCCTTTTAGGCATAATTGAGATGGTCTCCATACATAGACAAAATCTACACAAGGTCATGCAAAGTTGTAATGCTTTTACAAAGATCATTTATAAACATTTGTGAAAGAAATAGACGGTAGATCTATTATGGTTTTTTCATGAGCATCTTGAATATATGGACTACATATTCAATTAAGAAGGAATGAGCTCATAATTAAATTATCTTTACTCTTAGACTAGATAGGGTTTCTCAGTAAAACCCTAAGCGTTTAAACATGGTGTCAATAAGAAAGGTTCTATTTTTATATTGATTTGGTATAGTCGAGAACTAGTAACTTAAGTTACAACTTTAGTCCATGTCATATTGTGAAATTGGCCCCTTGACCTAACAATTATTGACTCTGAGCAAAGTTCAAAGGACTTAATATTTCCTAAGTCTAATAATTTATATTATGTCCCAACTTGATCAATGACCCATGTTTCATCATACATAGATGATCTAATAAAGTGAATCAAAGTCAAATTGTCAAAAGGTGCTCCAAGTGAAAGTGCAAGTGATAAGTCTCACATTCATAGATCTTGTCAGAAAGAGACCTGATAAGCAAAAGCTTGTTAAAGGTAAAGTACGAGCTAGTTGGTAGATCAAATGGTGCATAGATGATCCTACAAAGGAGATCCAATAGAGTGAGTGGACTCAAATGCTATAAAGTGCTTGAATTTTAATAACTAAGTCAAGGTAAATTTTATGCATCTTTAGAGATATAATGACATGTAAAAGTTTAAATTAGGAAGATTAAATGGACATATTTTAAAGTTGAGCTATTTAAATATGGACCATTAGATCATGGTGCTTAAGGCAAGATGAACAATTGATATTTAAAGTCATGTCTAGACAAATGGTTAGTTATAGAAACATGTAAGAATTTGTGTATAAGCTCCATATCTTGACATAGATAATGAGATTGATTGATCTAACTAATTAAATCTCCATTAAAGATCCTATGCATCAAAAGTTGAGTCTAATAGATGTAAACACCTAAATCTAGCCACTGATAAACTCCAATTAGGATTTTGGCCAATTTCCACCTAAAATACATAATTTGGCCTAAAAATACTAAATCATGCTAAATGATGTGAAACTGACATATTCAAGTGCCAATTTTGGTTAGGGTATCCCTAAATGGAGTAATGCAATTTATGGGCCAGCTAGCTTTGATTAGTTCAATTGAGTCAAAATACCAAATTTGTACATGGGTGCTCTAGATTGTTCTTCCCTATAAAATATTTTACATGAGAGATGTGCCTTTGTTATTTTTTTTGACAACATCACAAATGGGAATACGCATCTAATGCATTTGACATTGCCTTCCAATTTCAATCTAGTCAAATTTTGGACTGATAACAAGACATTCTGATTAATTTAAGTAATTTGTGCACAAAGCGCTTAATCATGCTTAAGAGATAATTAATCCAAATTAGAGCCTAATTAATAATTCCATGGAAACTTTTTGAATAATTTGTTTTTGAAATGAATATTGAATATCTACATCATCAAGTGACCTCATTTCTTGGGAAAACATCCCTAGGCCATAAGTGCCACAAATATCAGGATTCATGCCCCTCATGCCTCATCAATGCCTTCCATGATGCCCTTCATGCATCTTAGTTTACCCATTATTCTAATTCCATGATGAGGATAATTACAAACTTAATTCCAAAAAATTAATTAATCCTCAACCACACATCTCAATCTTGAGATGGATGGTTTGGGTTGATTCTGATCAAATCCAAAAATCTATAAATAGAGAGGCCATGAACATCATTTCTAAAGCTTAATTAGTGAAAATTTATAATGCCAAATTGGTTACAAATGCTTCAAAAAACTAGTGTTACCATGCCAAATTGATTCCAATCCAAGCCAAAGGTGCCAAGGAGAAGAGGATATAGCCAAGCCTCCTTTGATGAAGACTTCATGAGCACAAGCTGACAAAGCCACCATTACAAAGGCATTTGGAGCATCTAAGGAAGGTGAAGGAATTCTTGTATTTGCTTGCTTGATTTTTTTTTTTGTATTTGTCATTTTCTTTTGTTAACTAAGCTCTCCCTATTGTCTAGGCCTAGAGATGTTATGCTATTAGTGTGTTTATTACACCTTGTTTTCATTTTGGAACTAATACCATACTAACTATCCTCTCTTGAGTCAAATTCATAGATCACAATAGATGTTATAGAGACCTACAGTTATGTTGTGATGTATGGAATCTATTGTAATGAAAAATAGTGGGCCAATAGAATTGAGATGTGAGAACTTATAGCTCAAGTCATAATGAACTAGAGTCCAAAATTTGTGTGATGTGTTATTAGTTCGAGTGTGAACATAAATAATAATCAAACCTTAGAACATTTGTTTATATATATTATATCTAAGACAAATTAAAAAGTGTTGTTGAATGATTGCATTTTCTATTGATCCAAATTGAATATAAAGCAAAGTGGTTGGTGAAGGCAATGAAGTGTGTCAAATAAAGACATATCATAAAGACACAAAAGTAGAGGGAAAAGAGAGGAGTAGAGAGGAATAAAAGAACAAAGAGAATGTGCAGAACATGAGTAGTTATAGATTAGACTTGTAACATAGAATAAGAACCTAGATTCATTTATGAATCTATTTTGTAAACTAGAGTTGTAGCTCCATAGAAGTCTAATAGTTTGATGCCATCAAATAAGTTGAGTGGGTTCTCAGATTAGGGAGTGGGTGCTTCCTTATATTTGGTAATATTAAATCAGGGGATTGGTGTCCTTCAACATTTTGACCAGTGAGGTTGGCCAGTGAGACTTTGAACTATGAGGTTGGCTTAGAATAGTAGTTTTTAGTAGCTATTCTCACTGTGGTTTTTCCCTTTGGGTTTTTAACATATTAATATTTTTTCATATGCATTTGTGCTTGTATGTGATCTTTACATTTATATTTTACTCTACATATGATTTTGAACTTGATTTAAAAGGATTGCAAGACCAATTTTAATTAATATACTGATTCACCCGTCTCAGTATCTAGTTGTGTTCCAACACCAAAATGGAATCATGAAATCATAGATAATGTTTTACATTAACCTACTTCATTAATTGTTTTATAATGGTGTTATTAATATAAAATGTTTACACTAAAGAATTCAAATGAATGTAGTAACCTACATTTCTAGGGATGTTTTTGAGAAATGCATGTGCCTCATAATGCTTAAAATGACTTAAAACTATGTCATGACCAATGGTTGGCTAGATTATAATAGAGTCAAGGGGAAGCTTAAGTAGTGGTGACCAAGGGAGAGAAATTGAATGTTTCAAACATTGTTTCTTTAATTCCTATAACCACATTTAGGTTGAGCATTAGGATGGCTATGGACATATTAAATAGGTTATATAGGTTTTCCATTATCACCTATGCACATGAATAATGGGTGCCCTTATTAGATATAATTATAACTTATGATAAGGTTGTGACACTTGGAGAGGTCATTAGTGTTCAACTCAAGGCACAAATTCTCAAGTTTGATGAAATACCACCAGATGCCAATTTTTACATGATTTTGTATGTAATGGATGCCATCATGGGGATAATGCATGAAAGGTATGAAAAACCTTGGGAACCATCCATAGAGTATGTGAAAAATAGGGTATGTGATAACTTCTCTATATTACATTTTTATAGGTTCAAGATAGAAATTAAGATGATTGCGTAAGGGGTATACTCAATGTTATACTAGGATATTTATGGCCACTTCATGCCATATATTTCAAATAACACAAGGAAAATTATTAAAAATATAGGAGATAAATATCTTTATCTTGATTGTACTATAATTAGGATAAAAGGAATTGGGGCTCCCTTTTTGAATCTCCTTTCTCTTGTTCTTGATGAAGTTATAGAACATGAGATAGCCTTTCAAATTTATAATATTGTGGATGAGGATCTAGATACCAAACACCAAATATATTATTATAAGGTTTCTCTAAGAATCATCTAGATGCAATACACACTAAGGAGGTATCTTAACTCATTTTTAAGGACCAAAACCCACCATAGGCTGAGCCAAGTATAATATAGAGATTGGGATCCCAAAAACATAGTGAGGCAATTCATTAGTGATGTTATGAGGAAGGGAGTCTATATTCTATATGGATATAAGATTTATGAGCATGATCCTACTTTCATGAATGACATATATGATTTTGAGGTCTATAGGTGGATGAATGAGCATAAAATGACTATGGTGGTAGCCCAAGTAATCCAATATGATTATTACATCACAAGGGAGTAGTTGAATAAAATAGTGGAACAAGCAAATAAGGATACAATCTATTAGTGGCCTTAGCCACATGTTCAAACATCCCATGAGCATGATCATCCATCCTCTCCACAAAAATTAAAATATGGACCATTAGATGAAATCACCCTTTAGGGGGAGGTATATCTATAGCTAAGAAATAAAATATTAAAGGGACTACCAATGCCTTAATTAATAACAACAATGTTGTAGATTATGAAATAATTAAGAGTTTTATCTCCTATAAGTCAATAAGTAGAAGTTTTTTATTTGGTACCATTACCCCCATTGAATACAGTTCAATAGGTAAGTCTCATTACATACAAGGGTCTATTGCATCAATACCTTCCACAGTTTCAATTTCAATACCTCCATCTTCTCCACCTATGATTTTTACAATTATAATGCCTACATCTCCCACTTCTCATACCATTTCCACCACACTTCCACCCTCCAATACATAAATTACTTCATTCCCTACTCCATCTAATTTAGGGAACGTCCCTATGACTACCAAGCCATCCATGGTCACCTATTATAGGAATCTAAAGACTCCTCTAGTTTCACCTAAAAATGTGCTATTGGAACAATGACCTATCAAACAACCATTTACTAAAGGAGGTATTCTACATGAGAAATAAGAGGGAATAAAGGAGAGACATAAAATAAGGACAAAATAAGTGGAGGTTGTCTAGGTGTTGGACATTGATGAAGAAGATAAAATATGGGAAACTAAAGAGGAATAGGTCTCTGGAAAAAACATAGAGCTTGAAGAGGAAATATATTTCTTTAATATAATAGATGAAGAGTAATATATAAACATAAATATATTAGGAGAATATTAAGGAATGATCCCCTACTCTATGCCTCATTAAATCATCTACAACCTCAAATTAAAGTCTCTCCCTATAAGACATTGCTTCAAAATCATCTACTCCAATAGATACATCAACTACTAGCTCAAGCACATAGATTCTCACTGAAGAGGAAAGACAATATTTTAATAAGGTACTATCATATATCTCTTCTTATATTACTATCAAAGATTCTCAAAAAAAAAAAATTCCATCCACTATCCCAACTATTACATCTCTATCTCCATTTGAGTAGACTAAGAAATAGGTTTATGATTCTTAGGGTCCAGTCTCTAATTATTTAGATTATTTTAATCATTCAACCATTTCCTCAATAATGTCTATGCCTCAAACCCTAAACATAAGTTCCATTTTGAATATTTTATCACTATCTCCATCTAATGAAACTGAATACTATCAAGATAAGAAAATACTAATAGGCAAATCTTCTAAAATAATAACCTATATCGATTCATATTGAATGATTCAAATAATTAAAAACCATTCATTAATAAACCTCAAATTATAATTGGAGTTGACATGAAAAATTTGGAACTCTAAAAATTAATAAAAATTGACCTACTAATTTTAGTAAGATTCACATACAAGCATACAAAACTCTAAAAATATCCAAAAATAAACTAAAAAATAAAATTAACCTATTAGATGAATATCAATTTAAGTTCAAGTTTGGTTCCAAAAATATACAATTTATAAAATTATAAAGATACCAAAAATCATATTAAACTATAATTTCAAACCCTTCGATGGTCACTATGGCCTTCAAAAATATTTAAAATGTCCATATCTAGATAGACCCAATTATGGCTGGACCAAATTTTTTGAGATAGTCATTTTGGCATGAATATGGGATTTTAACAAAACTATTGATCAAAATTTATGGCCTCTAAAAGTTAAACCTCTTTTTTTACATCACCATGTTCAATCCCTAAGCTCCACCAATGCCATCCACCTAGTTAGATTTATATATATCATGGTCAAATCCAACTGAATCCTCTATAATGAATGTCATAAGAAATATAGGGTATACTAAATACATAGTAGATACTACACCCCATAATATATTTTTAGAATGGATCAGGCTCAAACCTCCACTTTCCCAAATCCCCATCCAAATAAGCAATTTCATGCTCTCACCAAGTCTCATATCACCTTTTGTATACACATAATATTTTCAAACTTTTATCACTTACTGACTCTCTCTATCTTGCAAGAATCCATTGAGTCTCAATATCTCTTAGTTCACACCTTAAGGGGTGCACCGAGAAAGGGGTGGGAAGACCATTGGTGCTTTTCATGATAATTGTCCCTTTTACAACTTGTTAACTACAAACTTGTCTCCCAAAAACCATATCCCTAAACTTGTTCTTCTCTATTTTACAATCCTCAATAATTTCCTACCTTTCCATACATATTTTCATCACCTTAAGCCCATTTTTAAATTCTATTATACTAGGTCGAGTGGGTTGACCTTGTACTATTTTGGATAAAATTCATTTAGGGTCTAGGTTGGATCTTGGCTGACCTAGCCCGTGACCTAGTGAATTTTTGTCCATAATTGTACTAGGTCAAGTGGGTCGACCCTATTGGCCAAAAATTTCAAGAGGGATTAGGTTTAAATATGACTATATATACAAGATCATTTCTCTATTATTTAGAGAAGATAAGAAGTAAGAGCTATTATGCATCTGCTTATCCACCATTCTACTTAAGGAGTAAGCTTAGGGTTTCATACTTTGTTTGGAGATAAGGATCTTGTCTTATGGAGAAGTATTTTAGATGAATTTATAGGTTATGTATCCTACAGCTAATTTGTATTTGTCATCCTTACATACCATAACAAGTGAAACACCTTGGCCAAGGGAGAGATTGAGGCTCGACATGTTTATCTTTAAAGGTAAGTATTTCTAACTTTTTTCCTCCTATGTAAGAGTAGATAAATATGTATTTTTACTTATCTTCTATGAATTAAGATTTTGTATATATTGATGTGAATATATGTCTCTTATGCATGTTTAATTTTTTTGTTTATTAACCCCACTTTATGCCATAAGCTTTGGTGAGCACTAGATTATATTTCTTTATGAAAACTTAGGGCCTAGTTAGCTTGTTGCATGATTGTGCTTGATTGGAGGCTTTGGAACCCTCCTTATCATGGTTTAATGTGATAATAGATTCTATAATTGGGTCTAATAGATCCCCATATTGGTTATGTTCCAGATTTTCTAATGTATCCCCAATCGTAAGTGTAACTATGATATATATTCTATAAGTTAGGATTGATTTATAGACATGGTGCATTTATGATTGCATACATTCTAGGGAACCCAACATTAATCTAACCCTTGTAGGTTTTATCTCATTTTTTTCATTATTTCATCATTAAATTTATTATTTTTCTATATTTATGATACTAGGTTGATAATGTTGGTATAGTCTCTAACTTTTGTGTGCAGGTTTAACACATAGTCACATCAATACAACTATGTTCTATTTGTGAAGGTTTTTCATAAAGTATAGGATACTGGGTCAAATCTACCAACACAATACAAGTTTTCACTTCTAGATAGGCTACTAGGTCAACTTTATCAGCAAAGTACACTTTCAAACTTTTAGAAAAAATACTAGGTCAACACTATTAACATAGTATTATTTACAGGGTTTAGCGGTAGGGTTTTATAGAACTAGGTCAACCCAGTTGACTTAGCAAAAATTTCAAGCAGCGTAAACAAAAATTTTAAAAATTCTTATAATCTTCCAATCGACTAAGGTTCCTTTCTCTCTTTCTCTTTCATTTCTGTTATTCATTGTAGATCTATTTTTCACAGTTTTTAGTCTTTAAAATTGCCCCTATATAATAAATTAGGTCCACTCCATTGACCTAGTTCTATATTATGTTTTTTTATCTAGAAGACTAGGTTTACACTATTGATGTAGTTCTTTAACATACCCTTTCTTCAATAGTACAATAGTGACACTGTTGACATTATTATATAAGATCTTCATGCACTATCATCTGAATTGACACTGTACTATGTTTTAAAGTTGGAATTAACACATATACTAGTAGTTAGCTCACACTTTCACTTCCAATTGTTTGCATGATTATAATATATCACATAGTCTAATTAGGTGGTTTTTCAATATACTGTTTAGTTTTACTATTTTCTATTTTATTGCACACACTACCAAATGACATAATCTTAAAACATACTTAAAAAATTATATACCAAAGGCCTACCTACTTGGATTTCATCACCAAGAGGGAGGCTAACTTGGTTTTTTGTCCAAGTATAAACACATGGTTAATGGTAAATATTGGAAAAGCACCCAACACCTTTATCACTATGGTGTGTGAAGTGAGGGGGTAGGCCCCAATACAAAGCCAATACCATTACCAACATAGATCCCTTTTAGCCTAAACATCCTATAACCATTCATAGATTGATTATTATTTCCTTGCTTACAACCAACTTCTTAACACACTTAAAATCATACTCTAATAATCTAACAACATTCAAGATGGCCATTTTGTTAGCATTTAATTTCCAAATTGACTACTTATTATTTACTCAATTATATGTTGTATTGAAAAAACTTGCATTAGATAACATTGGGAAAGGTTTTGTGATGTGTGCCTCAATTGAATCATCTTCATTGACCTAATTTATTTTGTGTTTCTTTTCACTTCTTTTTTTCATAATTACTTGTAAACTTTTTCTTATTTTATTACACAGTCATTCTACTTGACACAGTCTCTTACAGACTATATGTTTCCCCTACCTACAATACTAGGTTGACCCTATCAATTCTATATTTTTTTCACCTTTTCTCTATCTAGGTTACATAACTAGGTCAACTTAGTTGACTTTATATCCTTGTTTTCTTAGTTTCTAAACCTTATTTATAGTACTAGGTTGACCTTGTTGAATTTATACTCTTTTATGTCCCTTATATTTTATTGCTTTTGCATTACCTTTTTTCCTTATCTATCCCTTCTCCCTCATCATGAACTTCATGTTTGAAGACAACACTGAGCTGAATTTAATGGATATGATGATTTTTACCAACCCTCATAGGTTCTCCCATAAGTAGATCAGGGTTCCTCTCCTGGATGAGATTAATGTTCATATGGTCACTCACACAATGAACTATGGGACCCTTCATCATTCCTCTTCACTTTTTAATCCTCTCTTCTCACTTGAAGATCAACCCAAATTAGAGTATAAACCAAAAATGCTCTTCTTTATCTTTAAATTTCCTCAACATTGAGGAAAGGTCTTTCTACCATTTACCATCTCATGATTAGTGGTCAAGTTGAAGAGACTCATTCACCCTCTCCCATGTTCTCACATGGATTTGGGGATAATAGTTTCTTTTATTCTCAACCTCTTCCCTCTATTTTGACCCCTTCCCGCACCATGACTTATTCTTCTTTGAATTCTACCTTTGTGACTAGTATCTTCACTAACATTGTAGGTTATATATCTTGTAGGCCTCTTCCAAGACCCAATCTCCTCAACTCTTACACTAGTGAATTGTTTGTTACCCATGGTAATCATGCTTCTAGTTCTTCCTTTTCTCATCCCTTCACTATTACATCCTTTAACACAATAAAATTATACCACTAGTACCTCATATTATAATAGTTCTTCTCAAGCTCGTACCGACACCCATAGTGGTACCCAAGCCACTATTTCTGATTCTAATGTTTAAAACAATACCAATAATTAAATTCAAACCCACAAAATTTTATTACAAATGTGTAATCAAATGAATAATATTCAAGATCATAATTTAAATTAAATGATGTGAATTCAAAACCACCTTATCCATCTCTAAACCTACCCTAAATAGATGGCATAGGGCATGCGTAATCAAAACTTCCCCCCACCTCCTCTTCTATATTCCCATGGTAATTTTATCCCTCAACCTCTTCTTATCAACAAGATAATCAAACATCTTCAAACTAAGCCTCTTACATCTCCAATTGATAATATCTATATAGGAGGCATCAACCCTACCATTTCTTATAATGGGTCAATTGATCCTACTCTTCATCTAAAAACATTTGGATATATATAAAAATATTGGGTCAAATTATACACCTTATCTACTACAAATATATTATCCAAAACTCTCATGAGTGATGCTTTATATTGGTACAACCAACTTAAAACTCATTCTATTACTAGTTTGGAAGATTTAGTAAATTCTCTAGTTTAAGCGTTCCAAATTAGTGATCTTCCAAAAAATGCCTTGGCCCATTTGATCAATTGTAAGCAAATTGAAAATGAAACTACCCAAATTTTTGTTAAAATGTGGAAAACATTATCCAATAAATGTGAACACAACATGGTTGATGATAACCTTTTTCATCTCTTTACCAATTCTCTCTTTCCCAAGTTTCAATATCAGGTCTGGACTCTCTCTTCATGTACTTTGGAAGAATCTATTGACCAAGATAAATATCATGATTTATTTATGCATAAATTGAAGCCACCCCAACCTTCTATGGGTACTTGTATCTTACTCAAAAATAAGAATCATCATGCTACCAATGATGGTGTCATGGACTCTTATGACACCATTCAAACTATTCAAGCTATTATTCCTAACCAATCTTCAAAACCAACTCCCCCTTCTCAAAAATTCACCAATCCTTATTTATCTTAACCTAATAACATAAATGTTCAAAAATATTTATCCTCATCTGAATTACTAAAATTTCTACCTAGGCCTCTCCCATGAGAACTTGATCCCACTCATCCTATGAAATCTTGGTCATTCTCATGAGAGCTATAAGCAAATTCATAATTTGGCTATGTATTTTCTTCTTGGTCCCAAATTTTATCATGATTTTATCATTTGGAAATGCTAACAAGCCTATGACATTTCTTTCAAAGATCATGCAACAAATATTAAATCTCAATCTTTGATTCAAGATGATACTCATTGGCCATATATAAATATCCTCTTCCAAATCACCAATATAACCAAGACAAGCCCACCCTTTCCACTAATAATTTATATAGTCTTATTGACCCAATTTTTTAAGAGAATGTGGTTAATATACCTAATATGTGAAGGGTGGTTTCTCCCATTAATCCTCAACCCATCTACACACTTCCATTGTCTCTCACATTTTATGTTATCCAAGATTCTTCTCCAACTCACTTAAATGAGTTGGGGCAAGATGACCTTATAAATTTTTACAAACCAATTCCAACTCCTCCCTTGGATAACACTTCTCATACTATTTATACCATCCCTCCATCTTCCTTACCCAACACCAATGACACTCAAACATCTAACAACACTTATTCTATCACTTCTCAAAACCAGCCTACATCAACTAATTCATCTTCTCAACATAATTTAAAACCTTGTTCTAAACATTCTACATCTTATCAACATAAATTTCAATGCACTTCAACTCCTCCTTCTGAGGACCTCCTTCAACACTATGCACCTCTTTATAACAATATTATTATGGATTATGATGAGTGGGATATCATCATAGAACTAACTAATATTCCATCCCATATCCAATTTATTGAATTTATAAGGACCTATCCTCATCAATGAAACAATATTATGTAACTTTTGCTTGAAATGAACATTCCTTATCCTCCCCTAGTATGATGCGAAGCAACCTTATTTGGATCCAAAGATAACATATTAAAACAATGTAAAGAGATGTCCATCCAAGTTGATGAAATGATAGACACTTTTCTTTCCCTTAAATTTCCCATCACTTACATGATTCTTGATTAAATTATGATTTGTGTGAATGATCCTCCTCTATTCATTCATGTCCAAATTGGTGATATGCAAGTCAAGTGTGCCTTGATTGATGAAGGTTCTAGTACTTGTGTGGATTCTCTCAATTTTACCAGAACCCTTGGATATTTTGAATGTAATCTCAAATCTACAGACAACACATGCCAAGGCTAAGATCAAAGGTAAATTCCTCCTTTAGGTTGCATGTGGCTTCTCATTACAATCCAACCTATCACCATTTATGTGAAGGTAATGATATTTAACTTTCCTCTATCTTACAACATCTTCCTTAGTAGGCCATGGAATCATCATATGAGATTAGTTGCTTATTCTCCTTGTTAATGCATTAAATTCCCTCATAATGGATCTATCTATAGGATTCAGGGTGACACTAACCCTTGGAATTTTGAACAATTCCAAGACCGTGGTGTCTTCAAGATTTATACTCTTGAACCTTTGCAAATTATTCTATTTAGTGATTCTCAATTATTTATCTTTCCCATCAATTCCACTCGAGGTTATAATGGTCATCCCAAAATCATTGGGAACATTCCTCCTAAACTTTTATATTTCAATGATGATGAGCTTGATGAGATCAATATCAAGATTAAAAATTTTGATCTCTCACCTCATCTCATATCTCATCTTCTTGCTTCTTTACAACCTCATTCTTGTAAACCACCTTGTGATGATACCCCCATTGTCTTAATAATAATTTAAATTCCATTCATCACACCTCATTAGATGATAATGTCATCCCTATTTGTATCATTGATCTTCATACACCTGATTATGATGATGGTTATACCTTAGACAATCCATTTTTAGGTCTTTTTTAGGCATGTGATGCTAAGATTATCAGTTATCATTGCTCCTTGCTTCAATATTTTACTATATATTCCCATATTAAATCATGTATAGTTCTTAATTTTATAATTTTTGTTCTTCATAATGGGGTAGAGATGGTGCCAATACCTCTAGTTTCTGAAGAACCTCGTAGGAGTATGCTTATAGATCATGCTATAATTGGACCCTATCACTTTGTTAGGTATAATAACCCCTATAGTTTGCTTATCCCTAAGATTCATGTAACTCTACTTCAAAATTATATAGACCCTACCCCTCCCTTAGTAGAGCTTGCTTTGGATCCCATTCCTATAACTACATTAGCTGAGTCTATTCCTAATTTTGATCCTCACTCCTTCCATTGAGCCTAGTCTAATCCTTTAACCAACACCACCTTCTCTCAGTGATGGTTTGATTCCTTTATCATATTTAGCTCCTTTTTCTATCCAAATAGGTTGATGAGACTTCCTAAACTCCTTCCAATTATGTTACACTTCCTCCTATGAGTACACCTACCAAGCCTATTCGTAGGTTTATCTATTGCTTCCATGACATAGATAACCATTCATCCATGCATTATTACAAGATGTGATAATATATTGGCACTTTGCATCTTACTACCCCTAAGTCTTCAAACAAGGACATGCCTACCCTAAATATGCTTCTTGATTATATTACTAAGTATGGATAGGTATATTATCTATGGCATCAATGTGGCACCCATCATACTGATCATTGACACATCCTTTAACAACATCTTAAAGATCAATTTTTTACCATTCCCACACCTTCTACCATTCATCCCATAAGCCATTCCTAAAATAAGGATCCCCCTTATTCTCCCATGGTTTTACCTCTTGTGGTTCCATCTCCTCTTGTGGTCCCTTCTTCACCTCCTATTTCTCCACCTATGAATCCTCCACTCATGGACCTTCCCTCACTTGTGGCTCCTTCCCCATCAATGATCCCTTCATCTCCTATAGATTCCACTCCCATGTATTCTTAGGAGTTTCCCTTACATGACATCCCTCCTTAGCATGATACGTGAAACATTCTTATCTTTTCTATTGAGGAGATTAGATGTGAAGTATTTTTCTAGTTTTTTTTAAGATAGATGAGACATTAGCTATAGTTTGCATTCAACTTCATAGAGACTTATCAAATGTTTTAGATAATGTTTGTGGGAAAATATATTAGTAATCATGAGCACATGCATGTTGTTCTTACATTTTCATTTGGATTGGACATGTGCTCTAGCTTTATTTTTATCTATTTGTTATATCATTTGAAATTGTGTCAAATTATTATTTATCTTATATGGTGACTTTAATTTTGCATTTTATATTTCTTATAATGTCATTTATGTTTGCTCATGGATGTCTTATTTATCATTGCTTTCTTTCTCTTCTTGATTTTATTTCTTAAAACTCCCTTATTCTCCTTTCATGATTATTTGATTTCTTATCTCTATATACATAAATAATTGTTATTATGACTTGGTTATACCAACCTTGTTCCCTTTAGTCATTCATTCTAAACTATGTGATTAGTTAACAAAAAATTCATCTCACTTTAATATCCTTTTATCAGTCCACTTTTGATTCCTTTTATTCCTCTTTATTAACTTTTTCAAACTAAGCATATGGATGGTTAAGACTTGAGATAACATGATGGTTTATTTTTAAGCCTAAGTTTTCTAGTTAGTCTTGTCTTTGGTTACTTAGATTCTTTTAGCCAAAACCTAAAGATCACTCATGTGTATCACTCTATCTCTCATTATTGGTAATTCCAAATTCATATGGAGGAGGAATATAAAAATCCATAAAAATATTCAAAATATAAATTATTTAATAAAAGGCAATGATCCTGAAGGAAAAACATTAAAAATTATCAAAAGTTAAATCACACTAAAAGATGTGATTTCAAGCACATCTCTTTTTTCTATTCAAAGATAAAAATCCATAGTTGGCCTCATAATAGAGCTGAGGTCTATTAGGGTGTGTTAATCTAGTATATTAGGAAAGGAGAATAAAAAAATATTTTAGTGATACCTACTTTAACAAGAAAGTACCCAATTTTCATAATAAATTGACAGATTTATAAAGGGTCTTGAGGAAAGGGTAACACATCATGGGAAGGTAGGTCCATCTTAATTTTATTATAAAAATCTACATTCATGATTTTATCTTAGTATCACACTTATTTGGATACACAACTTTGTGTCTGTAGCAAACAAGTTTCTTTTGCACATTGATGGTCAATAATCACTTATTATCTTCTCATGTCCTTAGTATGACTCATGTCTCTTAAGGTCTTCTCATAAAATGCCTAAGTTATGATTTTTACACCCCCTTTTTTCACTCTTAACAACCTTCATATTTCCTCTTAAGAAATATTTATTTGTTTATTGATCAATCCCCTAGGGATTTCATTTTCGAGTTACATTATAAAACCATGGATAGGACCGGGCCTTCCTCACAAATTACAAACATTTCACATTCCTATTACCAACATCTCTTTTTACCAATATTTTCACATATTCCACCTCACTAGTGTTCCTTTTGTGAGTTGTAGTGTAAGACCATGGATAGGCCCTAGCCTTCCTCATAAAATTTCCAATAATCCAAGTCACAACAAAAAATACATGTGTTAAATATGAGATAAAATTTGATTGATCATGAAGTTACATGTCATTAACATCCTTCCAAACTTGATTTATTATGTTTTATGTGTACTTCATGTCTCTTTCACTTTTATATTCTTATTTTCCAATTGTATGTAAGAATCCAACCATTTCTTGAGTTTTTCATACTTCCCAACTTGAATTAGTGTGATAAATTTAAGACCAATTTTGCCAATTTCATTTTTATTTTATACTTCACAATGTGATTTAGTATGATTGATTGACTTAATTGATTTTTTAATACCACTTGTTCTTTTACATGTTTTCCACTTTATTACATTATTTTCATACTTCTTAATGTGATTTAATGTGATTTTACTTGTTTTAATTTATTGCCAATATTTGTGATGGTTAAAAAAATGTTTTTTCCCTCTTTTTTGCCATCCTGTTGGTTTATTATACTTAGTAATTTTTTTGTTATTACACATTTCCCAATGTGAAATAGTGTGTAGTACATTTGTTTTAGATTGAATACTTAGACAAGTCTTTTTTGCCTATTTATTTTATTTTAACCCATGCATGTGTCCTACATAATGCTAGAAAATAAACCACAACACATATGTTTCCTATAGCATATACAACAAAATTAAAATACATGTGTTAGAAAGAAATATATCTAAGCATCCACAACCACAACCATAATTCAAATGCATAAGATCAACATCCAACTACCATATATATATATATATATATATATATATATATATATATATATATATCATGTGTTTTTGATACAAAGTACAAAAAATATATATCATTCTAGTTCTACAACTAGGATCTATCCTATTTATCTTATGGCCTAGCCATACTGCCCATAGATGCCTCAAATAGTTCCCTATGAATAGTAAATTATAAAGAGGCTTTCCAAGATCTCAAACCATTCACCTATCCCTATAGTTTGGTCACCTAGGTTTGTACCTACATTAGCTAGGTCACGTTAGCCATATGCATGGTGCTCTCTTGCTCCAAGGCCTTCCATGCTTGTGACTCTCTCACTCCCACCCTTGGTGTTGTTTATGGCTCCTCCCTATAAGGCCCATACTTTCCTTGAATCCTCTCCTACCAATTTGAACTAGATATTTGAGGCATATACTATCATAGGATCCTCCAGTATCATAGGGTCATATGGAATTAGTGCCTTGTCAAAGATCTCATGGATTGCTCTCATCACCTAGGATCCCCATCTAGTATCCTCCTCTATGGGATATACAAAATTCAAACCAAATATATATTAAATCACTAATATATATAAAAATATATCTATAATCTATCTCAAATAACTTAAGCAAATTTGAAACCATATAATATTACCTATTTGAGTATCACCTACTACTGTCTCCCCATCTACATGATTACCAAACACAGTCTTTCCATCAACTCATCCTCTAATTAACTCATCAGTAGGACATCACCCAATAAATATAAATCCTTAGGTCACCTCTCATACCCATCTCAATCTAAACTTGATTGGTACCTTTATAACCCAAATCTATCTTAGGTTGTTTGATGGGTCATCTAGGATGACCACTCTTTATGATCTCTCTCACTGCCAGTGTCACCATTAATAATGTAATTGAAGTGGTCACTACTCCTACTATGGTTCTAGATATGGTACCTCTAACACTAGTACATCCATATATATCTCTTCTCTCTCTACTACCTATCATGCTCAACCTAGCCATGGTCTTTCACACCATAGTCTAATCTCTAGTCTAACTACTAGTGGTCCTACTCCTCCTCTCCCCCTTGAATCTCTCTCATGTCTGGCCCAAAATATGGGTACCACTATCAAAAAATTTAGGTAAGGGAGTCTCATATATCTTGGTATGCATGTAAATTGATGTAGCTCTATCCAGCAGGTATAGTGGTCTATAATCTATGCCCATGTTAATGATGGTGCCACTATCCCCCAACTCAGCCATACTGTATTGGTGTGCCCATATGGATACCAGATGATGTCTACTTATTTAAATATATATAGAAATAACATGTGGGGTATGATCCATACTACCTGATCTTATTACCACTTTTACACTTGAGGAAACTGATCATCAACTACATGGGACAATGTAGTTGGTCGATACATCAAGAACCTCTCATATATCCAAGAACTCAAAAAAATAATTGGTCCCATGGTCTTCTACCCTTTGGATAAAATCATATACATGTCATGCATAAGTTGGACCTAGATGATATACCCTAGGTCATAAAGTGCCCCTACTCTAAAATAGATAGGCATAAGGTTATTGCATACATTGATACCTTACCATCTGTATTGTGACATAGAACTCATACTATCACAAGTAATATAACCACCTTCTAAATATAAAAAATATACAATGTATACATGTCAAATAGGATAAATCTTAGCCTAGGATATATCCTATCTAAGCTTTTTACCCACATGACTAAGGCTCATCTCTCTTCCTATCCATCTAGTACTCCCATGAGCACTAATGTACCTCTTATCAAAAGTTTAAGAATTGCATGGACATCCTCTAGGGTGAGACCCACCTCGATGATATACCCATCCACATCCCATCTAAATTTGTTAGTCAATCATTCCTATATTTATAGAAACATTACTATTAGATCATAACTCAATGATACTCAAAACATATCCATAATATCTCCTAGACCTAGCATCGCTAACCTAGATTGGTCCTCAACTATCAATCATTATGAAAGGTCTAGGAGCCATGTTGCATCTACAAAATGATAAAATCTCATATGCCCCTACAACCATAAAACAAAAAAAATATGTATTATACCTCCATGTCACTTATAATCAAATACATTCTTTTCAAAATCTTACTAAAAACAAAACTTAATTTGCCTTAACCTATCCACTTTTGACTAATTTAACCTAGTTTTAGCCTAATTGGATAGTTTAGTATTCAATCAAGTATTCAATGCCTTTATAGTAATATTTCAATATATTTCACACATTTTTGTACTATTCTGGTCACTTAGTCAAACACTAAGTTGACCAAATTTTCCTCATTTTGACCATGTTGATTTAACAAACTAAGTTGACCCTTTACTTCCCCCCCCCTTAGTACTAAGTTAGTGGAGTGGATTAATTTACTAAGTCAATAGTGAAGTACTAAGTTTATAACATGGAAAACAAACTAAGTTGGCACACACCTACGAAGTCAACAATGTGGATTTCAAATTTTTAGCCTACGAGGTCGACTGGGTTGACCTATTGGTTCTGAATACCAACCCCTTTCCCTTCTTGTAATAAATGCCTTTGGTAGTTATTACTCCTATTCCTTTCAACCCATTTCCTCTTTTGTCCTCTAGTACCCCTAATGACTTCCTCAGGTTCATTTTTATTCTTAAAATTGATATATTTTATGCATTTATATAAAAAACTCACTTTTTAATAAATATTCAAAAATAAGTTTGAAATTCTTAATGGCCTACCTGTGCTACATCTGCTATGGATATTGGGCATCCCTCTCATCTTGATTATCACCTCCTTGCCATCTTAGCTTTAGTGCCTTTCATTTGGCCTCTCAGAGCTCTATTTTTCTCTCTGAATAATTCAAGCAATAAGTAAATTGCTTCATTTTCACCCTATTTAAATTTACTTTTCACAATTCTTTACCTTTCAAATATTTACCATTAAATCTTGGTTTTGATCATATCTTTGTTTTTACTAAACCATTTCTCAAATCATAAAATGTTATGGAATCTTGAAATCATAGATATAATTTTCCACTACTATATGCCTATATTCCAACTTTTTTGATTTTTTATCTATTTTTTTACACTAATCTCTATAGGCTCACCTAATATTCTTCACATTGGACACCTTCACTTCTCTCATAGTCTCCTTTATTATGTACAAGACTAAGGTAAGTAAATGTATGTGTTTTACAATTCTATCCTTTCATTTATCTTATTTACTCCTTACTGTATTTTACTTAGCATCATGTTATGTGTTATCATGTTCTATTCCCAAATCACCATCCCATGTTGCACTCACATGACACGTGATGAAATTTGAGTGGTAACATGTATACATATAATATTTTCAAACTTTTATCACTTATTACAGCTCTTTATTTTTCAAGAACCCATCAAAAATCAATTTCTTTGAGTGCATGCCTTAAGGGGTGTACTAGGAAAGGGATCAATAGATAATTGGTGCTTTGCAGGATTGTTATCCCTTTTGCCACTTGTTATCTACACACTTATCTCCTAAAAACCATATCCCTAAGTTTATTCTTCTCTATTACACACTCCTCATTAATTTCCTACCTTTTCATCCCTCTTTTCCTCACCTTAATTCCCTTTTGATAGTCTACTATACTAGGTCAACTAGGTCAACCCTGTACTATTTTGGGTAAAATTCATTTAGGGTCTAGGTCAGATCTTGGCCAACTTAGCATGTGACCTAGTGAATTCTTGTCCATAACAGTACTAGGTCGACCCTGTCATCAAATTTTTTTAGAAATTATTAGGGTTAAATCTACCTATATATACAAGATCATTTCACCATTATTTAGATAAGAAAATAAGTAAGATTTATTACACATCAGCTTATCCACCATTCTACTTGAGGAGCAAGCTTAGGGTTTCATACTTTATTTAGAGATATGCACATGGTCTTGTGGATAAGTCTTTTAGATGAATTGATAAGTTGTGTATCCTAGAGATAATTTTTATTTATCATCCTTACTTACCATAAAAACCTCTTGTGAATCACCTTGGCCAAGGGAGAGATTGAGGCTCGGTGGGTTCATCTTCAAAGGTAAGTAGTCCTAAATTTGTTCCTCCTTTGTAAGAGTAGATAGATATGAATGTGTAATTATCTTCCATGCATTAGGATTGTATATACATTGGTGTGATTATATGTCTCTTATGAATGTTTAGTTTTGTTTTTTATTACCCCCACTTTGTGCCACAAGCTTTGGTGAGCACTAGATTAGATTTATTTAATTAATTTATTATTAGTTTAGTGAGATATTAAAACATATAGCTTAGTTAGGGTTGTTTCATGATTGTGCTTGATTGGAGGCTTAAAAACCATCCCTATAATAGTTTATTATGATAATATTTCCCCTAATTAGGTTTAGTGGATCCCCATATTAGTCATGTTCCCAATTATCTAATATATCCCCAATCGAAAGTGTAAGTATGATCTATCTTCTCTGAGTTAGAATTGATTAATAGAAATGATGAATTTATGATTTCATACACCTTCCATTACCCCAAAAACCACTTAGATATATGAATATGGAGAGGTCATTGTGTTTAAATTGGTTAAGGAGTCACAAGAAATTAAAACAGACATGATGGGCTTAGTCTTCACTGAGTTTCCTATAATAAGTAACTAATTTGAAAAGAAGAGTGGTAAAATTCAAAGATTGAAGAAAATGAAGGGAGTGGATAATAACACATGGGAGGAAGTAATAGTGGAGTAAAGGGAAAATATATTCCTCCTAGATAAGAAACAAAATAAAATCCCAAATGACCCCACATAGTATACATAAGAATTAAATGCATTTGTACACACAACAAGGGAAGTAATGAAGGAAATGTTTAGAATTTTAATGCAGGATAAATAAATACAACTCTAATAATAAATCATTTAAGCTCCTAGAGAGATTGTAGACAATTTACAAAGTTCAACCACCAAGTTGTATGACATATTGAATACAATCAAGGCTTCGAGGGGTGAGTCAATAACCTGAGTAGGGAATAATAATAAAATTTTGGATCCAATTGAAATAAATTGATAAAAGTATCAAATTATTGATTTAATGCACAAGGAATAGTGCATACAATCATTTGAATTTAATGACTACATAGGTGGTAGTTTGGGCCTTAAACTATGTAATTTCAAAGAGAGATGGTGCTTTCTAATGGGACACTCAGATGAAAGTTTTGATAACCCAACTAGTAGGCCAATAAAAGGATGTCATTGAAAATTTTAAAGATATGAGAGCCATAAGAATGATAACCTCTATGGGCAAATTGATAAATAAGACCAATTTTGATGTACTTATTAAAGTAGTAGTTGTTGACAATTTCAAGGTATAGGTACATGGTACTGTATACAAAATTAAAAAAGAGATTCTCCAACTTATCATTTTTGCAAAGGACAAAGTGACTAAATTATAGGCACTCATGGTAAGATTCAAAGCCTATATAACTAAGCATCAAATTTTTATGAGTGAAGTTGGTAAAATATTCAAGATTTATATGCCTAATTTTGATATTTTAAATACGTAATTTGATGTTGTGTATGAATTATTCAAAAATCTAAAGGCTACTGAGGATGTTGCTAGGATATTGCCTATGGGTCATCCAAAATATACATTAATATTTTAGCCTCAAAGGTTATTTCATCATAAAATGTTCGTTCCTCCTAATTATACTTCAAATAAATTAGTAGAAACAATTAGATCTTAACCTATAATAACTCCATCAACTTCAATTACCACGTCAAGTTCACAATGTACTTTTTCTTTGAGAAATACCTACTTGGCACCATAGTTAAATATGAATGTATATATTTAAATTTATTATATGGTTAATAATTATAATATATGTATTTTATTTTGAGCATGTACATATATTTATATTGTAACTATGGAATTTTGGTCAATTATTTTATTTTGTATCATGTACATGCATACTATTTATGAGTCCTAAAATTGAAAATTATAATTTTAGACTTTTCATAGAGGATGAAACAACCCCTCCCCAATATTATATATACTTGTATCTTCCTGATTCCAAAGGGAGGATAATTTTGGCTTTTAAGATAAATAATAAATTTGGAGGATTGTTATACAATTTGTCTTGATGTGCAAATCTTATTCTTCTCTAAGTATATGAGTCTTTAATTAATTTTTTTATTATCATATTTTAGCATTTGGGTTGTGTATAGGTACTCTTTGATATAATTATTCATATCATTTAGTAGATAATTTGAATGATTTATGTGTAATAATCATAATCTCCCTTTGTATATGTTTAATTACAATCTCAAAAATGTAAAAACCTTTGTCTATGTGCACTAAAGTTCATTATATTGTTTTTTCCTTGGAATCTTAATTATGTCTAACTATCTATGTGCTAATAGTAAACTACAACAAAAATTAGTTCATTGACTAATTATACATCCCCTAGTTCAATATCTAGTCTAAAAAGGTTTCATATCTGACTAATTCACAAAGCATTATTGTCTTCCCTATCCTTCTTTCCTTTTGAGTTTATTTGATCCTTCCCAATTTAGGTTAGATTAATCATCAATCCATCCATCTCAATTAGGTCTATACTCATGTTATATCCAAACCTTTTAAGGTAAATAAATGTTACACTCACTGTTATTCCACCACCAAGTTATTTATGAAACCTAATACCCTCGAACTCATGCCTTGGAAGTGAATCTTTATTCATTAATCCTAACATATTAGATGATACCTTGTAAGGCTCCCTAGTGTGTATAAGAACCACTCTATAGGAATTTATATGGTGTCATACCGAGGTCCCTTTTCATATCTTTTAAAATATCACTTGAGTTGAACTAGATAAACCTATAAGGCTAACAAGGTGTACCTCAAATACTAACCCAGTAGTCCCACATTTGGAAATCCAAAGGAAAGTTAGGTTAAACATATATGTTTTAAGTGGAACCTATGCCAAATCTTATTCCCAAAATAAGATATCTTGTCATCTTCCACATATAATTTCCCTAGCTTGGTTTTCTATCTCTATCATTATTGTTCTTAGGGACTACATGATTTGCATAGAAACTTTATGGAGTATATATTTTTATTTTATCCCTCAGGAGGTAGGACTACCAAGGAACACATAAAGGCTTCCAAGAATTCTCTAGGGGATGATAAATATAACCCATGAATAAGTGGCACATATAATCTTCCCTTTTACCTTGAAATATTACTTATGACTAGTTCCTTAACATCCTATATAACTATATTAAATTTTGGGATCAATGTCAAAATACTTTTTTGGCACAATTTGAATAGGTCACTAGCCTAAATATCATATATCAACACTTGGAAATCATGAGGATATTACCCAATAAGCCAATATGAGCCTTTAAGATTATTTTATAAACTATTTATATAACTAAGTTGACACTACATATAAACCATATGAATCATTAACCCTTAAAATATAAAAAAATATTGGATTATATGATTTTTTTTACATATTTAGAGTTCCTTATATCATTACACTAACCCTAGCCTATGTTGAGGCTATTAAAATTGATAGGCATTAGAATCCTTAGCCAAAAAATGTTGGATTAAGAATGGATCTTTATAAAACCATGAACTATATAATATAAACACATGTGTGAAGTGTATGATTTTATCTTTTATATAACTTTTATACATATTCGGCCTTGTAATCCTAATTGGGTTTTGGAGAATGTGAATAAGCTTTCCTTTTTTATCTCAAAAAGCTAGAATGTGAAGAGAAAATAGGATTATAAAAGGATATAACACTTTGATGTAATATAATTTGGTTTAATGTGTTGATAGAGATTAATAGAATTGTCTTGTTATGGTTTTCCTTATCTTATTTTATGTATAGGTTATGCATAGTGAGTACTATATTTTGCTTTATTCTATTATCTAATGAGATACTAGTTATGTCTTTGTTTTCATTTATATTTGATTCATCTTGGTCTTTGATCTATTCTAACACATCATTGATGTTTTATACTACTATCATATCTTCGGTACCTTTTAGTACTATCCATTGTGCAAACTATCTCTATAATTAGCATGTTCTAGTGTAATTCTAAGAACCTCTACTAACAATGGTGCAGTGAGCATGAAACCTAATTAGATGAACTATGTTGAGATGGTTGCCAGGGATGAGAGATGTAAAAAGATGACTAGATGAGAGAATCAATAATTTTGTAGTGGAAGAATCGTAAAGAATTAAAAAAATTGTAGAGTAGATTATCCAAGAACACCTCTGTGGTAAAATATATGAATTTTTTTGGTATGAATTGCCTATATTGTTAGCTACATGGTTAGCCAGATTAGAAGACTATTGATTTAATTTGAGGAGAATAAAATTTATAGTTTGGACTAAGGACAAATTATAAATACTATGCAACCTAGATACTAATTGGTACCAAGTAGTAGATTACTATACTAAGACTATGATCGATAGCTATATCACAGAATTTGCAGTACAAGGGTATGTAGCTTTTAAAACTGTGCAAGACCAATTTGTTCAAATAATTAGAGGGAAATTTTTACAACAAATACCCTTGTTAATCAAGATGTTAGTTCTGGAAAAGGCCATAGTGCTTATTCAATCCAACATGGAATAGTCAATTCAGGCACCATGGGAGTGCATGTGAGAGAAAGTGGATGATGAAGATTTGATTAAGAAGAACTTGAACCTTATCCTAAAATATGTAAGGTGAAAATATTGAGTGAATTTTTTTATAGGACTTGAAATAGAGATATGATAATAAAGAAGGTGGAATAAGTTAAATGACTCTGAAGTAACTATGAGTAGGATTAGGATTAAAAAATAAGTTGATATATCTCAAGACCTATAAGGGAAAGATGCTAGATAAGAAAGGTTGCCAAGATAAGGTGTAGAAGATATTGAAAGAGAAGGGTATGTAAAATATGGTAAAGGGCCCAATGAGAAAGAAGATGTTAGAATTAATGATGTTGAGGTAGATTAGTTAGGAAGTAGAGGTATATCCTAATTAAGGGATGATTTTTTCACTAGAACTAGGAAGGAAATTTCCTGGGAAAATGTTAAAATTTAAGGTAGTAAAATTACAGATTCAAGTTCAAAGAAAGAAGTTAGAAATAATTTTTTATCCATTTCAAGCATATATATCTACCAAGCCTACTTTATTTATAGAAGGTATAAAAAGTATAGATGGGGGAGTTGATTCAAGTTGGTTTGATTCCTTTGCCGACAAGTTTTGAAGGATCAGTATAGAAACCAAGTGAGAATTAGAAATAAATAAGCTATAGGAATAAGGATTTTAGTTACTCCTAAAAATAGTAGTGTTAATCATCATATAGTCACAATAACCATTACATAGTCACTTAGTAGTGAAATGACTAGTGCATAGACACCACTAACCATAGTTACTAGTATTCAAACATCTTCAGTAGTAATTAGCATCCTACCAAATATGAAACTTCATATACTTATGTTTCTACCTTTAATGTTGTATGATGGATATTTTGGTCTTGAACAATAATGGTAACTTGCAAGATGAAACGGGTCAAAAAAGGGGTAACATCAAATGATGTAAATAAATGTGAATTAGTAGGGTATTTAGGAGGAATTACTTTGGAGTTCATTTACAAAAGAAATATCAATGCCCTATATTTCACATAAGTTAAATATTTATTAATAGAAAAATTTAAAGTAAAAAATGTTCCAGTCAAGTGATTCAAGATTTAAAGGAATTTGGCAAAAATTAGGATAAATAGTAAGATAATATGATGAATAAAATTTATTTTATTATAGAAGATAAAGATAAGGTTGATTGGTTCATAGAGGGATTGTTACCAAGAATAAGATTTGCTATTGTGAAAACCCAATTCTCAACCAAGGATAATGCTCAGTCTAGTGCCATCAAAGTTGAAAATATAAAATATTATGTGAATCATCCATTAGTAGGATCAAATGTAGAAGCTAAGTTAGATGATTTATGAAGAAGATGAATGAGATGCATAAAAATTATAAGCCTAAATTAGGATTATGGTGATAAAAAATTGGGATTTGAAAAAGGTTTCAAGTTAGAGTTTCAGTGGTGGCACACTATAGAGCTTTTTGAGAGCTTTTTGGAACTTTTTACGGTTCACAAAATGGAGTCTGGATGCCCAATATATGGTCATTTGAAGATTTCTCAAAAAATGTCACTTGCAACATTTGGCATGTGTTTTGAGAACGTATCAACATTTGGACCTATCAGAGGTCGACACATGGCACTGTTAAAATTCCAAGTGGGCCAATATCCATTTGACACATGGCAAAAAAAATTAGATGCAAAAAAAATTGGCTTAGGTGTTTTTTTATTTACATGTCATTTGATATTTTCAAAGTCCAAGGTGCCAAAAAGGAGGGAAAGAAGAAGTCAAAGTGTTCAAATTGCATGCTTGATGCCTAAGGAGGAGAGCTCGAGCGTGCCCAACAAGGAGAGGCTGATTCATACTTAGTCAAGGCACCTAGAAAGGTGGGAGGTTGTTTGAACCCCTGACCTACTGCCCAAAATTGAATAAACTTGACCACTTTAGCCATGGTGGTTGAAGTGTTATAAAAGGGAGTAATTTTTACTTGTATTGACATGGAAATCTGATTGTGTTTTATTTTTAAGAGGCTGAGAGCTAGATAAGAGCTTGGAGATGACTTTAGCAAGTGGATATTAATCCAATTTATAACCTTAATACACAGGGTAAGCCTTTCAGTTATTATTTTTAATTGAAAGAGAATGTTATTTTTTTGTATAAACCAATAGTTGAAGTGAAGGGACCAAAGCACATTCAGAAGGGGTTGAAGACTGAGGAAGGATTTCATGTGACTGAGCTTGAGTTTATCAGTATGTGGAATTCTTGGATAGAGATCAGGCTTGAAGAAATTTGTGCAACATTTCCCAAGAATTTGTAAGCCATTTGTTGCACAAATTTAATAGAAACGGTCCTCACTATTGGGCAGACCCAAAGACATAGGCAATCAATGCCAAACTCTATTATCAATTTCATGTGGTAATTTATCATGATTGAATGTTTTATTTTCAAGTATTCTAATTTTTAATTAATCAAGAACTCATGCAATATTTGAAAAATTGACAATTTACGACATTTAATTTTTAACACAAAATCCAGTTTTATTGGTGAATGGAAGATATCAGTCTTTTTGACAATTCTAATCCAATTCAATAACTAAGAATACTTTGCCAAACAATTTGTAAGTTCTTTTGAGTATTTTCAAGAATTTTTTTATTTTGAGAAATTTAGAATCCGTATGTTTAAAACTTCACTTTGAGTTTTTTAATGGTGTTTACGGATCAAGTTGGTATCAGAGTAGTTGATCAATGGGATTTAACAATTGGTTGTTGTTTTTTCTTCTATTTCAGCATTTGTTTTGATTTTTGTGATTTAACAGGTGCAATGGGCAAGTTATCAAACAAAGCCAAGCTTGATGAGCTTGAAGCATATAACCAACAAATCCAGGAAGAGAATGCTTTCCTGAGAACAAGATTGTACTCCTTGGTCGAGGAGATTGCCCAATTGAAAATGGAGTTACGAGCTAAGGATGAGCTCATGGAAAAACTACAGAATGGTGGACAAGTGAAGGATTTGTCTTCTACTGTAAATACAGGCACTATGATGGATGAAAACATTGTAAGTGCATGTAAGTCATCAATTGATTTTCCTTCCCATGAAGAATCTAGTAACAATGATTTTGGTAAATTTGAACAATATACAAAAGGAATAGGTTCAAAATTACTTGTTAAAATGGGATTTAATGGAAAAGGCCTAGGAAAAGATGGCCAAGGTGATACTAACCCCATTTAGGTAGAGAATATGCCTAATCGTGTAGGGTTATGATATAGATTTGGTATTTAGAATGAAATAAGTGAATGCTCTGAGAAAGCAGAAGCAAGATTGTGTTATGGAGAATTGTAAATCCTCTTGGATCGAAGGTAAAACACATTCTTTTCTCCACACTTGCAATCATGTTGATTCTAATTCTATTAGACAACATAAATATTCCAATGTTCCTTTTGATTATGGTACACAAAATTTGTGGCACATATATCCATGCAATTTTTTGTGGATTGTCTAATCATTGTGTAGCCAAATGTTGGAAATGTAATCTTTGTTAGGAAAGATTTTGAAAGACTATTCTCCTAGATAGAGTTTTGAGAGTAGCAATAAAAATATGTTTTTCAATAGAGTGGACAAAAGGTTTTGTACTCATTGTAACAGAAGTGGACATCAGGTTGAAAAGTGTTGGAGACTTCAACCATCACACCATCCTAGAAATGGTAAGATTAAGATGGTCTATAAACCTATCAATGAGGTAATTAATTAAGTTAAATCAACTCATACAAATGTTACTAAATCCACTAAATAAATCTCACCAATTAATCAGGAAAATTTGATTAAGAGGGTTGGTAAACAATTTTTGACATTCATGTTGTCATGATTAGTGGATGCATTCATGTTGCAAAGTAATTTTAGGATCCTTGTTGTATGCATAAAGGACATTTACTATGCTTTTAATGATGATATGGTTTATTGAAGTGGCCCGTAGAGAACAACCAGGGGACAAGTTTAACATACTTGGAATAATTTCTCATGTTTGGGATTTTTGAAACTTCATTTTTAAACCTTGACAACAGTATATGTAGTTTATATGGGCATGAGCAGTATGTCTATTTTGTGAAATTTGCATTGCAATTTATATGTTGTATTTTATATTATGTAAATAGAGGCTTATAAGACCCTTTATGGGCACCATTTGTAATTGTACTAATTATACAAACTATTTGTAGCCATGTATGATATTTGCACATTCTATAAGACCCTTATTCATTTTTGGGCATTTTATTATAACTGTCAATTGTGGTTACAAATAGCATGTAAAATTATTACACTAACAAATTGGTTTGCAGTTGCACTTGGTGAATAATTTGCAGTGATTAACAATTCACCGCTTTATAGGATGTGACATTTGAGCAAGCAGTGTGTTTCTATCCACAATGTGGAAATGGGTGGATATTTGTTTTTCACTAACATTTCAAGGATTTAGTTTGAATTTTGAATCGTTACTATGATATGTTGTAGTGATGTTTTTGTAGTAGACCAATTATAAGATTTCACAGGATATTGGACTTTTGGAGAACAAAAGCCTTCTATTAGGGAGGTGTGATCAGAAATTGGGTTATAAAAAAGGTTTCAAGTTAGAGTTTCATTGGTGGCACATTGTAGAGCTCGTCAAGAGCTTTCTAGCACTTTTCACAGTTCACAAAATGGAGTCCGGATGCCCAAGATATGGTCATTTGAAGATTTCTCAAAAAATGTCATGTGCGACATTTGGCATGTGTTTCAAGAACATATCGACATTTGGACCTATCAAAGGTTGACACATGGCACTGTTCAAATTCCAAGTGGGCCAATATCCATTTGACACTTGGCAAAAAAAAATAGATGCAAAAAAAAATTGGCTTAGGTGTTTTTTATTCACATGTCATTTGATATTTTCAAAGTCCAAGGTGCCAAAAAGGAGGGAAAGAAGAAGTCAAAGCATTCAAAATGCATGCTTGGTGCCTAGGGAGGAGAGCTTGAGCATGCCCAACAAGGAGAGGTTGATTCATACTTAGTCAAGGCACCTAGAAAGGTGGGAGGTGGTTTGAACCCCTGACCTGCCGCCCAAAATTGAATAGCCTTGACCAATTCAGCCATGGTGGTTGAAGTGTTATAAAAAGGAGTAATTTTTACTTGTATTGACATGAAAATCTGACTGTGTTTTATTTTTAAGAGGCTGAGAGCTAGATAAGAGATTGGAGATGGCTTTAACAAGCGGATATTAATCCAATTTCTGACCACTATACACAGGGTAAGCCTTTCAATTATTATTTTTAATTGAAAGAGAATGTTATTTTTTGGTATAAACCAATAACTTAAGTGAAGGGACCAAAGCACATTCAAAAGGGATTGAAGACTGAAGAAGGATTCCATGAGATCGAGCTTGAGTTTATCAGCAAAGGTGGAATTCTTGGATAGAGATCAGGCCTGAGGAAAGTTATGCAATGTTTCCCAAGAATTTGTAAGCCATTTGTTGCACAAATTTAATAGAAATGGTCCTCACTATTGGGCAGACCCAGAGACATAGGCAATCAATGCTAAACTCTGCTATCAATTTCATGTGGTAATTTGGCATGATTGCATGTTTTATTTTCAAGTATTCTGATTTTTAATTAATCAAGAACTCATGCAATATTTGAAAAATTGACAATTTACGACATTTAATTTTAACACAAAATCTAGTTTTATTGGTGAATGGAAGATATCAGTCTTTTTGACAATTCTAATCCAATTCTATAACCAAGAATACTTTGCCAAATAGTTTGTAAGTTCTTTTGAGTATTTTCAAAAATTTGTTTATTTTGAGAAATTCAGAATCCGTACGTTTAAAATTTCACTTTCAATTTTTCAGTGGTGTTTACGGATCATATGGGGTGTAGAGTGTGGCCATAAGGAACATGATAGGAATGACTTCCTCATAATTAAAACATAATTTTGTGAAATATGTAGGGTAGTTGGACATTTTACATTCAAGTTCCACCTTCTCTATAAATATATTTAAAAGTCACATAACTTGTGTTGAATTGTTTTCAATTTTACAAATCATGATGAGACAAGTTACCAAGCCTTTCAGGGGTTAATGTAAGACATAAAAAATAATGTCTTTATAGTTATGGCCCAACAAATACCCTTTACAAGGTAAATAATTCTAGGACTAGATGTGGAGATGACAAATGCAACTTAAGGTAGTTTAGGACGGGTTCCTTTTTCATCACAATACCAAATGCCTTTGTCACCATAGTAACAACAAGAAGGCCTATCAAGATATAATAATACATCAACTCCATCATATAAATATTTTGGTAAATATGTGTAACCCTAGAACAACACAAATATTTGATAATAATGGGAAAATTAGACTCCAAGTTTCCCTTAACATAAATATGAGAGATATGATGAATAGATGAATTAATAGGGAGGATATAATAGATAAAAAAACCAAATATGGGGATATAAATAGAATATAGGAGGATACAAAGGAGGATATAGGGGAGGATATCAAGGAGATCATAATAACATTAATAAAAAAACTTGACCTCTCATGTAATGTTATCTAAGTGGAGCATATAATCATTATTTAGGTGAAGAAGTATCAAAGAAATCCTTAAATACAAGTTTACTTTGTATACTATAGGATCGAAGGTCAACATAAAATGGAATATTGAAATTTTATTTAGAAACAAAGAAAGGAAAATTAGTGCACAATGTAAACATGATTAATACATAAATTAATTAAAATACATTTTTGCAAGTCATCACAAGGCAAAAGAGAGTTGAACAAGGCTTAACTCCATTGAGATACCTCAAGATAAAGGTATTATAAAAGTTTAGTGGGATAAATATACTGAATCTACAATAGAAAATAATCTATTATATCAAGTTGCATAGGTATTATAGGAAATATAATAGAAACTAGTTTCTGATGATGATAACACTGTTATTAATGCTCAAATATATGGAAAAATTATTCAAATAATTTGACAAGGATGCATTATGAGTGCTTTGACATATATAATGAAAATACTTAGTATGTTTTATTATGATTATATATCCTAGAATATCATGAACCTCTTACACAATCTCCTATAGTGTGTGCATCGAGAATAAATAAGGGTTGATAAGGTAATTTGGTATGTCAAGACCAAGAAGCCTTGGGATGTGGATCCATGAATAGATATTGAGTTGGATAGATAAGAAATCCCAAATGTAGTATTTGGCTTTGGTAGTAAAATCAATATAATTCCTCACTCAACATGGGAAGCCATTGGTTGACCAACTCTAAATTACAGTCTAGTAAGATTAAGCTTAGTGGATTATGGTAGAGTCTAACCCATTGGCTAACTAAAATATGTTGAAATTAAAGTGGATAAAATTAAATTGTAAGGGGATTTTGAAGCCATTGACATGAATACATTAGATACCCATTACCCTACCTTAATTGGTAAGAAATGGTACTATCATGATAAAATGACTATTACCACTATGTGCAATCCATTAGAAGCTCATCAAAAAGATAAAATAGTAATCATACCTTTAAAAAAATATGAACAACAACCATATATTATTCCTAAAGAGATAAAGTCTCTTTATGCTTATGAGGACAATAGTTGGTTTAAATTAGGGATAGATGAAAGATAAACTGGAGTGCAAGCTATAGAATGTCAAAAGTGGAAGCTAGTACTACACAATAGGAATAACCACTGGTATTCAAATTGATTATAATAAATTCATGGATTAGATAGGTTCAAATCAAAAAATGTGTTTCCCCTTCAGTATGTTCACTGACAAGATCTTAGGTAGACTTTTTATATAATAATAATGCAACTATAATGGATTAAATTGAACTTACACATAAAAAAATTCTACCATGGGATTTTGCATCATCTACAAGTGGTGACTTAGATGCACACATCTATAATTGGTTCCATAAAGATCATGAGTTATGACCTCTATGCATGGTGGTCACTATAGAACACCAAATACCTCAATATTTTATGACATTGGATCTCAATCCATTCATATTGAAGATTTAACACCATGAAACAGAGGTGGAATAGTGAGTCAACAAACTTAGTTATGTGTTAAAAGGAACTGCTACGACATGGTGGGATGTGCATAAAAACTTAGAAATGCACTGGGATGATGCCTATGAAATCTTGCATGCAAGGTTTTAGCTACCATCTAGTATTAAAACAAAATGACCTTTCTTTAAAGAGGGTCAATATCTAGAACTACACATCCATCAATTTATAGATATATGAACCACACAAGGAGTAAAACCTTGATATTGGGTGCACATATTTAGACATTACCCTTTCACCTCTTCCAATATCTTGGTACATGTAACAAGAGCATAGAAGGGAAACTAAACATTGGGAAAAAATTTAATAGGATTTAATTCAAACTTTTGTGTTTGAAGATGATAACCTATTAGTCTATAATGCCTTGAAAAATATTAAATTTTTTCTATGTCATGGATGCATAGAGGATTTAACAAATGCTACTAAATCATCCTCTCATAAAAAAGGTGTGTAGGATTTGGATCTCACACTATGCAATTACAAAGCTAATAAAAAATAATAGCTCCAAGTTCAACTGTGTAATAGAATAAATAATGATATGATAGAATCCAGTGATAATGATAGTGATGGGGTTCTTAATTTATAAGGTTTCTTTGAACCATAATATGAAGAGGAGTTTAAATAAGTACAAAACATAGAACAAGTAAAATAAGAGAAACTACATAATATTGGCATTCCAAAATTAGAAAGCAAACACATTTTAAAATATGTTGTGCCTAGTGGATCAAGAAAGATAGATAAGGAACCATTAAAAAAGTCTCAAGGAAATATTAGGATATAGTGGCCCCTAGGCTTGCAATATGGGAGATTATTGGGGACAAGATTAGATCTGTAAGGCCCTATAGCTGCTAAGAGATTATCAAGATGAGTTTTCAAGAACATTTTTGTAGGTAAAAGACGTAGATCTATATTTGGGAGAAATACATATTGAATTAAAAGATTGTGTGTAACCAACTACAAAGTGCCACTTAGGTTCAATCCTAATATGAAAACTAAAGTGAAGGCCAAACTGGAATGAATGGAAGAAGCTAGAATTATTTATCTAGTTGAAAAGGTAGAGTGGGTGAGTCCCATAGTTGTGAAACCTAATAAGATAGGATAAATTTGGGTATGTGAAGATTACCATGTACTCAATGATGTTTGTGTCAACAATCCCTTTCCTATCCTTTTTATAAATGAATTAATTGAATACATGGTTGGGTATGAGGTATATTCCTTTATGAATAGTTTCAATGGGTATCACCAAATTTTGATTTCTAGATAGGATCAGGCTAAGACCACCTTTACTAGTGAATGGGGATCATTTACATATAAGGTAATATCATTTGGTTTAAAGAATGCACTTGATGTATTTTCTAGAGTTGTAGTAAATGCATTCAAAGACTTAATTCATGATTTATTAGATGTCTATCTAGATCATTAGTTAGTCTTATCTCTATTTAAAGAACACTTGTGAAAACTAATATTGATGCTAGAGTGATGTCAGGATTTGTGCATCACTTTAAATTTAAATAAGTGTCTATTATTTACAACATTTTGTATTTTACTAGGTCATGTTATATGAAATGATAGAATTTTGGTTGATCCAACTAAAATTGCTATTAGAGTAGGAATTCCACCTCCTACCAATTCAACTAAACTGTGAATCTTTTTGGTTCATACTAGATATTATAGGAAGTTTATAAAAAGATATGAAACTATATCAACATCTATGGATAAGTTACTATGCAAGGATACCAAAGTTAAATGGACACTAGAGTGTCAAAAAAAATTCATAGAGTTAAATCAAAGGTTGCTAAATAACACCCATCTCGATATTTATTGACTATAAGAATCCATTCCAAGTACATGTGGATGCTTTGGGAACTGCAGTACGAACTACCTTAGCATAGCCATGCAAAGGTGGATTAAACCACTTGATACATTTTTATAGTAGAAAACAATCAATTATAGAAAATAATTACAAAACCATAGAGAGAGAAGCACTAGCCATGGTGTTTTCATTATAAAATTTCAATCATTACTTATTGGCTACTCCTTTTGAGTTTTTCACAAACCACTAGGCATTGTGATACTTAGTGAATAAAATAATGTTAGGAGGGCATATATCAAGGTGGTTGATGCTCTTTCAAGAATTTCAATTATAGATCAATGTGAATCCAAGTTGGGAGAATGTGAGACCATATCATCTCAATTGAATTCATAATGGGGAGGAACCAAAGAAACTTGAAGATGAATCCCATAATGTGTATTTATTTAGAACTACTACAGTTCATGATAACATGGAAGACATTGAATTTTTTTTGGAATAATGAATGTTTAATACATATTATACAAAGAGGGATAAAAAATAGATGGTTACCAAAGCTATACCATATAGTATTATTAATGGATTCTTGTAGAATCTGGGCAAATATGATGTATTGTGTAGGGTAGCTCTAGTGCATAAGAGAACATAATTACTTCAATAAGCTTACCAAAAGATCACATGAGCTCACTTCATAGGAGAATCCACTGCCAATAAAATACTTTATAGTGGTTGATAGTTGTCTACATTATTTTAATATGTGTATAGAGTTGTTAAACACTATGACATCTTTCAAAGAATGGGCAAGCCAAATCAATGAGATGAAATTCCTTTGGTACCTATGCTTGCAGAATAACCTTTTGAGAAATGGGGAATTGATTTTTTTGGATCTATATCTCCCCCAACTGAGTGAATTAATTTTAGATACATTATCACTACAATTGATTATTTCATGAAATGGGTGGAAGATGTTTCCATTTCAGGCTATGGTGCAAAGGATGTTGCTAAGTTTTTATATGAAAATATTATCCCAAATTTTGGATGTATAGTTAAGCTAGTAAGTGATAGAGGCACACATTTTATAAATAATACTATTAATACTCTCACTAAAGAGTTCATGATATCACACCAAAAAATCATGACTTACCATCCACAGGCTAATGGATAGGCAAATACATCCAATAATGTTTTGGGCAAGATGTTAACAGAAATTAACAATGTCTAGAGAGATGGTTGAGAGGATCAAATTATTACAATTATATGGGCCTATCACACACATTATAAGAGAGATACTAGATTCACACCCTTTTTATTGGTATATGCCTTGAGGCAGTAATGTCTATGGAATATATTGTACCTAGTCTTCACATTATGATGATCATGAGATTAGGAGATCAAGACTCATTAAGGGCACAATTGATGGATTTCACCAAGATGTAATAAAATAGATTAAGATCATAGTAGATGCAAAAAATCAATAAAAAAGTAAAAATCATGGCATGATCATAATCTGTGATCTAATAAATTTTACCTAGACCAAAAAATATTACTTTATGAGAGCAAATTTAAATCATTCCTCTAAAAACTATGCATAATATGGAAATGACCCTACATCATTCATGAAGTACCACCATAGGGTACTATAGTTCTAAAATATTTGTGAGGAACCATATTAATAGGGAGAATAAATGGTTGGAGGATTAAGCCATATCATCTTTAATCTCTATCATTCTATTAAAAATTGAGTGAATATTGAGTAGCATAATGTAGTTAATATTTCCTTTAATGTTGTTTGTTTTCTATTTTATTTTCTTAGGTTATAATTTTTGTATAGTGCGATCATTTCAGATCAACACGTAATAACCACCATAAACTAGTTATCATCATAGGATGTGGCCACCTTCCTGAGATAACTCATCAAGATAGTTGGCCTCAAATACACCAAGCATTGTAATTAAGTCTCAGAAGGTGGAGACAAGATAGGTACAATGAAGGGAAGGACAACAATTAGGTTAGACCATTAATGATGTAGAATCTCAAAAGATTGCATCAGTTTAAAAGTAAATTTGGTAATAAAATGACAAGTGGATGCATAAAACAAATTGATTAATCTAAAGGATAGCTACTCATCGATAATAACTACTTGGAATTGAATCAAAGATCCTATGAACAAAACATCCATATCAAGGTGATTTCTAACACCTAATATTAATTATAAAGGAAACATTCATGTGCATGTAGTTAATGCATTCAAAGGATATAGTGACACTAAATTAGGTGCCAAAAAACTATAAAAGAAAAAGATATGTACAATGATCAAACATTACAACCTTCATCTAATAAGAGAATTTTTTGATCAGCCTCTCAACTATCTGTTTGAGAATAGATTTCAAACTAGGGTACAATTTCTTAGATTAATCATTTAGATTAGATTATTCATCAAGCCATGGATAGAGGTCAGCTATTGATTCCACTATTCACTGCCCAAAATAAGGAAATGAAAACTAGGATAGGGCTCCAATATACTAAATATAATGATCTAGATTTGTTTAATTTCATAGACATCACAAAAGCTACTCTATTTGTTTAATAGGCCTAAGGAGTAGCATAACCAAGAACCTAACACTATAACGTCCTCTATGAGGCTCTGATATCAAATGCTTACTTAAGCTACCTACATTTGGGTAGTTATATTAAGTTATGATTACATTACTAAGTCAATATAATTAGATTTAGCTCAAGATATTACAATCTAGATTAATGCACACTCAATGTCATGAACAAATGGTCTACCCAATCGTGGCAAATTTTTAATGCCATATAAGTCTATAACACCACCACTTCACTTAGATATAAAAAAATAATACACCACTAGGGTGGGGAAAGGAACTCTTTTTGATTTAATTAAGTATGCTTTACTACATATCATGGTGCAATGTATTACTAAAATATTTTTTCAAACCAAAAATCAAGAAAAATAAATGACAAGAGGCATCATTGACATTGCCTACCCAATGATGAAGCTTCATGAGGATTTCAATTGGGAGGAATTTTTGGTAGTTGAGCTTACCAAAAATATATAAAAGGTACTTGCAGGAACCATGTAGACCTTTTAATATCAATTTTTAGTTCTATTTTTATGTTTCACATAATAGAAGTCTTCACTATGGATAGTAAATGCAATTGCCTATTTTTAGATTGATATTTCCTTATAAAGCATTGCATGGACTAAAATAATCCACTATTATAAATATTTGGGGTGGTTTAATGCATGGTGGTTATAATACATATCCTTAATTTGATCCCACCCTAGGATTACTCAAGATGTAATGTAGTACCTAGGTCAACATGCTTCAGTTACCAAACTACACAATGGCATATAAATTAAGGTTCATGAATTAACTACCCCAACTATCACTCTAATGACATTTTTCATTTTGATGGTTGAAGTGAAGGCTATATTCTACCATCAAAAATCCATATCTATGAGGTATGTACCTCCATTACAAGTCATCCCTCCACACATGCAAAAATAATAATCAGAGTAGGTACCTTCACAACAACCCACACAGCCATAGGCCCAACCAACATAGCCAACACAACTGCAAGCTAAAACACAACAAGAGAAAGGAAAGAGGAAAGCACCTACATGTAAATTCTCATAACATTTTCTAGAGAAAATAACTCATCAAATGAATTAATGGCTTGATCATCCCATGGTTCCATGAATATCTACTAAGTGTGACCTACCTGAGATAGGGGTATACAAATGGCAAGTGCTCCAATGAATGTTGGAAGACATCATAATTGAGTTGTATGAAATAAAAGAGGAGGTTTTTTTTTATTTTGGAAATTAGTGTGTACTTTATAAGTGCACAATCAGGAAAGATAAGACCTTTGTGTTGATATTACTTAACCACCTCCTTCTATCCTTGTTGAAACTATAGGATGGGAATCATCTTAGTGAAAGTTGAAGGCTGAAATATTTTCAATAGAACTAGTTATAATATCATTTAATATGCATGCAAGGGATTTATCTATAGAAGATAACCCTATATAACCCTTATTCAAGTGACCACACACACATCTAGATGTGAAGCCATCATAAATAGTGCAAAAAATGATGGTATTTTTTGGTGCACCTAAATAACAAAATAGTGCATAGTAGGTTTGGCTAGCTCAACAATAACCTCAAACCAAGGGTGTGAAGAAATAAAAGTAGACACTTAAGCCTCTAATGAAATATACAAGAAATAAGTTGATAAAATAATATCACCTAGTCAAATTACAATTACAAATTTAGTCTAAATCTAATAATGATGCTAAAGGAAATGAGGAACGCATGGATGCAGTCATGCCTAGGGAAGTTAAGTAACAACAAAATATGTAGGGCACACATGATCCTAAGGAAATTCAATAAGAATAAATCACTGAGGATACATAAGAATAAGCAATAGTGCCATAAAAAACACAATAGGAATTTGTGGAGAATTCATAATGGAAGTATCAAGACACACCCATGGAGAAACAAAGGAAATATAAGGAAGAAAAGGTTTCACATAAGCAAGCTAATGAAGTGTAAGTCTTTAGACATAAAGATGAGGAAGTAGAGGTTATGTGGAAGCAAGCCAAAGAAGCTGAAGCCATAAATAAAAATATGAAGAAGTAAAATTTGTGCATAAGTAGGATGAAAAATTAGAGGCAAAGAAGAGATAACAAGAGGAAGCACACATGTGAAAAAAATAGGCACAAGATACATAGTATAAATAAAAGGAGAAAGAATCCAAAGCTAAGGCTGAATTTAAACCTAAGTCTAAGGTTGAAGCTAAAGACAAAGCTAAAGAAAAAGCTAAGAATGAGGCAAAAGTTAAATCCAAATCCCAAGCTGATGTTCAAGCTAATGTCATAGAGGAAGCTAAGACACAAGATGAAGTTGAGACAAAGGCCAAGTCAGACGTAACAACCCAGGATAAGGAACTCATGGATGTACAAGAATTAGTAGAGGTAACATCCACCACTCATACTAAGGGCACTAAAGTAGTGTAGATCTCTAATGAATGGCTATGGGTTGTCCCTACTACATCAGCATGGTGGACTACTTTATTTCTTTCATTTGCTCAGTTTACACCTAGTCCTATGACATCCAAAACTACATCCATGTCACTTTTCACCACTATGATGGAAACATTGTTAGACATAACCAAATTATTACTCTCTAAATAAATTAATGTAGTAATTACCTTTTAGGAAACTATTATGTATAAGGCCTTAAATTTAGAATAAGAAGTCCTGAGGTTGTAGGAAGAAAATACTAAAGTAAAGGAAAGGTTAGTGAATGTGAAGTAGTTCATTAGTATATGTCAAGATACAAATAATTCATGATGTTATTGACATAACTTACAAAGATCTAGGGAGCTACACAAAAATATTTGGCATTGCACACATAAGAACAAGCTCTTCGCTCAAAAATAAAGGTCATGTGTCATCTCCTAGATGAGTACGAGTAGGTCCTAGACACCATTGTAATACAAGCCAATAAAATATCCTAGGATATGCTAAACTAGAGACAATATTTGAATCAATCCTTAGCCACTGCAAAGATTGAATTTCCAATATTGACAAAGCTAAATCTATGCTATAAGATCAAATAGTAAATATGGAGAAAATGAGTGGAACACTCAAAAAATTTGTAGTTTCTAGGGATGCTACCATATAGAAACTGCAAGTATTACATCATGAAAAAATGCCCAACACTTTTGTATCCATCCAAGACTATAAGATAGTAGATGTATTAGATGAGCTAATCTTGGAAATTCAATAGAAATAATCTAATTCCAAGGTGTTGCTTACAATCATAGAAGATGAAGATCTGTAAAACATGATGATGATTCAAGTACCATTATGCATTATAATTACAATGATATGTGAAGTACTCACCAAATAGAAAATTCTTAAGCAAGATTTGGCTCAAGTTGATTTATCCATTGTGAAAATAATATATGAATCCCATTTCATTCCTCCAAAATAACTTCACCAAATCATATAAGAGAGGGAGATAGAAACAAAGGCTTATTCTTCATAGATACCTTTCACAATGGATACATTAGGACCCATTAGGTTAGCAATTGTTCAACAACAACAACCTCTAATCTATAGTAGTAAGGTTTGCACACTTCCTTTTTTTAACTTTCAACATATTCAAATTTTTGTAATATATTCTAAACATTAGGAGTACGGTCAGAGTAATTGAAAACCCATAAATGGTGGCCACATGTTTATGTAAGTTTATTAAAAAATTGAAAGGGTAGTAAGGTATTATGCTACTTAGTTGAAAACTCAAAATGGTAGAAAATTAGTGCATAAAGGGTGAAAATTAATAAATGACACCTAGAGAAATAACTGTAACTTTTGTTTATGACTAATCTTTCTAGCTTAGTTCATATCAGCTTGCAACTTTGTCTTGAGATGAGAAAAGTAATTAAGTATAGGAAAGTGTTGGATGAAGAATGGAGCTTACTAAAACTATGAAGTGTATAAGATAAACACATGAAAATGTATGATTTTGTCTTTTTTATAAATTTTGTACGTATTTGGTCTTATAAGTCTGATTGGGTATTTGGAGAATGCAAAGATTCTTTCCTTTTATATCTCAAAAGGCTAGAATGTGAAAAGACAACATGATTGTAAAAGGATATAAACAACACTTTGATGTAGTATAATATAGTTTGATGTGTTGATATATATTAATAAAATTGTACTATTATGGTTTTCCTTATCTTATTTTATGTATGAGTTATGTGTAGTGAGTATTCTATTTTGATTTATTTTTTTATTCGATGTGATACTAGTTATGGTTCTATTTCTATTTCTATTTGCTTTGTCTTGATCTTCAATATATTCTATCACGTTTTTATGGTTTATACTACTACTGTATCTTTGGTACTCTCCACCACATAATCTATCCCTATAATTATCATGTTTTAGTGTAATTCTAGAAACATCTGCTAACAAAAACCTTGGCTCCACTCAATATTGGTCTTATTTTCCTAGCCCTTAAACTAATTCCAAATGCTAATCAAAATGTTGAGGCTCAAAATTATAACCCGATGTACACCCAATTGCCTTGAGCCCATGCTCCACTTAACCAACATATTAGCCTCCTAAAAAATCATGTGTCTACATCTAACTAAAAGATTTAGAATCACACTTTGATACTAGTCAATATTAGTACTACACAAGGTACTAATTATGATTCTATAAAGGTAGAATTGCATGCCATCTAGTGAATGGTATAAAATCTAAGCAATGAGTTCTTAAGCATGCAAAACCAAATGGGAAACACCATGGGGTAGAATACCAATCAAAATTTTACATATTATATATAAAATAATCCTTTTAATAGATATGGAAACAATAAAAAATATAAGTTGCCTAAGAAGATGCCTTAAATAAACATCTTGGAAATAACACTTCCTATTTGGTTTTAAGTCCACAATATAACACAACAGGGTGAGTTAGACTAAATAGATTTTTGCAATGCCTTTGAGATATTTTAGAAAGAAATGGATAGATAGGAAATATTTGAAAATTAGTTTGAGCCACCTTCTTCCACTTCAAGTCCTCCCAACATAACAAAGGTCTTTGATACATATGGTTTTCCATTCCTAGTGGAACATGAGAATGAACCTGAAGATAATACATATGAGATCCATGATTTCTAGAAGCTATAAAGGAATAATTAAAACCTAAGGAATAATCAACCTAATACCACTTTGATCCTCAAAAAAATAGTGACACTAATCCTCTAGATCATAAGGAAAATAATAACTTTCCCCCTTTGAGAAGGAATGGTAAATTGTGAAGTATAGAGCCATAGAAAAAATGACGGTACAATTTTGTTGAATATATGAATCAAATAAAGGAAATTATTAGTCTTCATGAGCTAATTTAGATCATCAAATAAAGAGAATTATTGTTCAAAGCCTTTATTGGGAGATCGTAAATTAACAAATCAAAAGTTGCACTTGAAAATGTGGTTATTTAAAAGGAAAAGCCTAAGGTAATACCTTTTCTCTTGATAATTAGGATGTTCAAAAATAATGTGAATAATTATCTAGTTGACTCAAGTGCCTTGATGAATGTGATGCCCATATTTTTTGGCAAAAAACTAGGTTTGACTAAAAATAAACATAAAATAATGGTACTACAACTATAAACACACTTTGTGCCATGCATTGGAGAGATGAAAAACATGCACATCCAACTTAATTTTGATCCACATGTACAATAGTACATAAAAATTTTGGTTGTGGACATTCCTACAACCTGCATATTACTATTTAATCATGATTGATTGAAAACACTAAATGTGTACATGGAAAAAGACTTCTCACACATGTGGTTTCCTCAAAAAGTAGTATCTAATCAGATTCAAGTAGATCAAGAACCAAATATGAAGTACTTGATCAAAAATTATAATTATAATAATGATAATGTTGAATTTACATCCCCACATGCAAGTGTATAGATATTCACTAAGAATAAATAAACTCATGAATAATAATTTGAAGGTCATTCCCTCCTATGGACTCTCTATTTTGATAGAGATAGTTAAAAGAAAGGTTTAGTTATATCTTTGATTGACCTAGTCAAGAATAAATATATGGGATCACACAAATTGTAATTTCATTGCACCAATAATCAAGCTGAGTATGAATCTCTAATCCTTGATTTAAAATTCACACTAAAACATAATGTCAATTACTTATAGATATTTGATGATTCAAATTTGGTTGCCAACCAGATTAAAAACAAGTATCAATGCAAATTTGATTTCTTCAAGAAGTATAAACACTAATCATGTGATATTGTTAAATCCTTAGAAGCATTTAACATCATATTTGTCCCAAGGGAAGAAAACCAGATGTCAATTTCACTAGTAATTTTAGATGCCAACCTGGCACCACTCTGAGAATCTAAAATGAAAAAATTATCTATGGAGCTAGTTCCTTTCCCTTATGTCCTAGACAATTTGGATAACTTCTAGATATTTGATGATAATCAATAGATCATACAATTTATGAAAATTATGGATCCTTTGAGTCTAATATAATAGATGAAAATGATGTTGAACCCACTAATATAAAGGATTCAAGAGAAGAAATCATCCTACAACTGAAAGAGAATTACATTCCTAATGGGATGGTCTCAGTAGATTGAGCTTTCATCATGGATCCACATGCTCAAAAGTAGAAACAAAATAAAGCAATTAAATCTAATTTTGTCAAAGAGAATCTAGGAAACAACCAACACCCTAGTATCTAAATATTTTCATGAGTTTCACTAAAAGTGAGAAATAAAAGTTAAAAGGTTTGTTGATAGAGTACAAAGTTGTGTTTGCCTAGACATATGAATACCTAGAGGTATTTGATCCCAGGGTCATCACCCACACTATCCCATTGAAGCTATAACATAATCCATTTATGAAAAAATAGAGGCCAATAAATCCAATTTTTGATCCCCTCATTTAGATAGAGGTATAAAACTATTGGATGCTAAGATCATCTTTCTAATCAAGAATTCTACCTAGGTGTACAACATGGTACCTATCAGGAAGAAGAATAAAAAAATTATGTTATGTAATGAATCCATAAATTTGAACCAAACATCACAAAATGATAACTATCCTTTGGCTTATTTAGATGAGGTGATCCTAATAGCTAGTGGATCTGAGATGATGTCCTTCCTAGATGGATTATCATGCTATAAAAAAGTGTTGGTAGAAGAAAAATATAGAATGAAGACCACCTTTACCACCAAGAGGGGGAATTTTACATATAAAATTATGCCTTTTGGTCTAATAAATGTAGAAGCAACCTTATAATGAAATATAGACTATGTCTTTCAAGGACTTGATGACAAGTGCATCATAATCTACATGGATGACCTAATAGTGTTTTCAAATAATATAGATGATCATGGAGATCATTTATAGAAGATATTAGACAGGTGTAGGAGATATGGATTATCCATCAATCCAAAGAAGAACATATTTAGAGTTAAAAAAGAAATATATTAAGCCATGTAATTAACAAATATGGGATTTCCATTGACCCATAATAAATCTAGGACATTTACAAGCTAATACCTCCTAAAAACAAGAAATAATTGAAGTATTTATTTGTTAAGGAAAAATTTATAAGTTAATTTATTTATGGATTTTCAGATATTGTCAAAACGCAAAATTCCATGTTGATTCAAGATGCTAAAATATAATGGATAAATAAATCCAATAAAACTTTTCAAGATATCAAAACTACCATTACTAAAGATCCATTTTTTATTATCTCAAACTTTGCTAAGTATTTATTCCTTTATTCATTTTTTTGGAACATACTATACCATTATTATTGTCACTTAGATTTTCACCCTTTGAGGATATCTCTGAGCTCTTCTCATCTAAGTGGCATAATTGAAACACCTCTAGGCTAGTGGGTAGCCTAAGGATGAGGTCAATCTATAGGTAGGGATAGCTCCCTTGATGCACCACTTTGGATTACTACTATACTTAAAATTTAGGGCGGGTGGGGGGGGAGGGAGAGATAAAACTGAAAGTAAACTATCGAAGGGGGTGATACACAAAAGTAGATGATGACTTCTAACCAACTACATGTTAGACATGAGAACAAAGGACTAACAAAACATACTCTTTTCTAATCTAAGTCTTCTCACATCAATGTTTCATTATGAAGGTTATGGATGAATGTGTAAGGCTAGGAAGACTAGACAAGAGGCCTTGAATGGTAATAATGAAAATAATAACTCACTCAATCCTTGATATTTCTTATAAAAATTCACATGACCTACAAGAAGAAGTTGCAAATAGGTGAGAGAATGAAATAATAAGATAAGAAATCCATAGTTGTCACTAATCAAGATCCATCATCCAAGTAAACAAACTGTAAAAAGTTATGAAAGAGGAAAAATTCAATATTATTATTGATAAAATGCTATGCAAATGATCAAGGCTTCACCATACTCAGGTGGAACATAAGTTACAATGGCCAAAATAGATAATTCTTATAGAACCTGAGAGAGAGAGGAGAAGAGAGAAGTCAAAGGGTCATAGGACACTTTTCAAGATGAGAAAATAAATTAGTTTTGCATAAGATGAGGATGTGGGATGAACCATGCAAGGTCAATAAGCACTAGTGTCCATCCAAGTCATAAAACTCTTGCCAAGTGGCATCAAATTCTCTTAACTGACTTAGAAAATCTACCTTCATGATTAGCCTTATTTGAACATCCAAAAACTGATTAGGGATATCTCTGATGATTGTAATGAAGGGTAATAATTTCATGCATGCCTCTTCATTCATTGGTTGAACACCTAGTCATTTGTAATCATTTAGGAATGAGCTGTCATCATTTATAGTCTAAAAACTCTTCCTTCATACACCCTACACATTTATCTTCCAAAAAAACATTAATTTCCCATCAAAATCTGTGGGAAGAAGTGGATGACACCTCTAAATACACTCCATGGGCTTATAGGTATCAAAAACACATTAAAATTAGTCTACTTGAAGTTTTCCACCCTTCTCACTAGCTTGGTCACTATGTTAATTTGGGATAAGATGAAAGATCCTATTGAGGAAATTAATATATTTTATGAGTCATGAAATGAACATGGGTAATTATCAAAAGTCTCAATATTTCCCCCAAAGTTGGTTTCATCTCTTGGAACCTCGTAAAACCTACACAATGCACAAAATAGTTAGAAAACTCCTATTTTTCACCCCATCCATATAATTCCATACAATCCAAAAGCATGGGTAGTATCCTAAGGGTGTCTAATAAAATTTTCAATCATCATCTCAAGAAAAATATTTCATTAGATTATATTTCCAACTTATTTCTCTAAACTAGTCACTAGCAAGGGTTTGTAAGGGTTTTGCGTAGTTTTGACTCTTAAGATTTGATCATAAAAACTTGATGTTAAACCTATGAAAAAATATCACAAAAATGATTTTTAAGGACCCTTACAGCTCTTCTAAATGTCTTTTTCCCTCATGCAAATCACTAAGAGAGATATGAACTTCCAAAGCTAGCCTATCGAGCTCTTCTCTCCATTCCAACATGCCTGCATTATTCTTGAGCCCAAAAATGGATTCTTTGTGGTTTAAATTTAATATAAATATCTTTAACATATCCTATATTAACTAACAAACATGTCCCAATGGATTGTAATGCATATCTCATGATATAAGTGTGAATGACCCTCATTTGGATACTAGGCCTAAACTATGTCTAATAGGCCTACCTGTAACTTTTGTGTTCTAGGCCATCTAATTTAAATTTTATACATTACATAAGATTTAAAACATATAAAATCATCCCACAAAAATTCTTCCACAATTTTTAATACCCTTATACATCTATAAATGAGAATGACCTTTCATTTGGGTACTAGGCCATAACACTGACTGTAACCTTGGAGTTCTAGGACACTCTATTTATTTTTATCTTTTAGTGATTGGTTTACATTATTTTAATATTTATTTTAACACCTATCTCACATTATTTAAGGTCTCTTTTTCTTTTGGTCCACCTCTTCTATCCTCATCCTCTAAAACATGCTAGTTTTGACCTTAGGGAAGTACCCTCTATCTAAGATAGAACAAAGGGAACTTCCTCTATTCCATCAGACAAAATGGATATTTTATGGTTATTATAAAGTTTTGAGGACCTTCCAAACAAAAATTTATCTTTTTATCATATGATTAGACCCTCTAAAGGTGTTAAAAATTGAGGTAACCTACTAATAAAAGGACTATGTGTAGGGTTTCTTGGTGAAAACCATGTTTTGCTTATCTGAGTCACTTCTTTGATCCATATCCATTTTAAAAGGCCAAAATATGTTGAAATGGTAATTATAAATTGGATCAAATATCCATTCAATAGCCTGACCATTTTTGTACCTTTCATACTTCTAAACTCATAAGACTGTGTTCTGCTCCAAAGCTTATACTTGTAGGTTGTTTACGAAGAATTAATCTTGAGGATAGTGTATTGATATATTTAAACCTCATAATATCTTCAGAAATGAATTTTAGATTTCAATTAATGTTTATAAATCTACCAATCACTCAAAATCATCACCCTCTATTCCTTGCCTTTCTCAGTCAACAAAGTCAACTATGTTAAGGAAGATGAAACTGTGTAGGTGCTAATGGTTTGAATTAAGCCTTGGGTATAGTTATTAGGACCTATTTATATCTTACAAGATCATTCAGTAGGTGATTTTACCTATGTTCATCTTTCATATGGCTTTAGGCATCACCTATACACCTCATTTGGTCTTACTATCTACCTACATTGACTAAACTGACTGTGTTTTAGCCATTTGGACCCTATAGGTGTGGATTCAACATTAGAAAATGAATCAAAATTCCCTTGGATATTATCTAATGTCTTTTGGATTAATTTTCCATCAAAAAAAGTTGATTTTTCCATGCTCAATCCTTATAATGGATGATGTGAATTTAAGGTCTATTGTAGGTCACATTTTGTGATTAGACACACTTGTAGGTGTATATGGGACCTACCACCCTGATCTTCAATCCTCTGCTATAATATTCTTGGGTAAAATAGGTCATATTCAACCTATCATGTCCATACATTATGAAAACATGTTTCACTTTCAACTCTGAGTGTTAAAGTCACCATGGAGTCAAAATTGTAGATGACCACTGCTTAAAACTAGTACATAAAAATGCATATTGGGGCCTTTTAATAACCATCATTCTTAGGTCCTTTTCCCTCCAAAATTTTCATAGTATTTTTATTATATAGAGGATATAGGATAATCACATTGGGATGCATAGAATACATTTGAAACCTTGTTGAATGGCCTCCACAAAAATGTCTTAGACCTCTATTTTGCTAATTTAGGGAAAAAAACTTGAATTCTATCATTTGAACTTTGAAAGGTGGTTTCCAACTCTCATAGCAATCTATCATATCAAATGAGTCAAAAATGATATAATTAACACACTAGAACTTTAGGAATGGTTTCATCATATGCTTGAACACTCCAAAGTGACTCCTCAACTAACACTACCTATAGGTGGACACTGTCATATATAGGTAGTAAAGGTGAGAATTAGAAGTAGATATGGATTTACATTATTATGACTAATTATAAGATTTTTAAGGTTTATAAGTGTTCCATTGGCACCATAAAAGATTGAATCACTTATCAAAACTCTATTTCACCATGAAGTCATATCATGAGGCTCCTATAGATGCACATTAATGGTTGCCTGACTATATATATTGCACATGACTATTATCATAGGCATTTTGTGTTATTTGGAAGGTTAAAAATAACTATTAATATAATAATATGTCAAAGACATTTATATTCTCCATTAATCCCTTATAAACATGATTATATCTCAAACATCATGATTGAGACGGAGATCAAGCAACATGTTGACTGTATGGTGTTCATAACTACACACTCATAGAGCATTACCATGAACAATGAGATTAAAAGGTCAAGGGGAATCAAAATCACGTTGAAAACATATAAATAGACCTATCATAACCCTTTGAAGCCATTTTCAAAGCATGAAGATCTGAAAATGGTGAAAAGAGGCCTATCATCCCAAATGAGAATAGTTTGCAAACTTGAGATGATTTTATCATTAAAACACCTTAAAACATGAAACCAAGCATAAGGAACATTAGAGAAGGAATCCAAAATAATTTAGAATAAACCTTAGTAACTAGTTTGTATGAACTTCTCCAACCAAGGCAAAACCTATAGGGTACATAGATTGGCCAGCAAAAAACAAAATAAACTTCATGAGGATGGTTCATAAAGCACAAGATACTATTATTAAAAATGTTTTTATGTAAATTATTATATATGAGTTTAATTTCACCTCCCAAAGGTTTTTGACCTAAAATTTCTTTTGTTTTTCATACCAAGTACAAACCTAAAGGCTAGTTCTATGTACCTAAAAGGATTAAAACTATTTTGGGACATTTTTAGCACATCCAAAGTGTGTCAAAAAATTATATATATATATATATATATATATATATATATATATATATATATATATATATATATATATATATATATATATATATATATATATATATATAAGGAATCTGAAAAGTCATTCCATGACCTTCTTCCATGTGACACAATTCTTCATAGGCCGTACAAGTGCCAAACTCTTCTCTTTCTTCAAGAAAGCTGCTCTTTCTTTTGAATAACCTACCACCTTTTAGTTATGACAATTGATTAATAATTATTTAGTCACATGTCACATTAAATCATCTTTTTCAATCTTCAAATTTACTAAGGAGGTTGTACAACTCATTAAATGCCTCTTTTTTGATCTCAAAATGAATAAAAGGACTAAAATGACTAAGGACCAAGGCTAGTATAACATTAAATGATGTTAATTAACCTATAAAACACCCTGTGACATATTTATTAGACCCCTAAAAACCTAAAGACAAAGTTTTTACCTATAAGGGCCCTAATTTGACCTATAGGGTCAAATTTGGTCAGCAAATTAGTGACTCATAGGGGTAGTATGCCTGCTATACTAACTAGACTAGTAGCCTTATCAATCCATTGGGATTAGGGATTCATTTGAAGTCTAAGATACCACAAGAGGACTTTGAAAAAAAGATTTGATCAAGATAAGACAAATAACTACCTCAAACACACAAAAAAAAAGACACACACAAGCAAAGAAAATAATAACAAGACACACATATGTGGTCAAAGCACTTAAGAGAAGCAGAAAGTAAACAACTATGTATAATTAACAACTAAACATACCTCCATCCTAGATCAAAGGTAAATTTTTAAACCTTTTTTGCTTTATGACATGAAGGATTTAACGATATATGTAGCCTTTTGTCCTTTAGTATTGATACCTCCATCCTCTTTATGGTGTTTTCCAGCTTCATTGGCATGAGGTTCAAAGAGAAATAAGTAGTTATATATAGGTTGTCTTTGAAAATGAAATCCTCTTTCATCCAAATAGTTTCAAACTTCTCGTGAACTTGGTCCTTGATGTGCAAATTTGAAAATATGATAGTCCTCTCAGATTTTCTATCATTATCCATGTATACAACTTATACACTAGTATCATCAAATGGATTCATGATAGTAGGTTCTTGACCAATAAAATTAACCTCATCTTTGTGTTTGATTAAACACTCACTATCATGTTTAGATTCATTATAAAACTTGTCATTAGATATGTAATATTTTGGATAATAAAAAACTTTACCCAACCTATCAAATTCTTTACATATGACATTGAACTTCTACCATAAATCCTCTTCTTCATGAATGCCATCTTCAAGAGTTATTTCTTCTACCTTGGTCTCATGAGACTCTCCTAGGACTACCACTTCTTAAAGAATGACTTGAAAGTGTTCTCCATCCTTGATATCACATTCCATTTCATAATTAAGATGATCATACACAACTTCATGATCAGATACGGAGTCTTTTTCAAATACCTCTCTATTCAAGTCTTGGCCATATTCCTCATAGATTCACATTCCCTCAAAAATGGAGGAATTGGAGTCTAATTCATGGACACCCATCCCTTCAAATATGAAGGCATTAGAGTATAATTCATGGACGCACATCCCTTCAAATATGGAGGTAAAATCTTGTGGATTATCCTTTTTTTCATCAAGGGGAATCCCTATGGTGATTTATTCCTCATAGTCACTCATGAGGTCTTCTTGATCAGCCATGAATTGAGATTTATCTTCTTCACTTGGTTCTCTCAAGATAAGCACTTCCTCAAAAGGGGGTGAGGTGAGAGGTTTATGGATAGGCTCATGGATTTGAGGTAAAGGAGATAGAATATGAAGTGTCATGGAAGGTGAAGAAGTTGTAAATAGAGTGTGGGATGAAGGAGAAGGCTTATGAGGGGGTTTGAAAAAGAGAAAAGGACTAGTGAGGTCATAAGGAAGTGAATTCTTGGGATGATGAGGAGTAGAATCTACATGAGTAGGAGATGCACTTTTCTAATGATATCCTTGTGTATAATCCATGGAAACATATAATTTCATATGACAATACTCATAAGAATATTATTGATGCTAATGGACATCATAGTATGAATGATAGGGCCCATATTAGGGATAATAGAGAGGTGTTTCTTTATAGGTTTATTGTTAAAAATCCACATCAGGCTGTCCAACAAAATGGTGTCCATAAGGAGAGGGACTTGAAGGTTTATATGGCTTCTATAGCCCGTAGGATTGATAGCCATTTTGATTAGACTGTTCAGGAGTAATATGTGGTTCATAGTTAAACTAATAAAAAGGTTCATGATAGGAGTATTGGCCATAGCTACCCATATCAATCACATATGTCAAAGGAAACACAAAAAATGATCAAAATTTTCAAATAGATATACCTGGGCTGATTACAAATAGAAGTTATCATTTAGAGTCACCATTGGTGCTTGGATAGATGTCTCCAAAGGTTGATTATTGAAAGACAACACCAAAAATATTTCAACATCTTAGACTAGGAGTCCCACTGGGCATGACAAAAGCTATTGTCACTTATATTTTCATCGTTTGAAGATATTTCTGATCTCTCCTCATCCAAGTGGCATAATTGAAACACTTCTAGGCTTGTGGGTAGCCTAAGGATGAGGTGAATCTATAAGTAGGGCTATCTCCCTTGATGTACCACTTTGGATTGCTACTAAAATTAAATTATTTTAGAGGGTGAAGGGAGAGAGAAAAATAAAAGAAAAATATCCTAAAGGGGGTGATAAAAAACATTATATGATGACTTCTAACTAGTGACATGTACACATGAGAATAAAGGACTAACCAAACATACACTTTTTCAATCTAAATCTTCTCACATTAATGTTTCATTATGAAGGTTATGGATGAATGTGTAAATATATGAGGACTAGGAAAGAGGCCTTTAATGGAACTAATGAAAAGATAACTTCACTCAATCCTTGACATTTCCTAGAACACTTCACATGACCTGCAAGAAGAAGCTACAAATAGGTGAGAGAATGAAACAACAAGCTAGGGAATCCATAGTCTTCACTAAGAAAGATCCATCATATAAGTAAAAAAAATATAAATAATTATATAAAATGTAAAAATCAGTAGTATTATTGATCAAATGGTATGAAAATGAGAAGGGCTTCACCATACTTAGGTGGATCATAAGTTACAATGACCAAAATGGTTAGTTCTTATAGAACTTGAGAGAAAGAGAGAGAGGATAAGAGAGAAGTAAAAGGGTCACAAGGACACTTGAAAAGATGATAAAATCAGTTAATTTTACATGAAAAGAGGATGTGGGATGAATCATGCAAGGTTAGGAAGCACAAGTGTCCATCTAAGTCATCAAACTCTTGTAAAGCGGCATGAAATTCCCTTAATTGGCTTAGAAAATATCCTTCATGATTATCCCTATTTTAACATATAAATATTGATTTGGGATAGTTATGATAAATAAAATTAATGGAAATACTTTTATACATTCCTCTCCATGCATTGGTTGCATGTCTGGTCATCTAGAATCATTTGGGAATGAGTCATCATCATCTGTAGTCCAAAAAAATCCTTCATGCACCCTGCACACCTGGATTCCAAAAAGGCATTATTTTTCCATGAAAATCCATGAGATGGATTTTTTACACCTATAAATAACCTACATGGGATTATAGGCATTAGGAACACATGTTCCACTTTCATCCATCCATTATGAAAACATGGTCCACTTTCAAATATGAGTGTTAAAGTCACCTTTGAGTCAAAACTATAGATGACCACTGCTTAAAACTAGTACATAAAAATATATATTGGGGCCTTTAAATAACCATTCTTCTTAGGTTCTCTGCCCTCCAAAATTTTCATAGTATTTGTATTATATAAAGGCTACAATATAATATAATTAAGATGCATATAATACATTTAAAACCTTCTTGAATGGCTTCCACCAAAATTTATTAGGCCTTTGTTTTGGTAATTTGGGGAAAAGGGTCCTGAATTCTATCATTAGACCTTTAGAAGGTGGTTTCCAACTCTCATAACAATATATCATATCAAAATAGTCTGACATGATATAATTAACACACTAGGACTTCAAGAATGGTTTCATCATATGCTTGAACACTCCAAAGTGACTCTTCAGCTAACACCACCTGTAGGTGGACACTATCATATACAGGTAGTAAAGTTGAGAGTCGGCAGTAGATATGCTTATGATAGATTATAAGATTTTAAATGTTTCTGAATGTCCAATTATTAACCTAAAATATTTAATCGCTTATCAAAACTCCATTCCACCATGAATTCATCTCATGAGGCACTTATATATGCACATCAATGGTTACCTAATTATATATGCTGCACATGACTATTATCATTGACTTTTTATGCTATTGAGAAGGTTCCAACTGACTATTAATATAATAAGAACATTTTAAAACCATTTGGATTCTCCATTAATACATTATAAACATTATTAGAGCTCAATCACCATGATTGAGATTGAGAGCAGCGAACAAGTTGATTGTATGGTGTTCATAACTACACCCTCATAGAGTATTATATTGAAGAATGAGATTTAAAGGTCAAGGGGAATCAAGAACACATTTAAAACATATAAATATACCTATCACATCCCTCTAAATCTATTTTAAAATTATGAAGATCTGAAAATGGTGAAAAGAGGCCTATCATCCCAAATGAGAGCAATTTGCAAACTTGAGACGATTTGCTCATAAAAACACCTATAAATGTGAAAATAAGTATAGGTATAATTATATAAGGAATAAAAAATAATCTATAATCAACCTCAATAATTTTTTTGTATGACTTCTCCAAACCAAGGCAAAACCCATAAGTTGCACAAATTGGCTAGAAGAAAAACATAGTCAACTTCATGAGGATAGTTCATAAAGCACAAGCCACCATTGTTAAAACTATTATTATAGAAATTAATATCTATTATTTTAATTTTACCTCCCAGATTCATTTTACTTGGAAGTTTTTCTACTATCCATACCAAGTACAAACTTGAAGGCTGGTTCTGTGTGCCTAAAAGGATGAAAAAGGAGGAAAATGGTTTTGGGCCTTTTTTATCACTTAAAAAGTGTGTTAATAACTAATATGGATATAAGGAAGCCAAATATTCATTTCATGACATTCTCCCATGTGGTGCACTTCCCCATATGCTGTACAAGTGCCAAACTCTTCTCTTTTTTCAAGAAAACTACCCTTTTTTTTAAGAACCTACCACTTTTCAGTTATGATAGTTGATTAAGACCTTTTAGGACACATGTCACATGAAATAATCTTTTGGAATATTCACATTTACCAAGGATTTTTTACAACTAATTAAATTTCCCTTTTTGACCTCAAAATGACTAAATAACTAAGGACCAAGGCTTGTATAACATTAAATGACATCAATTAACCTATTAAAAAACCTTGTGACATATGTATTATACCCTTAAAACATGTAAATACCAAGTTTTTACTTATATAGGCCCTAATTTAACTTGTAGGGTCAAAATTTGTCAACAATTATTACTCACACAAAAAGTAGTTGATAATGAACATCATAAAAGGAACATCAACAAGATCATTTCAAGCCCTAGGTCTAAATCATTAACAATAAACACATCAAAAAAGGAATTGTGAATATGATATACAAAGACAAAGGAAATATCATATAATATCTAGAAAATAATTTTTATATGTTACAAAAGAGAGGCCTTAATTATATAGGTAAGGAAAAATATGAATTAAGTCAAACTAAATGATGTTGGATAAATCTACAAAGGAATAAACTAGGAAAAAGAAAGAAAATATCTATAGAACCTAGAAAACATGAGAACTAAATCTAACAACCACTCCATCCTTCTCCCCTCCTTCTCAAGTGAAGCTAGGGGATAGAAATAACCAAAAAAAAAGTGGTATATCCATAATATAAGTTCTGAAAATATGGCATGATCAGGTACTCATGTACAATATATATATCAATGAAATGGAGAAAGGAAGAAAAACCTGTAAGAACAAAACTTCCCCCCCCCCCAAAAAAAAAAATGATGTAAAAGAGAGAAATAATGAAAGGAAGGAAGGACTTCATGTGGAATCCCACCTAAGGACAACTTCCTTCACCCCACACAAAGATCATTACTATATATCTTGCATGGATGGAAAGGATGTAAGGAACCATCTACATAGGTGGTGAGATACTCTGAAAAATAAAGTGTTCTTCCCATAAATGAACCTTCCTCTTGAGTTTTGTGAACAAGATATTCCAAAGACACATCACCTATATAAATATAGATGCTAATAAGAGAGGCATTACCCTATAAGAGTCTACTAAGACCTCCATGAGTGTATCCCATAGAGTGAATTATGCAAGATCCAAATCCAAGTGTATGTTTCTTAAAGGAATGAACCACATAAGTAGGTGTATCTAAAGTGGGAAAAGTAATAAATGTAGTATTAGGAAAAATAACAAGGCCCAAAATAAAATGTACAAAAATAATAGTTTCCTCATGGAAATAACCATATAAACACATATCCTCACAAATTAAAGGATTAACTAATTGAGGAACAAAAATTATGGCACAATAAAAGTCATCCTCAAGAATTGATGATGGTGTCTCATCCATGATATCCAAAAGTGATGATGAAGGTGCCACATCATCAAGAATCATGTCCTCTCGATCAATGAAATGAATAGGAGTAAAAATTATATTAGGATTAATAGGTACCTCAAGTGAACCATCTTTAAAATAAAAGTTCTCACTAACAACTAAAGAAGGAGGAATAGTGAGAGGTGTAGGAGGTAAGAATTCCTTGACTAAATCACTATCAACATGTATGTCCTCACAAAATAAAGAGGAATCCTTATTCATGTCACTATTAGAAATTTAATCCTCACTAGGAGGAGAAGAAAGAAGTTCCAATAGTGCCTTATCCATATCACTATCAAGATTAAAATCTTGAATAGTAATAGTTTCATCATCAAAATATAAATACTCACTAATTGGAGGAGAAGGAAGTGGAATAGGAGGTGGAGTAAAATAGGGTCAAAAAGACCTAAAAGATTTATCATCCTTCTCAAATAAGGATATAATATAATCCCAATATTCATTTAGTAACATGGCACATGTGATATTACATTGAAAACTATCTAAAACATAGAGGTAAATCAAACAAAGAGACTCATATTGCATCAGGGAAAACTTTAGTGGCTATTTATATCCAAATAACTATAAGTAAGTTTTTTTTATTTTGAAAATGACTAATTCTATGAAAATATACATAGGTCAACTAACCTTAATTTTATATAATTTCATAGTTTGGGACATAGATTCACCTTATAGATTATACTTGATCCTATTTTGAGACACAAATATACTAGAGTTACGATACATGTATGGGTTTGATTCATCAATAAATTATATGAGACATGTATATGTTAGTCTAAAATTAATAGATGTGTGTGTGTGTGTGTGTGTGTGTGTGTGTGTGTGTGTGTGAGAATAATAATGACCACCTAGGACATAATAAGATTAAGGTAATAATTATATTTATTCTATGAAAATATTTTGAATATTCTTTGGCACTACATTTTCTTCCTTCTATGTGGTTTTAATAACTAAAAAACTTAATAAATATTTTATAGACCTAATGTTTATTTTATTTCTAGTATTGAGTGTGGTGTAGGTAAAATTAAAGCTACAAGGATTGAGGTTTAGATATTTCCCCATTTTTTAGTGAATTAGCACTGACATATTGAGGTGCCCAAAGAAAAATTTAATGTTGGTCCAACACATCAGCCACATGATTAATGGAAGTTGATTGAATACATGTGTGATAGTTTATTGATTTTTTTTGTCATTTATGTAAGCTATTGATGGAAGTGAAGCTTTGGTAATTGTAATATTGCCATGATAGGCTGAAAATGAAGGTGAATATAATTTCTAAGTTGGTTTCCTTATAATTCCAATTTCAAGGTATGGATTTGTGTTTCTTTTATGTTAAATATTGAGAGCATTTGTTTGCATACCTAGTCATTTGTCTTAAAATGAATAAATATAATGATAATTTCCTTGAAAATCATTTATTTAAATATATTTGTTGTTAGTTTCTCAAAAAAATTAGTTATTGATACAAGTTATTTGTAGAAGCAAAGCTTTGGTACTCAAAATATTGAGACGAGAGGTTGGAAACGAAGGTGCAAACTATTTTTAAGATGATTTCCTTGTGATTTAAACTGCAAGGCATGGATTTATGTTTATTTTATTCTGAATACTAAGATTATTTATTTGAATACATAGTCATCTATCTTGAAATGAATAAATATAATGATAAGTTCATTGAAAAGCATTTATTTAAATATATTTACTCAAAACATTGTGCATGTTGGTTTTTTTAGAAATTTCATTTATATCTACAAATGTTTTCCTTAAACTCAAAATCTATGAAATGGATATTTTTGTGTTAGTCAAAAATATGGTTGAAATGATCATGAGGCTCTATTTCATTTATCATTTTGTTCTTTATGCATTGTTTAAAATAAGTATCTTGCATGTAGTTATTTATCAAAGGAAATTAGTTTCTTGTTTGTTTAAAATGAGTATTTTTTTAGAGAAAATTAGTTTCTTATTTTTTTAAAAGAAGTATGTGGTAAAGACCAACCAAATAATATAATAAACTGAGTATAGAAAAACAATTGACAAAAAATTAAAGTATAGAGTATAATTAATCAAAGTCCTTATGTATGTCTATAATAATTGTAAACTCTATTAAAGATGCATACACATATTTTAGTGTTTCTTTTCTATTTTATACCAAGCGTATTTTTGTGTTATGTTTGATTAAGAGAACATGTCTATAATAGTTTTAAACTCTATTATATAGATGCATAAGTATATTATGGTGTTCCCTTGTTATTTTATACCAAGTAAATTTATTTTTGTGTTATGTTTGATTAAGAGAACATATCTATAACATTTGTAAAATATATTATAAAGATGCATAAGTATATTATGGTGTTCCCTTGTTATTTTATACAAAGTGGGTGTATTTGTGTGTTATATTTGATTAAGAGAACATGTCTATAATAGTTTTAAACTCTATTATAGAGGTGCATAAATATATTGTGGCATTCCTTTATTGTTTTCTACCAATTAGGTGTATTTTCATGTTTTTTATGATTGAGAGAATATGTCTATAACAGTTGTAAATTATATTATAGAGATGCATAAGTATATTGTGGTGTTCCCTTGTTATTTTATACCAAACTTATTTGAGGTATCTATAATGTAATGACATATAAGTATCTATATTGGACCAACAACCTCACTTCCACTAATAGCTTGTATAAATGACTATAAAATTTGAGAAAAATGTCACATATGTATTAAATTACATTAATCCCATGGGTGATGTGTTGAACCAACATAAAATTTTTCATTGGCCCTTAAATATGACAACACCAATTTACTAGAAAATGGGTCAAGACCTCAACCTCAATCCCCGTAACTTTAATTCCACCTACACCACATTCAATACTAGAAATAAAATATACATTAGGTGTGAGAATTTGGGATGTGAAGTCATTTATGTCATTAAACTATTTTAATACTACCTAATTTTCTAAGATTTGAAGTCTTGAAGACATAACAATTTGAACTTACAAGTTTATAATTATAGTTTTAGCTAAATTTTTTTTGTCATTAAAACCATATAGAAGGAATAAATATTTGTTTTACTCGGTTTTATAAATGTGTTAAGGACCCCTTGTGACTTAGGACACAATACACTAAAAATAATAATTATATTTTGGTTGACATAGTTAATTGAAATAAAAATATATTTGAAAGGCTATTATTGATTATGGATATGGTTAAGACATTTTGGTAGACCTTATCATTATGGATTATGGATATGGTTAAGACATTTGAAAGACAATGTTTTGAGAAACTATATTTAAAGAAATGCTTTTTAGGGAACTTATCATTATATTTATTAATTTCAAGATAGATGACCATGCATGAAAACAACTACCCGTAGTATTCATAATAAAAGAACATTTGTTGTTGGTCTTTACCACAATTATTTCAAACAAACAAGAAACTTATTGCTTCTAAAAAATAATGGCTGTAAGATACTTATTTTAAGAAATGCACAAAACAAAATGAATTATATTATGTGGTTGATATTTACCACATACTTATTTTAAATAAATAATAAACTCATTTACTATGATAAATAATGGCATGCAAGATACTTATTTTAAATAAAATGAATAAACACAACAAAGCCTCATGACCATTTCAACCATATTTTTTACTAACCCAAAATTATCTATTTCACAGTTTCTGTGAACATATCAACATGCAACAAGGAAAAATTAGTGCAATGAATAAATATAATGATAATTTATCTAAAAATTATTTATTTAAAAATATTTTCTTTCCATCCTCACTTTTCATAGTTGTCTTTCCCTATGTCCCCATAGTCTATTTATACTCTATACTCTGATTTTTTGTCACAATTTTTTCTATACTCACTTTATTAAATTATCTAGTTGGTCTTTACCACATACTTATTTTAAATTTAAAATGATTTTTTTTTTTTTTTTTGATAAATAATGATGTGTAAGATACTTATTCTAAATAATGCACAAAGAACAAACTGAATAAATGCAACAGATCCTCATGATCATACTATATTTTATTTTTAAAAATTTAAGGTAATAATTATATTATAGTTGTCATGGTTTGTTAATTGAAATAAAAAAAAACATTTGAAAGGCCAATATGGATATGGTTAAAAAAATTTGGTATACATTATTATATATTTTTTAATTTTAAAAAAATGAAAATGTTTTTAATATTTTTTTTCAGTTGTCGTCCTCACTTTCCATAGTTGTCTTGCCTTATGGCCCTATAGTTGGTTTATTCTCTATACTTTGATTTTTTGTCACTATTTTTGATATACTCAATTTATTATATTATTTGGTTGGGCTTTACTACATACTTAATATAAAAAAACAAAAAAAATATTTCCTCCAAGAAATAATGACATGCAAGATACTTATTTTAAACAATACACAAATTGATGGAGATGAAGCACACACAAAGACAATATTTTTAGACACAATAATATTCACACTATAGTTATATTTTTTTTTCTTAAACTCATACATGAATATTAAATTATATAGGAAAACTATTTCCTATAATTGAATAGATCATATCTACACCAATTTCTCTCATATCCCTATAATAGCTCATACTAACAAAATTGACTATAAACAAATATATTGTTACCAAAATATATTATAATAACCAATATAATAACTAACTCACCAATAATATATTTAACTCTCGATAAATATTCAATGTAAAAGCTAATGTAATAAACTAATCCCTAACATTCTTCCCTTAGTTTTTACATGGTGAAAAAATATTCACACTCTCACCTGCAGTATGCTCACCCCTTGTGGCATGGTCTATTTGGATCATAACCTTGATCTAAATAAAATATCACTCCTCCCATAATTTTAATAAGGCTTACTACAAACCTTGACATGAACATGAACACATCAAATGTCCACCTCCTATGGTTTTTTGGATGTAGCGCAAACCTTTTCAAGATCCACTAACTAACTTATATTGGTTATTTCTATCCTTTTACAATGTTTTCACATCAAGGAATTATGTTTGGAATTTTACACATAAATTATATTACTTGAACAAACATGTACTTATATTATTATTATTCTATAAATATACAATAAAAATTATGAAAAATGCAGCACACTACATATGTCACTAAATCTTCTTGATCCCCATCGTTGGTGACTGATGAGAGGTTATAAAACTTCTAGCCTATGTTTCCTCCTCCCTCCAGTGGATGAAGCTACTCATTCAACCAAAATATTGATGAATCTCAACTACATAAAATTTTCAAGGAGAAATCCCCTTCACAATATAGATGTCACGTATAAGAAAAAATACATTTGTAGAATTAACATTTTTATATTTTATAATTTTTGACAGTGAATATATATGACACATAAGACTAAATGACTTTGACTCTTTCAACATATAGACATTTTGAATTTTTTAATTTGACTCTTTGACAAAAAGATGACTTTTACACTTTGGATTTTGGAAGGACATATTCTTGACATAAAAATAGGAATCTTGACATGATTTTATTGACAAAAGAATAAATTTTAATTTTTGACTTATTTTTTATGATTCATGACTAATGATTTTATATATTGATACTAATAAAAAATCATTTTTCATTTTGATTTTGAACAATATAAATTTATAATACTGAGAACTAATAACATTGATTATAACAAATAATGTAAGAAGCTAAACTTTAAGCATCCTAAAGACTACTTTAATAACACAATTACCAATCAACTTAACTAAACCTAAAAAACTTGAATGAAATCTAAATCTATTTTAACTCAAGAATTAATGATAAATAAAATTTTACAATTAAAAACATACAGGTGTATGGTAGGATTTAATGAGAAGTGGCAAATCACATTGGTGATAGAAATATGACAATTTAACATTGATAGGTCATATATCTAGCCAACAAGTGTGCAAGAAAATCATACTAATGATTTGGAATATTTGAGGGCATGAGCCTCATTAGGAGTTTGATTAAAATCCTTTGAGTCAAGAATAAAAGTGAAGGCATTGGATTGATGTCATGCTACAAGAGATATGATGCACAAAGTAAAATGATATGTTAGACTATAATAGAGATACAAAATCATTGATGTAGGATCCAAAATTTAATATTGAATTATGCATCCTTGAAAATGGTGCCAAACTAATAGAATCTAATTCACATAGCAGACTAGATAGTTGGTAAGGAGTGTGACATATTTGAAGGCACCAAATCATATTTTATTCTTGATCTACAACATATATCTCTATAAATTTATATACAAAAGCCATTAAAAATTAGATCTAGGCAAGAAGACTTCAATAAAAAATATTGTGCAAATTTAATTGATCTGACTCTTATTCAAAAAAATCAACCTCTTAAAAAATAGATGATTCTAAAAACATCGATGAAATATCCACAATGTTTTTGAACTATAGATCTAATATGACTATCAAAAATACACATCATTGTATAATATATGGCATTAACAACTGATTTAATTTGATCCTCCTTCATAACTTGAATGACCCTATTAGTATCTTCCATGGTCATTAAAATTTAAAATGGCATCTTGTATTGCGTATTCATTCCTTGTAAAAATTATGAACATTCCACAAAACTTTAATTTGAATATCATTAGATTACAACAACAAATGTGATAGATCTAGCTTGTACAAATTCAAATTACTATCTGATGGATCTAAAATGATATATGATGCATACAAATCTAAAAACTAACTAACAACACCGAAATAAAATAATTATGCAAACTTATATTTCTTGCTTCACCTCTATCAAATACTAAGTTTTCCAATTATATTAATAAAAAGAATTTATGGGCATAGGACTAAATGATTTCCCCTTAAAAAGATTAAGATCCCATTACATAAATTGACTCTGATATTAGATGATGGATTTTATCACAGTCTTCAAAAAATTATACAGAAATAATGAAGCATACATAGAGATAATATTTTTAGACACAATAATATTCACACACTATAGTTATATTCTATTGTCTTAAACTCATATACAAATATAAAATTATATAGGAAAACTATTTCTTATAATTATGGAGATCATCTCTCCATCAATTTCTCTCACAACCCTATAATAACTCATACTAACAAACTAACTATAAATAAATGTATTATTACCAAAATATATTCAAATAACCAATCTAATAACTAACTCACCAATACTATATTTACCTTTTAGTAAATATCTACTATAAAAGCTGATGTAATAAACTAATCCCTAACACAAAGAACAAATTAAATACATGAAATAGAGCCTCATGATCACAATGAATTTTATTTTTAAATGTTTAAGGTAATAATTATATTCTGGTTGGCATGGTTTGTTAATTGAAATAAAAATATATTTTAAAGATCAATATGGATGTGGTTAAGACATTTTGGAAGACCTTATTATATAGTTTATAATTTTAAAACTATGAAAATGTTTTGAATATTTTTTTCAATTATGTCATCCCTATATTTTATAGTTGTCTTTCCCTATGGCCCCATAGTTGGTTTATACTCTATACTCTAATTTTCTGTCACAATTTTTACTATACTCACTTAATTACATTATCTAGTTGGTGTTTTGAGAGACTTACGAATATCTATAAATAATTTACACATAATATGGCCATCATGTTTAGCCCTCAAAAATTATAAATTTAATCTTTAAAAAGGAGGAAAAATTTAATTGTTAAAATTAAGGAACTATAAACAAGATCTTGACTATAAACTTCTCACCCTCTAACCTCTTTCTCCATTAGGTTTTTAATTAACATAAAATACCTCTTAGAAAATAAATCTACATACGTGCTTCAAATTGCTTAAAACCATATAACCATAAAACCCTAAAACCTAAATTCATATAACTTCATTTCTATCAAAATTGTATTCCTTTGTGGTCATGGGAATCACAAAGTGAGCAATAGTTACAAGAGGAGGCTAAGGAGGAGTCTAATCTACCAATAATGAAATACAATACAAGTAAGAAATACAAGACCTACATGTTGTGAGAATCATGAAATGAGTGACAATTGAAAGAGGAGACTAAGGAGTCTAAATAGCAAACAATGAAGTACAATCCAAGCAAGCAATACAAACTATACATATTTATAAATGTTTTCACACTTTTAATGAATTATTCCTATCTTTCAATGGATTCAAACTGTTTTCATCTTATTTTCCCCATGAATGTGTTTGAGGAAAGGAGTTTAAGTTATATTTTCACCATTATTTCTTGATTTGAATATGATGCTTGATTCTCTAGCTATTTATAAGGTTTTTGAAAGAGTTAATAGAAATCACTAGTTAATTTATACCAATGTGGTGATTTCACAAAAGATTCACCAATGAAATTATAACTAAAATATAAGATTTGTCAGGATTTTATAGTAAGATTTTAGGGGTCCCTTCATAAAATTATCCCTGTCTTGCATGGATGAAATCCAAGAAAATGTCACCAAACACCATTATCCACAAGCATTTTTGTTGCAAGTGTATCCACATTTTGAGTTTATAAATAGTGTAGTTGGATGTGTTGAGGGTACCTAAGAAAAAATAATCCATTGACAAAAAATAAGGATAAATTCGAGAAGAAGTATAAGCCTCTCTAAAAAACAAATCTCCTTGTGACAATTTAACATCTCCTAATGAAATTAATGAACACCCCCAAAAATGTGTAAGCCCCCACAAATATATAAATTTATAATTGAGTGAGTTTTAAAATATAAATGAAACTAATGGATGTATAATCAATAAACATACACTTTAAAAAAAAATATACTCAGTTTCAAGTCACAGTTCAAAAGTTATAGTATTTACACATTTTTTGTCATTAAAATGTGTCAAATAATTAAATATTGCACAAAAATCAAATGTATTTAAGAAAAAAAATTATGTAACACTTCATTAATCTATATAAAATCTTAAAAAAATATTTATATCAATTTCTTTGGTAGAAATCAAGTACATTTTTTCAAAAATTGGTGAAAGCCAACTTCAGGGAGACTTTATACAAGATCTAGAAAAAATGGCTAAATGGGACCTATTGTGATGACTCAATATGTGGTAGGGATTGATTCACAGTATTGATGCCTATTATAATATTAAATTATACTTAAAATACTATCTTATTGAATAATAATATCTAAAAATTTAGATCGTATGGCCTCAAACCAGAAGAAAACTAACTAGTTATCTAGATGATGAAGACAAATTGCTAAAACAATTTTGAAGCTACCAAAAGAGGTGTATGACCTGATACAAAATATTAACAATGATAGGATAGGAAATATTTGACTATTATCTAACCATACCATGTTTAAGATATAAAAAATTAGATCCATAAAGCCTATGGTGAGAGAAAAGCAAATAGGGGTAGATATTCGCTAGCATACTAGTGAGCAACTTTTTGAGGAAAAGGGATGTATGAATTGATATATGAAGATTATAAAAAATTAAAGAGGACATAAAATTTATATTTATATTCACCCATGTTTTTATATTTGTGTTTGGATGTATGTAAGGCCTAAAAACATTAAAAATCATACACAAATTACCTAAAAAGGTTCCAAAACAAACTTAAACATGGGTATAGCATAATGAGTATATAATGTTGTAGCATAGGATCTATATGGCTTGGTAAATTAAAAATATATATCTTTGATATATCAAAAATACCTCCACTCCACTAAGAATAAATTTTAATAAATGGACAAACCTTTGTAGCAACAAACTCACAAATGGATGGCTATAACACCTCCAACTCTGATGCCATGAAAGGAATGTTAAAAATATAATTACAAGCTCAAGATATGATGTATTAAAAAAAAATCACAATAATATTTGTAAAATCTTCAAATATGATATGCAAAGACAAAAGAAATGTTATATAATATCCATAAAATAACTTCTATATGTTACAAAGGAGAGGCCTTGCTTATATAGGCAAGGGAAAATAATAAGTCAAAATAACCAATGTGAGATAAACACACAAAGGGGAAAACTTATAAATATAAAAAAACTATCTATAGAACCTAACAAACATGAGAACCAAATCTAGCACATCTAATTGCCTTCATGAGCACTAATTTGAAAGATGTAAAGTTAAAGTCTTGAATGATAGATAAACAAATATATGCATTGATCAAAAGGGTAAATAAGTGTATACATTATATTATTAGGAATAAGAGATATACCATTATCCAATACCCATATGTCAACCTCAAACTCATCTTGAATGAATTAGGTGAACGAATAGGAAAATGGATGGCCAAACTATAGGAGTTTGATCTCAAAATTAAACTTGTTAGGATGGTGTGAGGCTAGGAAATCATTCATCTCATGACTAAAAATGATACACACATTTATATTAAATAGATCAATCATAATCAAGTGATTGGTGGTGAATGGTATGCCCAATCTTCCACTACTTACTCATGAGTACATGTCCTCTTGAGCTGAATAGATAACAATGTTGAACCCTTAGGCTCAAATCAATGCATTATATGATAAAGAATGGAGTATTATACTATAAGAATTATGAAGGCATATATTTGAGGTGTGTATAAATAGTGGAAGCTAAAAACATCCTAAATAACTTACATTAGAGAGTTAGCAGTGGACATCCCTCAAACAATGCCACAACTCATAAAATCTTGAGGATGAGATATTACTGGCCTATAATTTTTAAATATTCCCACAACCATATTAGGAATGTCATTAATTCCATACATTTTAAAAAATAAAAGTGCATGTTTCCATGCCTTTATAACTAATTATTTAGATATCCCATTTTTAAAAAGGGTTTTGACTTTATTGGAGGTATCAATCTAAATTCCTCAATAGGGTATAAATTTATCCTAATAGCCACTGATTATTATACTAGATGGACAAAACCAATGGCCAAAAAATTTGTGATCAAATTTATTGAAGAAAAGAAAAAAATTGACTGGGTTTGGCACTTTTATCTCCTTGGTCTAAAGTAATGGCCCTACCTTTCAATCTACAAAATTCATTGAATGGGCCTACAACAACCAAATTATTGTCAAGTTTTCATCAAATTATTATCCCCAAGGGAATGGAGTAACTAATTATACTAAAATGAATATAATGGATGCCACCAAAAAGTTAGATTAAGACAAACCAAGATGATGACATTTGTTACTGAAGTATATACTATGGGTAGACAAGACAAGACACAAGCAAGCCCTTAAGTTTTTACCTTTCCTACTAGTATATAGATAGTAGCCAATTTTTAATATCACTCTCAAAATACCAATTTATTAGTTTATGTAAGAGTACATGGGATGAGATGAAATAATCTAGTCTAGAATACTTAACATAGTCCAAATGGAAGATGCATGAATTGAAGCACTGTATAGCTTCAGAAAACACCATGACATTTTCAAAAGGTGGTTTGATAAAAGATCTAAAATCAAGGCCTTTAGGATTTTAGACCTAGTGATTTTATGGGATAAGACACATTAATATAAAGGACAACATGATAATTTAAATCCTTTGCGGATTTTCCCATATCAAATATTTAAAATCCTAGTTAACAACACATTTTGTTTGAAGGACCTCCAAGGTAATGACCTTATCTTTCCAATCAATAGACAATTTTTGAGGAATTATTTCATGGTTTCTTTAATTGGATATGCCTCTAAATTACTATGAGGATGCATGTATATGTAGGAATAAATTTATTTTCTTTCTTTCTATATTAGAATCCTATTTTCTTAAGCTAATATTTCCTATTTTTGCATTTTTTTCATGTTAGTGTTGTTGATTTCTATATTAGTCTTCTTAAAAGTGCATAAAAATCAAACCAAATTTGTATACTATAATTATAAAATACCTATCAAAATAAAGGGGATGACATAAGAGGAATCATAATTTATACTTAACAAGATTTGTTTTGGTATTATTTGAGGTTCTAAGATTGAAGTATGTATTATGACTAAATTAAGCTCTGTCATGATTGAATAGGTTCACTAGACCTTTGGAATTTACTCTGATATACTCATGAAAAAATTTTAAAATATTTTTTATTTCCAAAGATCAACTACACTATTACATTTAAAAACTTGGATGAGAGATAATAAACATTGAAATAGATGCACACTATAAAGGACGTATTGATAAAAATAAACTTTTTTATACATATACCTCATAAATGTTGATTCCCAACCATTTTTCCATCTATGTTCAAAAAAAAAATTATGGAGGAAGGGTGATTTAGATAATCTCTATCAGGGCTGTGGATGTTTAGATGGTAATAAAATAAGGTTTAGAGTAGAATCAGAGCTATCTTTATCATGGTTATAATGTTTGGATATAAATAGAAAAATTTCCAAGCTTCCCTTATTATCATTGAAATAAAATTTAAAATCAAAATGAAACCTATAGTATATGTTCATGTCTCTATCAAAACTCTCATAACAAGAGTTAAAACAAATATAAAAAAATCACACATAGATCCCGGAAATGAAAAGGGCTAGTATGTTACATAAGTAAGAAGGATTCATTTTCAATAGACTAGTTAATTTATTGTTTTCTCATTGGGACTAAATTTTTGATATGATGCATTAACTAGAATTTTGGGTCCTAAAATGCTCTAGAGTATTTCCCCACTAAGTTGCCATTTATTATGCCCCTACACACCCCATTCTCAAACATTCAAATAGGGACCCATTATTTTTTAGACATCTATATTTCATGGTGCATATTAACCATATGAAATCTAATAATCTAATATTGATCAAATGTATAAAATCCTAAGGTTGTTTTTAGGGTCTAATTTTATTATAGATATTTTAAAAAGGAAAAAATCAAAGCTTGGACATTGCTTTTGAATTATTTATCACTTTTGATTCTTTTCTTTACTGATAAAATGTGTATTCAATATCATGTTTTTATTTAAGGAGATAACATGAATAATTAAGATATATTTTTTTTAAATATTTGATGTGCAACAAGTTCTCAAAATTCCTGACCTTCATCGGATTCCATAGATTATGAAAAGTGTTGGCATCCCATTCACCCACATTTGACCATAATTATAATAATTTTTTCAAGTCCTCCTAATTATATAGATTCAAAAGATCATTTAAAGTGTAAGTATCTCATTTATTTGTGACATTCAACATCCTACCTAAAATTTTTAAGTATCCAAGTTAGCACTTGCCATCCACATGTTGGATTCTCTTAAACATAGGACACAGCTAGTCTTTTTAAAAAATTATAAGTCATTGAGTTTATTGAAAGCCAAAGATTAATCCATGTGGTGACATATCAGTCACTCAAATTACATGGGAATAGAATACATAATAAATTTAAAAAAATATTTTGGACTTCTGTGATCATACAAGTGGAAAAATCTCATTGACCCATGTTTTAAAGGATACATCATGTTGGTTATGTTCAAAACTCTTAAGCTCCATATATTGTGCCAAGTGGTAGAATCTCATTCATCTAGATCAAATCAGTTGTAGACATATACTAAGTTTGGTTTTGCCTAGATTTCCAAGAGCCATCCACATATCAACATCATAGAAATAAAATTCTTGTTTATATAGCATAGTACCAAAGGGTTATAAGTTTTTGGATTAATGTGAACCATCCATGTGGTAGAATAATATTAACCTAGGAATTTTTAGTCAAGAAAACATGGTAAAAAATATATTTTATCTAGATTCCCCAAGCCATCCATGTGTCATTATCTTAAAAGCTCATAACTTGTCAAAGGTACCAAAAGTAAAATTCTAAGTCATTAAGGCATCAAGAGCCACCCACATGACATAATCTAAAAAACCTAGAGCCTTCTAAGATAAATTATAACTCAAGAAAGCTTTAAATTTCTAATGTGTTGAGAGTCATCCACATGTCATGATATCATAACTTATAGCTTATTTTTCAATATTATAAGGTTAGAATATTTAGAATTCTATAACCCTACAATTTTTCCATGTGGCACCAACCCATGTACATGGAGCCTTTCTAAAAGAGGTACACATTTAGGATTTAATATAACCCCAATTCCCTATGATCACAACATGTGGTAAAATTTTTTTAAGTCATAGATTGCATATCATAAAAAGTAGAGTTATTAAGTTGAGTCCTATAAGTAAATTAGATCATGACAATTGTCATAATCTCATAGGGGCATAACTAGACTACCTAGGAGAGAGTTGATGGTTAGGATAAACTATAAATAAATGGGAAATGGATACTTATTTTGAAGTGATGACTAGGTACTCAGAATTAACAAAAATCCACCATATAATAGAAAAGGCATCGACCAAATCTAACTTGTCAATTTCAAAGTGAAACGTGAAACAAATTTAAAGCAACTACTACATTAAATTTATATGAATTAGGAATTCAAGTCTCATGCTTTAATCAATATATACGTAATCATAAGACCATCAATCACTTTAACCTTAATCACCTATATTCTAACCATTAAATCAATTGATTAGGCCTTTAAGAGCCCTAATTTCCCTACTAAAAAAATTATAAATCTATTCACTTAAAATCTTACTATGAATTCTACAATACATCAATGGATTATTCATCTAAAACATCTATCCATCCCCCTTCAAAATATGTAATCACTGTAAAAATTGAGTATGTTGTCATGGTTTTTGATAGGGTGTATTATCATTTCCCCATTACTTATCTCTCTATGACGAGATTGAAAAGATCAATCCATATTTAGTCTAGGATCAGATAAATGATGATAAAAAGAGATACATGGATGATTTACTACAAGAAAAATACATGAGCCTCCACAACATAGCCATAAAAGTAAAGGTAATGCCATGCATTGACCTACTTCATGATTTATTTTTCAATGGAGATATTACTAGAGATTATTTACACCTGAGACTTTGAAGGAAAGTAGTCACCTATATTTTGGGGGATGATTTTTAGAAATATATGCACTTATCAATGCCTCAAATTACATAAAACTAGGTCATTGAAAATAATTGGCTAGATCATAACACATTTGATGGAAAACATAAGAAGTGGATAACTAAGGGAGAGAAATTAAACATTTGAGGCTTTTTTACTTTAGTGCCTATAACCAAATTCATGTTGAGCATTAGGATGGCTATGGCCATACTAAATAGGTTATACGTGTTTACTATTATTATCTATGTACATGAAGAATGGGTGTATTTATTGGATATAATTCTAAATTTTAACAAGGTCATGACACTTGGAGAGGTCATCAGTGTTAGACTCAAGGTAAAGATGCTCCAGTTGATAAAAGACCACTAGATGGAAATTTTTACATGATGTCATATGTAATGGATGCCATCATGAGGATAATGCATGCAAGTTATGAGTATCCATAGGAACCATCTGCATAATACATAAATAATAATGTCTATGATGTCTTCTCCCTAATACATAGTTATAGGTTTAGGGGAGAAATTAAGAGAATTTTAGAAGAGGTATACCTAATGGTATACTGAGCTATTTATGGGAACTTATGCCCCATATTTCAAATAACATTAAAAACTATTGTGAATATGGGATACTAATGGCTTTATCCTGATTATACTATAATCATGATAGAAAGAACTAAGGTTGCCACTTTAAATATCCCTTATTTTGATCTTGATAAAGTTGTAGAATAGGAGACAGACTTTAAAATTTAAAATAGTGTGGATGAGGATATAGAAACCAAACATCAATTATATTATTATAAATTTCATCTACGTATTGACCAAATGAAATACACACTAAGGAGGCATATTAGATCAGTTGGGAGGACCAGAACACACTATGGGCTAAGCCAAACATAGTATAAATATTGTGATCCCAAGGGCAAAGTGAGGTAGTACATCAGTGACCTTAAAAGGAAGGGAGTCCATATTACATAAGGCCATAAGAGTAAAAATAGTGATCCTATTTTCATGAATGTTGTAGATGATTCTAAGGCTTATAGGCAGATGGATTAGCATAACATTTCTATGGTGGCAACACATGCCATTAAATATGGTTATTCCATCACAACATACTGGTTAATAAAATAGTGGAGCAAGAAAATAAGTCTCCAAACTATTAGTGGATTTATCCACATGATAAAACATCACTTAAGCATGATCAACAATTATCCTCATAAAAAAAAATATATATCCCATCAGAGGATAGTGCCTCTAAGGGGAAGGTAGATCTCTAGTTGAGAAATAAAATCTTATATGGAGTACCAGTCCCTCAATTAATAATAATAGTGTAGTCTCATGTGGCAACAACACGATATTTATCTCCTATAAGTCAATAAGCATTAGCATTTTCTTTGAAACCATTGACTACAATTTAACACATAAATATCCATATGTTTTTACAAGGTTCTTTTGCATCATTATATTTCATAGTTTAAATTTTAACACTTTCATCTTCTCCACCTATTCTTTATTAAATTATAATGCATACATGTCCTATTTATCCTACCATTTATACTATGCTTACACCCTCCACTACTAAAATTCCTTCATCCCCCTCTCCATCTACTTCAAGGCAAGTCCCTATGACTGTGAATCCATCCATTTCACCTATAAGAGAAATCCTAAGACTCCCCTAGTTTCACCTTCAATTTTTTAACTAGAAGAAATACCCATCAAAAGATCACTTACCAAAGGAGGTATTCTACATGATAAATCATAAGGAAGAAAAGAGAGATCTAAAATAAGTGAAAAAGAAATGGAGGTTGTATAGGTGTTGTATAGTGGTGAAGAAGATAAAATATGGGGAACTAAAAAGGAGTGGGTCTTTAGAATAGACATAAAGCCTAAAGAGGAACCATATTTCTCTAAGACAAAAAATGAAGAGGAATCTATAGACACAAAGATATTAGGAGAAGATGAATGAATGAAATAAGGAAAAGAGCTTGGAGACTAGATATTAAAGGTAGATGCACACTACAAGTTGAAATAAGTCCTTACTCTGGGCCTAAATCGAGCATCTATATCCTCATCTCCAACTCTATTCCCTAAAACCAATACTTCAAAATCATCTACTACAACAGATACATTAGCTACCAGCTTAAGCACAAAGATTCTTACTTAAGATGAAAGGTAGGATTTTAATAAGTTAATGTCATCCCTCTCTTCTTATATTATAGTTAAATATTCTCAAATGGTTAATTTTCCATCCACTATCTCAACTGTTACATATTTATCCATTTGAGCCCTTGTAATAGTATTTTTTGAAAACCCAATCATTATATCCCCATTCTCACAGTAAGCAAAATGAGAAGCACTTTTTTATTATTATTTAGGTCTAGTACCTAATTATTTATATTATTTTATTCATTTTAACACTACTTCAATAATGGATAGGCCTTTAGACCCTAAAAAGAAGGCCCATTTTGAATATTTATTCATTGTCTCCATCTTCAATCCCCAAACTACATCGAGGCCTTTTATCTAGTTTGATTTATCCATGTCCTAATCAAATCTAACTAAATCCTCCATAATTACTGTCATAATAACTCTAGGGTAAAAAAGATACATAGTAGAGACTACATCCCAAATGATTTCTTTATAATGGAGTACGGTCACTCCTCGACTTCCCCAAATCCCCATCCAAATAAGTGATTCCATGCTTCCAATAGGTATCATACCACCTTCCATTACCCTAAAAAATTCTCAACTAGAAGAACTAGGAGAGCCCATTGTGCCTATCTAGGTTTATGAGTCACAAAAAAGGAAGGATGGGATTGGATTAGTCCCCATCGAGTTTCCTATAATAAGTAACCTATTTGACAAGAAGAGTGGTGAAATTTAAATAATGAGTAATAAGGGAGTGGGCAGTAACATAGGGGATGAAGTAACATTAGATCAAATGGAAAATATAATCCCCATAGATAAGAAACAAAACAAAATATTGAATGACCCAATAGAGTATATAGAGGAATTATGTGCTTTTATACACATAACATGGGAGGAAATGAAGGAAATGTATATAATTTAGGAGTAGGATTAATGAAAATTTCTCCAATAGTAGATCAATTAGGATCCTAGAGATATTATGGATAATGTAAAAAGTACATCCACCATTTTGTATGACATATTGAGGATAATCAAAATTTTGTAGGGGTGAGTCACAACATGAATAAGGAGGAATAATACAGTTTTAGAACCAATTGAAATAACTTGAAAAAAGAATCAACTTATTAGTTTAATTTATAATAAATAATTAAAATAATAATTTTAATTTAATGACTATGTAAGAGGTATATTGGGCCTTTAAATATGTAATTCCAAAGAGAGATGGTGTTTTATAGTGGCACACTTAGATGAAAGTCTTGATAACCCAACTTACATGCCAAGAAAAGGAGGCCATTGTTATTTTAAAATATATGAGGATCATACGTGTGACAACTTATATGGGCAAATTAATAATTGATCCCAATTTTGACACACTTCTTAAAGCATTTGCTGATAGTTTTAAGGCATAGGTAGAAGGCACTATATAGAAGACTAGTAAAGAGATTATGTAGCTTATCAATTTTGTAAAGGATAAAGTGACCAAAGTAGAGGCACTTAGGGTAGGATTTAAAGCCTATGTAACTGAGCATAAAGGTTGATGAGTGAATTTGGTAAAATATTCATACCTTTTATTGATGCACTTAATGTGCTTCCTATGTGACTAGGGAATGGGAAGAAAGTAATAAACCCAATTTTAAGACTTGGAAGACTCAGGGTTTGAGTTGTTTACAAAACTAATATTGAAATTATAAAAATAGTGGAGATATGGCCACGACTTGTAATTATGTAATCATACCCTACTATAGGGACAACGGATTATACAATTATGACACTTTATTTCTTTCTAATCTTTGTGAAATTGCTCTAAACTTTGCCAATTATTTCCCAAGAATAAACAAACCATGAATATCTATAGAATTAGATAAATTAAAGTGACTCATCATGTAGATCTAAAGGTAAGAAGGGTAGGGTAGAAATTAAAGCTTTATTTAGATGGTTAGAAGTGTTAATTATTCTAACCTCTATGGCAATAATATGTAAAAACTAGCATTCACCAACCCTAGTGTAATAATCAAATCTAAATGAATGCAATTGAGACTTAAAAGGAAATGATATGCATATATCTAAAATCATATGTTTCATTAAATTTATTTATTCACATAAAATTGCTTAAGCACATTCAACTACAAATAAGATGAAATAGAGCACATAAACCAACATATTTGTTAGCCTAGTGTTAAACTCAAACTAACATATATATGCATTAATGTTATTTCCAAATTAGTCATCAAAAAAGAAACCATTAACTCTTTAAAAGCATGAGAAATAGAAACTACAGAACACACAACAGAGCATTTAGATAATGTCATGAATTCTTAGTTCTTTTGAAATAATTCTCTAACAACTATACTTGATCTGATTACAATGAGAGGGAATACCACTATATATATTACTAAAAATGCCTATTTAAGTTCAATTCAACCCATTAAAAGATACCCAATGTAGCCAAGTGGATTTTAGCTTTTGAATAACAATAACTAAAATGTAACATATTACAAGGGAATATACCAAATTGGAACTTATAAAGCAAAGCAAAATATTACTCAAGGCCTTAGAGGAGGTTGCTGAGGTGCTATATATTTCCATGAATGGGGTTATTAGATGGTTACTTCCTGACTAGATTTCTATTGTAACCTTTGTTTCTCTACCTCCTCCCTTGTCTAAACTTTAGCATATGATAAGTAGTCCTAGTCAATTTGACTAAAAATAAAGATCATAGGCTGAAATAGGTTAGATATTTCTTGAATAAGTCTACTATGATCTGTAATTATAGGTATCAATGCTTCTTCAATAGCCTCAACTCTCTCTAGACTTTGGTTATAAAAAGCCACAATGTTCATCACTTTAGTGGAAGTCTTGGCATTGGCTATCTCTTGTTGTAATTTTTTAACAAATACTTTCATTTGAGCCCTAAAATCCTAGTCATTCACAAAGATGTCATCAGGTTTGGTCACCCTCATGACCATAGCTTCCATTAGCAATAGGGAAATACTAAAGTCTATTTTTTCTAAGGATCTAGTTACATCCTTAACTTGTTCTAGCCACATTTTCAATATTATCCTTATATTCATCATTATAGTTTGTGCCAAGATTATGTCTTCAAGTTGTAATATCTTAAATTTTGGGAACTTATTATTCCTTACAAATCTAGCTTGGCATCATAGAGTGCAAGTCATTGGTCATATTTAATGACCACATTAAATTGTAAAGTCCCATCCTATTACCTTCTCTTGATGACCTTGTATAAACTAAAGACATTAATTATTTCATTTATTATTTGGACTATAGTATTCTCTAGCACTATAGGCAATGCTTGCTCCCTCAATATACTCACCTCCTACTACATACCTTACATTAAGTCCACTAGGGATTCTGCATTGGATTGGACCATGGACATAGGGTCCTCTACATACTCATCTAATTCATGTGGGCCAACCTTCATCTTATTTTTTAAATTGAAGAGGAAATCTTCACTTTCATGAGCCATAACTGAGCTAGATTGGGTTTGTTCAACCTACCTCTTCACCACTCTTTTCATGGTACATATATCAACATAAAATTTCATGATAATATGTGGTGTAGAGAGGACTACCTGAGGTCTCTCTTGTATTTTTGCCAGTATAATATATGTGACCTAATTTTGGATAATATCAGGCATTAGATTTTCTAGTGGTGGCATTAGATGTGATGTAGCTGGGGTAAAGGCTATAAATACAACATGAATGTGTGGCAAGTTTGTTGGGTCTATTTACCCAAGTGTGCAAAATAGAGTTATTGTAGGGCCTGTATTTAGAATTAAAAAAGGAAATTTTATGGGCACACTCACCTTTACATCTATAGTAACATTGAATACGGATGAAGGAAAAGGTGGCTTTGGAAAGGTGATTTTTTTGAAATGCGACTTAATGGCCTTGTTAATGTAGGAGAACCAATAGCAAGTATTACACTAGTTGTTTTTTAGGATGAAGTGAAACTAATATTCTAACTATCACTACTACCTAATGAAGATGAAATATTTTTAGAGATATGAGAAATGAAATGGGGGATGGTAAATCCAAAGGAACCACTAGCTTTACCCAAGATAGTTTTAATTGAATATTAAATAGTGGTTATTACAATTTCTAATGATACTAAATCTAATGGGAGAAAGATTGTAAGAGGATAAAATATAGAAGCATTAGTATTTTGAGATGTAATTACAATTATAAAAGAATGTAGTGGTTAGGTAATTACATTAGGATCATATGCTCCAAGGGTAATCTATAGTGTGCTAGTGGTAATAAAAATAGTAGATGGATCAACTCTTGGAGAAGGAATAGTTACTTATTCTTACAAAACTTGGGTTCCTATAATATTTGCCTACATTGGAGGCTTTGTAGTCACTTGAGAAGCTGGTGGAGGGGTTATTAATCCTCTCATAGTTATCTTAGGCTCCCTTTTCCTCTTGTAGACTGTATCAATATTTCTACTATACAGTGCCTACATGTATTCCATAGAGAGCTCAATGAATTGTTATAATTACTCAAGGTAAATATAAGTAGTGTTAGGTGGCTCCTATATCAGATGTATAGATTATTGTGGGCCCTTGGGAGGGTTCATAATAACTACTTGATCATCCTTGTTCAAAGCCTAAAGGTAAGTCTTAGATGCTTGAAGTGGTAAGTTATGGAGGTCTATTTGGCATGTTCCTAACAAGAGGAATGTTGTATTAATATTATTCATCTTTCCCTTCCTCATGGTCATCATCAAACATGTTCTCATGTGTTGGTGGTGGATGAGACTTAACAATATCCTGATTTTTCTTCTACCTATCTAGTCTCATCTCCAATTCAATATTTTTCATTATTACATTTCAAAGCACCACCTCATCATTTAGAGCATCTCTCTATATATAATAATGGAGTTATTATTGATGATCTTATTCCATTTATACATCTTTATTAAATATAAATATATGCTTGATAATGACCTTATTGTGATCCCATGGTCTGAAGTCATCTTTAGGCAATAGGTACAAATCCTTATACCTAACAACTACAATAATATCATGCCATTTGTAATTATATTCATCCCCAAGTTATAAGGAAACTTATGGGAGACCATTTTATTCTTATCCTTAAAGATTACATAAAATTCATGTACAAGTTGATATGCCATCTCTTCTTTACCTATCTTCATTGGCACAAACCGTGGTAGTCTAAGAGGGGCCACCATCACTCCTTCCATTATGATAATTGTGTAATCTAGGTATAACCAATAACTACCCATATCTTTCAATTTTTTATTGATTTTAGGGTAAACCCCTTGAATCTCACATTCATTCATTGACTGGTAGACCACTAGGTAGAACTCTTTTGTAATCACTCTTATATTGTGTTTGAATAAATGAATATATATTGTATAAAAGAGTTGAGGCATAACCTTTGGACACTTAGGAGACCATGAACTTAGACCTAGTTGATAATTTTCATAGATTGAATCTAATAACTAGCTCATCATAAAGAATGGGGCACCATTATTGCAAGTGTCATGTATTACATACACCATGTTATTACTGATAATTTCTTGAAGTGGGGGAATTTTCTAGTTTTCTAGGACTATTTTCAGCAATGGAATAGTCCTTATATTCACATAAGCAATGTGTGGAATGCCAAATATTCTATTCAGGAGGGATAGGTCAATTCTAAATCCTTGTCTAAATTATTGGATGGATAAGTTTCCTTGATCATCCATGAATATAGTTCTCATTGGGTCAGTCACGCATAAAGTTAAGACCTTCTCAAGGGAGTATAATTCATACCAATTATTGATGATGACCTGGTTATATTCTATCTATGGTGAGGAGAGCTCATAGTATTTTTTAAATCTTGGTCCTAATATGAAATAAATAGGGATCCCTTAAGACATTGATTTAATCATCCCATCTTTTCACTTTGACCTACCAAAAATACTATAAACTAGGTCAACACATGGCATGACCTCTAGCTTAGCTATAGCCTTGTGGAGATTGACTATGTTAATGGAAAGAATACCAAAAGATAGTTGAATTTCATGAGGCTTTGTTTCATTATCATCAATATCCCTAGATGATTATACATTAAACTATACGCTACTATAACGAAAGTCACTAGATGTTATGGCCTCAGGAATAAATTTAATATCTTTAAAGATGATTGAGGAACCATTCTAAAATATAAATTCATCATTCTCATAAGAACTACTCTTACCTAGAGTAGAAGGACTTTCTTGTGCCATATTTTTCAATAATTTAGGTATAAATCAATGTTTCTTTATATCCTTCTATAATTTTCAAGTTCCAATAATGGTGGTCAAGAGTGGAATTCGCTAACAGCTTTAGCTTTGTCAAATTTTGAGAGCGTAGACAATAGAAAAACAAACATGTATAGCTTCAAAATGCAAATTATAATATCCTTGATTGTCTATCCTTTTGAATGACTACTCTGACTAATGTAATGTTGATGATGATCCTAGTTTGTACTGTATTAATGAAAATCTTATCAACCTTGCATATGTTTGAAATGACTTCAAACTATTGATTTTACACCATAATTTAGTTTGGATTTAATTTGTCTTTGATTTGCCATAAATTTTAGATTTAAAGCTAAATATTTTCACCTTTTGACACATGGATACCACATTGGATCCATCTAAGCACTCACATGGCCTAAATATGACTAATTTGACTAGTTGGCTCAAAATCTAGGCATGTGGTACCTTTTGATTACCTCATAGACTCTTAGAATGCACATTTATGTGATCACAAATCTCTATCTCACCACATGGAATATTTAAATTCATAGGGAGCTCTTAGGTGGTGTTGTTTAATTTTGATTCGTCATTGGAATGCCCTACATCACTCTCATGGGAAATTATAGCTTTCTTTGCCAAGTGTCTTTCTTGATAGGATTTTGGACAACTGTTGACAACTTAGCACTAATCAGATGGCTTGGGTGAAGACACACATCCCTATTAGAGGTGATCTCATGGATTTTAGATAAAAACAGTATGGGAATGACATGTGGCATCATTGTGTAAGCCCAAAGGGGACACACATAATTCTTGTGGGCTATTTTTTTTTCTTCTACCAAGTGTCATTCTTGAAAGGCACCTTAGACAACTTTATATCACCAAACCTTGATTGAACAAATTGAGTGAAACTATATGTTTGCCTCATAAGCTCTCATGAGCTGTGGATGGATATAATGTGGTGTATACATGTGGTGACCTCAGATAAACCTAAGGGGGACATGTGTCACCTCAAAAATCCATTCAGGTGTAGTTGGTTACCGTTGAGACATATGGAAACATTTCATAGGATTTTTCACTATGGTAGGATGTGTGGGGGATTGGATTGGATGAGATCACTTGTGGGGCCTAAGATCCTAACACATAGCCATAGGATTTGAGTTGTAATGTTTATCTTCTTAGAAACCCTCTAGATGATTCCACGTAGCTCATAAACTTGATATATTTACTCTAAGTGTCTTGTGCAAGATATGATGAATCCTTAAGGCATTGTGAGGCCCAATAAGGTGGAAATTTATTTATCCTGTCAGGTCAAGTGAGAAACTAAGTTAGCTTATTGAATATGTCATTTCCCATCTTCGGAAAATTTAAATAAGTTTAAAGGAAAACTTTGCAAGAAAATATTCATTAAACAAAACATAATGTTAATTTAATAAAACCCAGTGAAGTTTGTTGTGTTTATGTCTATTAGAGAGCTAGGTCACACTTCCTTAACAAAAACCTATCTGAATATCATTGAACCAACCATGGTCAATAATTCATTTCTAAATAAAGCTTAAAGACTTGAAATAATTTAAATATTTGTATCAATCCTTATTTAAAAATTAATGATTAACCAAAAATTATAGAAACATAAGAATTGGTAAATTCAACCAATTCTCCATGTAGTCAAATGATTTAATATGCTTAGCATCTTGGGCACTTTTTAAAACTGAAAAAGGAGGGTCCCCATTTTGAGAATAGGGGAATTTTGATCATTAACACATTCTATTATAAATTTTTATATTATAAATAAATAATTTTAGGCTGCCTCTACATTATTTGAAAATTTGAAGGCTAGTGAGGGTGATTCCATGATAGTGCCGACAACTCATTTAGAATATACATTAATAGTCCAACCTCAAAGGTTAGTTTGTCATACAATATATGTTCCTTATCATTATATGATAGATATATCAAAAATAACAACTAGTTATTCACCTATAGTACCTCCATCAAATTTAGTTACCACATCAAGTTCACAATCTCCTTCTTTAAGTGGTGCCTAGTTGGCACCATAGTTAAATATGAATGTATATATTTGCATGCATTCTATTGTTACAAATACTCAGATCTTCATTCTATTTTGGGCTTGTATATATATTTATATTATAATTATGTATTTTTTCCAGTAATTTTATTTTATATCTTGTACATGTAAACTATGCATGATTCCTAAAATTGGAAATTGTAATTTTATACTTTGCTTAGAGGATGAGACAACCACTCACCAAGATTATATATACTTGTATCTTCCCAATTACAAATGGAGGAGAATTTTGGTTGTTAAGATAAATAATAAATTTTGAGGATTGTTTTAGAATTTACCTTGATGTACAAATCTTATTCTTCTCCAAGTCTATGAGTATTTAAATAAGTTTCATAATTCTATAATTTTAGTGTTTGGGTTATGTATAGGTACTCTTTGATATAATTATTCATATTATATAGTAGTTAATTTGAATTCTTTGTGTAATAATAATAATCTCTATTTGTATATGTGCAATTAAAATCTCAACTGTAAGAAGGTCTATTATGTACAATAAAGTACATTACATTCTTGTTTCCTTGGATTATTAACTATGTTTTACTATCTATGTACTAAGATTAACTTTCAACAAGCATTGTTTATTAGACTACTTGTCTAGCCCCTAGTTTAGGGTCCAGTATAACAATGTTTCATCTCTGACTGATTCACAAAGCCTTATTTTATACCCTACCTTTATTTTTTATTTTTTTTATTTGATCCTAACCATTTTATGTTATATTCACCATCAATATATCCATCCCAAGTAAGTCTAGACTCACATCATATATAATCCATCTAAGGTAAATAAATACTCTACTCACCACTATTCCACTACTAGGTTATTTACAAAACCTAATACCCTACCCATGCCTTGGAGTGATTTTTTCTTCACCAATATAAAAACATTAGATAAACCTACATTCACACACACACACACACACACACACACACACACACACACACACACACACACACACACACACACACACACACACACACACACACACACACACACACACACACACACACACACACACACACACACACGTATATTGTGATGACATATCTCATTATTCCCTACCAGTTAAATTTTTTATTATTCATAATGTTACATATCCTATACACACCAATACTATATTAAATATCAAAGAACCTTCAAAATTAACCATTTATAAATAATAATATATTTCTAGGCATATTTATCTGATTTTCACTAGTGTACCAATGGCTAAGATTAACAACATAATTCATCCCTTAAATCAAGATCTTAAAAATATTAATATACCTTCCCAAAATTTAATTTAATTAATGCATGCCATAAGTGTTTTTCAAGCATAAATAAACCATTTTTCATTAAAATTTAATTCCTATCATCCTTGGGTTGATTATCATGTCATTATTGGTAACCCCATTGTGCATAATATTCTACACTCATCTTTACCTCGTAACTTCCAAACTCCTACATTTTCAACCTTATATTGAAGTGGTGACCTTTACTTTCACCTTAAATCCATTTATGTGTCCATGATTGGATTTCATTGTATCCATTTCTTATTGCAATTATTCCCTAAATACCTAGACGGATGTGCACTTGATTTGTTTGACTCTCCACTATCCTTAACTACTTAATCTTGATTCATAAGAAGCCTTATTAATCCAATATATTCACAATGAGAAAGTTTATGACTACATATTATGTTTTAAAAAAATTATGCATCAATTAATTTACCAAATCATATATTTAGAATTAAAGTACATAATTTTAGGTCTTATTTATCCATTAAAATATAAGCTAATTTATAATACTTTTACTCCATTTATATCTATTTATTATGAGGCCTTATCACTATAATAATAATTTGGTCTTGATACTATTCAAACCATTTTCAAGAAGACATTAAATTCTTTCAAGAAGATAAGTTAGCTAAAGTGAATACAACTAATTTTATTAAAACATCAATCATTTTTTTATAATAATACATGCACTAATTAAACAACACACCTCAATATTTTGGTACATGATTTTGAATAATACATTTTTTTGCATAAAGGAAAGCAATAAACCCCTCAAGTTAATTATCACCACTAATATTTTCTTCCAATAAACATCCACATGATATGTTACATAGTTTATTATGAAAAAAGTTAATCAATTTGTGCCCTAAGTTTTGTCATCCTCCACATCATTTGAAAAATTCAAATAAAACATTTTTTACTTACCATGGCATTAATGAGCACTATGATAATAATTTTTCTACACTAAGAGAAAATTTCAATGAACTTGTAAATAAAGGAATCATCTCATTTCAAAAAGATCATAACCATGTCAACCAACCTCCTAAATCTCCATATGTTAAACCAAATTCACAAAAATATCCAAATCACATTCAAGGTAATAATGATCATTTAAATATTCATAACAAACACCTATTCATACAGGAAGCCTATAATGACACATCTACTAATTTACCCACCCAAGTTTATGTTCCTAAATCAAAACAAATTCAATTTAAGCACACTAATTTACATATACATGATAAATTAGATAAAATAAATGTAATCACTGAAATCATTAATTTATATGATGAATTTCTATATCCATATAGTTGGCAATTACACTAAAAAATAAAAAAAATCATGAGGTCACAAAATAAACTAAGACTGTAACTCAACATAATTCAACATGCCACATTCACATTATTCCTAAATCCATAACACATTCTCATCAATTTGTCTCTTTCCATTGGATCTATTTTTTATCATTACTTCCCCCCCCCCCCCCACATCTCATCTTTTTCAAACCAATCAAATATAAGTTTTCAAAATCTCTACAAACACATTCTTTATAGCAACCCACTTGTTTATTACTGCACCTTAATACAAACTCTAGATCTCATTTATGATTCCACTTATATCCTTATACATTATTACACATGATAATACTTACTATCTATGTTATATATCTTTAATTACATTACATACATATTGGGTCATCTCTCACGTCTTCCATCTTGTTATACTATGATTTCACATTTTAAGTATTGTTCAAATTCCTCCTACCATGTTTACTTTCATATTTTAACTTCTTGCTTTCAAAAAAAATAGATTTTTAATATTACATATTTACATTTAAAATATTTTAACAATATAAAACCACAATTATCTATTTCAAAAATACACAAGCAACAAAATATATGCAACACTCACAACTCAAGATATCTAAGCATTTAATCATGTTTCAAGATGACTATTTTTAAATATGTCATCTATTTATGTTAAGTAGATAGAATTTTTTTTTCACTTTTTAATACAATGCATTTTCGTAAGGTATGTGAGTGTGATATAGAACATAATTTTCTATGGGTTCAATGCTAGTCCGGCCTTTTACCTAACTAACTTGTTAAGCTAGGGGTATCTATTTATTTTATATGAATACTTTTATAAGATATATTTATCCTCAACCTATTTTACATGATTGATTTGTATAATATAAATTTTTTTATATATTCATTCATATTTTACATGTGTTCCAATGGATATACTATCTACCAACATTGACATTGATACATACAATTGACATATGTTGGTTTCATTTGATTTCATATTACACAATGTGTTTGAACCTGATTCCTTATTATATGTGACACTTGTCCTTATTTTTATTCAACATACACCATATTTACCCATTTTCATGTGTCCCCTCACTTTATTGCCTATGTGACATTTACACCTACCTCATATAAAACCTTTGGGCCTTAAGTGTGACATTTCTTATTACTATGGTTTATAATAAACTATCATACACATACTATTTAATTTCAATAATTGATATACAGTTAAATTCTATATTCAATTGCATGATGCAATGCAGTATAAAAAATCTTCATATGCTTCAAATTTATATTTTTAATGTTTTAATACAAATTCAAGTATTCAAAACATAATTACATAATTATATCTTTCACAAATTCTCTCACTTTTTATTTTATGACAAGTGATTTGAAATATACATCCCCCATATGAAAAGGGGGCATCAAATTAGGATTATCTTGAATTCAATCCCTCACAAGATACTTATTTTAGATACATAATAACATTTAATATGAAAATGATCAATACTATGGGGTATATGGATTGCACATGCACCCTACTCTTACAAATAGTTGAGTACAAGTTCACATGTATGAAAATTTCAAAAATTTATGAAGTTTAAATTATAACTCTATAAAATATAGGGGGCATGAATTTAGATCATGTATTCCCATATTTTATACTTTTCAAATAAAAAACTCAATAGGTTGTAGTTCAAATCTACATCTATCTGTAGTAGTGTGATTCATCTTTTTCATGTGGACCATATTTAAGCTTAGTTATGATCCATATGCTAATTACACATTATTGATCCATGTACAATATGCCACCATATTTTTTTCAATTCCACAATAGAGCCATATTCAAGCTTAGTGATGCTCCATGCCTTGGTTTCACTTTAGTGAATCATGTACTCGTTCCCCTCTATTTTTTGTTATCTTCCCCTCAGAGTTTAGTGATATTAAATTATCATCACCCTTATTATATAACTGATATTCAAAAGTGAAATCATATCCTTATATAAATAAAAATATTCACTCATCGAGATTTTATCACTCTTGATTTTGACATAAGTTTAAATCCCATGATTTGGTATGGTTATGGTTTAGTGACATCCAATGGCATACCAATCATCATATTTCCACTTTAAATTTTTTTTATCCATATCCAAGAATAAAATAATTAAGAGATAACCTTATATACACTTCGGTTAGATAGTAACACAAGACATCAAACTCCTCCTCTAAAGACAAATTGTGTTTCCAAACTCAAGTTTTATCTCTTTATGCTTTACTCTAGTAATTTTTTCTTTATTACCAAACATATTATAGGAGCCTCACTATCATACAAAAACTCAAAAATTAACATGAAAATATCCCTATTTAAATCTTATCCATCTATATTATACTCATAAACCATTCATATGTGCTTATGTGACATTTACACCTACCATATGCAACCTTTGGGCCTTATGTGTGACATTGATTATTACTATGGTTTATAATAAAATATCAGACACATATTACTTAATTTAAATGATTCATATACAATTCAATTCTATATTTAATTACATGATGCAATGCAATATACAAAATCTTCATATGATTCAAAGTTATATTTATAGTAGTCCAATACAAATTCAAATATGAAAGACAACATCACCCAAATATATCTTGTCCAAATTCTCACACTTTTTCTCTTAAGATAAGTGATTTGAAAGCTATATCCCATGTTGTAGAAAAGTTGAATAATCAACCCATGTGCTTATTCATGCACATAGTCAGCTAACTAAGTCAAGTATTGACTAGCTACAACTAGGAGAAAATATGGAATATTACTATAGTGCACAAAATTTAATCACACTATTTCACCAACATCAATCACATAAGGTGCAAGCCTTATGCACTCACCTAGAACATAATAAAGAATAGAATAGGCCCTGCATTAGGCTAGTTTAAACATGGAAAAACTTATACTTTGTGGTAAATGGTCATTTTTAAAATAAGATTTGATAGGTTCATAGGCACAAGCCATTTTGGGTAGGGTCACTAGGCACAATCCTATTCAAGGTGACTAGATCTGGTCATAGGGTTGCAAGTCTATATTATGCTATTTATAAGAACTTCAAGGGCACAAGTATTTTTTTTAAGGCTAAACATAATTTAGGTGCTTGATGGGTCAAGGGAAGTTCTTTACAATAAAGGGTTTCATTCTCAAGTAATACTCTTGACATAGGTGTCTAGACTTGGGAACATGCCTATTCCAACACTTAGGATATCTTATGGTTTATTACAAGGTTAATACTTAGAAAAAAGATGACATTGATGTTGGGAACAAACCTCCACTTGATAACATGTGCACATAAGGAAATTATACTATTCTAACTACTACTTTTGAGTCACAATCATAATATAATGCCATAACCATATGAATTAGATCAATATGTGTATAGATGCAATGCCATTTTCATTAACTAGAGTTCAATTATACAGAGTTCATATAAATAAAAATAGAGAAAATGCTCATATCTAAGCTACTAAATACCCAATATCTCAAAAGAAATCTTGGGTGATATAATTTAGATCCTTAAGGCATCCATACTATTCAGTTATACTACTGGTGTTCATCAATTTTGGTAGAGCTTCACTAAGATAATTTACATTTTTATGCTCCAAGTCCAAGATTGGTTTTATAGTAGAAAGAAACATCTTTGTGCCAAGTTGGATGGGTGCATGTTGGGTGCTAAGCTATCATTGGGGGTTTATCATTCTCCTAGATCTACTATATCACCTCCTTTATGCTTTAGCCACCACATACAAGTACTCATGAAGATACCCCTAGAAACTTGATGCTATACAACTGCCTACAAGCTGGCATAAGATCAATGAAGATTCCTCCAATTGGCACTAAAATTACTAAAATATAAGTCATATTCTATGATTTCCTCGAGCCTCTTTGTTTGTTGAGTTGGTGTGGGTCCACTACTTAGGTCAAAAAGGGGCCCAACATTACCCCATACAAAAATGCCAGTCCACCCTCAGGCTAGACTTCTAGCACCTTTTCTATGCAAAACTCAAATGCAATCTACTGTAGTTTTACCTTGAAATCCTCAAAGCCATAAATTATGAGGTTTACTTCTTTAACGTCATTATCAATCTCTGTAGAGGAAACCTCGAGTGAGAGCACATCAGTCTTGTCAAATTATTTTCTGAAGGCCTCTAGCCTTTCCTTTGATTTTATGATGCCACCATCTAGGATTGCTCCTTACTCACTTGCTATTTTTTTAAGGTATGAAATATTTTTTTAGGTCTTTCTCTTGGGTTTTTAGTTGGGTGCTCAAAGTGTTGACCTATGCCACAATCTACATGTGATCAACCCTACTAATAGTGAATGCTTACTTCATCAAGACATCTATATCCCCTTTTTCCTTTTGGAATCACACATTGATGATTGAAACTTAGGTGGAGAAGTTGTAAAAGATAACATCGACACTTTTGTTTGCTCTTTTATCTTTACAAAGAGGTCTTATACCTCATCAAGCTTACTATTGAGCTCTTTCTTGATGGCATCATAAGGGTCTTCCTTATCTTCTAGCACTAGCTTCATTTGTGGGAGCATTAGTTATATCAACATGCACACCTTATCAACCTCTAAAAATTTAGAGATGTCAATACCATCCAAAAGGGATGGCTCTACTTCTTCCACATGCTTGGCTAACTTTTAGAGCTTGAGTTTCATGGAATTAATATCATCCTCTACCTCTAGCACTATATTCTTCTATTTTTTGTCATGAACATCGATAAAAATATTCTTACATGATAATTTAGAGGCCATTTAAAGGAGGTCATTAGTTGATCCTAGTAAGTTCATTTCCTAGGGGTTGACAAGTTGGTAGTTATGCCACTCATCTAGTTTTTCAATGCTTTGGATTGATTTCATTAACACCTCAAAGTAAAGCTCATCGATGTAGTAATCAAGTGCAAAGGACACTTTGTGGCACATCATCATCATGACAGCTCTAGGGGGCATGCATTCCAACATGTAAAATCCTCATCTTGGGTATACCACTTATGTGCCTTCTCTCTATAGCTTAGCTCAATTTTTTTTAGACAACAAGTTCCATCTTATTTTGTTCCTCTATACTGTAATTGTTGCTTTCTTCAGTGCCTTATTATTCTTCTTCTTCCTATAGGGGTTATTCTTTATAATTTTCCTCTTCATTCACTTCTTTATTGACATTAGCGTTACCATCTTATTTTCATAGGGGTTATTTTTTTGACTTGTCACCTTCATCCATTTCTCTTTTTTGTGGCTCCTTAGTGTGAACCTCCTTAGGTTCCTTCTCAGTTCTAGCTTGTTCTTTCCTTACACTCTCTATTTTTTCCTTTTAGGTGCCATCATCACCTTATTTATCTCTAGGCACCCCTTCAGTACTAGGTTGTATCTATTCAATAGCTTCCTCTGCAAGGCTAATGTGGGCACTAGGTGCCTCTTCTAATGATTTTTATTTAATAGGTTATGCACTAACAGGAACCTTCTTATCTTTCTCTTTTCTATCCCTTTCCTCCTAGGCCACCTTGTTTTCCACTTTCCTCTTCTCGACCTATTCCTTGTACTCTTCTTGGTGTTGGGGCCCTTCTTACTTGGCTTTATATCATAGTATATGTTATAGTTTTAATTATTAATCTGTTATAATAGTGCCCATTGCTCTTAGTATCTCACCTTACTATTCATCACTTTAATATAACTAGGTACCAAGATTTTAGTACTAGTTTAGGTGCAACATTTAGTGCATCTTCGCACTGGCATCTAATTCACTCAAGGTGCAAACCTTGAGCACTCACTTGAAGTGCAATGATGAAATGACTGGGGCCCATATTGGGATTGTTATAATATGGTGTAACTTTGGTTTGGTAAATGGGGCATGTCATGGGGATTCATTGACTCAAGGTTATTTTAATGATCAAGTTAATGGTCACTTGATGAGTTTATATTTTTATTCTCGATCATAGCAGTGAAAATTTAGTCTAACAGGTGATCTATGCACTAACTGGGTCAAGATGTCAAGTGACCTTCTCATCTTTTCTTGAGCTACTTGTCTCCTTTCTTTTGATAGGGTCAATTTCATATGGTGCTAAGCACAAGATGGGTCATTCCTAACTATGGGTTACCATACATTGCAATGGTCAACTATAATTGGCTCCATAGATCCTCACATGACCTATCTAATTACCACTTATACTAACAAATATAACACACACACACACACACACACACACACACACACACACACACACACACACACACACACACACACACACACACACACACACACACACACACACACACACACACACACACACACACATATATTATAACTATATTTAATTCTTAAGGATTATACTGTAGACAACTAAATCTGGCCACTGATAACCTCCAACCAGGCTTTTGACCAATTTCTACTAAAATGCATAATTTGGCCTAAAAACACTAAAACACAATAAATTATGTGAAACTAACATATTCAAGTGCCAATTTTGGCCAAAGTATCATTAAATGGGACAATGTAATTTATGGGCCAGCTAACTTTGATCAGATCATTATGAGTCAAAATTCTAATTTTACACCTCAGTGCTCTGGATTTCTATTTTATATCAAATTTTTTGTATGAGATACATGTATTTGTTATTTTGTGTTGGAAACATCCTAAATGGGATAATGGATCCAATGCATCTAATATCACATTTTAATTCTAATGTAGTCAAATTTTAGACCAATAACAAGGCATTCTGATCAATTTGAGTAATTTGTGCACAAAGTGCTTAATCATACTTAAGAGATAATTAAACCAAAATAGAGCCTAATTAATAATTCCATGGAAACTTGTTGGACACTTATTTTTGGAAATAAATATTGAATATATGCATCATCAGGTGACCTCATTTCTTGGGAAGACATCTCTAGGCCATAAAGCCACAAACATTAGAATTATGGGTCTCCCATGCCTCATAATGACCCTCCATGCCTCTTTAATGCCCCTTTTTCCAATTTCATGATGAGGATAATTATATATTTAATTCTAAAAAATTGAATTATTCCTCAACCACACATATTCATCTCAAGATGGATAGTTCAGGTTAATTCTAAGCAATCTCAAAAATCTATAAATAGGAGGCCTTACCTATTGAATTCTAAGATATTTTGGTGAAAAGTTATATTGCACAAATAATTATAAAAGATATTAAAATTAGTGTCACCATACCAAATTGATTCCAAGCCAAGCCAAGCCAAAGCCACAAGGTGTCAAGGAGAAGAGGAGATAGCCAAGCCTCCTTTGATGAAGACTTCATGAGCACAAGCCACGAAAGCCACTACAAAAAGAATTTTGGAGCATCCAAGGAAGGTAAAAGAAGGTTTGTTTTGTATTTTAGTTGTATATTTTATTTATTTTTGTTAACTAAGCTATCCCTAGTGTCTAGGCCTAGAGATGTTATGCTAGTTAGTGTGTTTTTTATCAATTTATTTTCATTTTGAGACTAACACAATACTAATCACCTCTCTTGAGTCAAATTCATAGCTCACATAATGGCATGCTTGGTGGGACCCAACATATCCCACACATGAAGATCATTTTGTAACTTTAAAATCTTCATTTGGATCATTAAAACTTTTACAATTTGATTTTATAACTTTATTTTTCCATTTTTCTTTGTCATGGGTTTACACAGTAACCATCACTAGTTGAGTAAACCATCATCAATTTGTATAATCATCATCAATTATTTTATTAAAACTAACATCAATCTACATAACCATCATTGGTTAGTAAAATCATCATTGATCTACATAAACATCATTATCGCTAGTTAGTATAATTGATGACGATCATTGTGTTTTTTATTACACAAACTTGAGAGCTCATTTTTCTAAGTTGGTTGTTTCATATTCAAAAGTGATTCTAAGCTAAACATCTTACTAACATTTTTTTTTCAGGTTTTACTTGAAAAATCAACAAAACATGCTTAAATAGGTCCTTTTAATATTATTTTAGGGTGTTTTAAAATGAATCAAACCTATCATTTTGGTGCTTAAAGGAAAATCATTTAGGGTGTTATTACTTAAATCTTGTAGTTATCTTTCAAAATTATAAATTAAGACCAAGGGGTCAAATAAACACCACTAAATCTTTCATTTGGACTTAAAATTGAACACACTTTTCATTTGTATCTTCAATAGTTGCTTGATCTAATTTTGTTTAGCAAAGAAAGGGGTGTTGCATGTATGCTCTTCCATTTGTCCCCTTTAGGGAACCCTTGGAATCAAAAGTGCCATCCTTATTGTAAAAAACCTAGTCCAAGGCTTAGAAATAATGTCATATAAATCACTCCCCAAAAAATCATAAAAGTTTGGGTGACCTTGAAAATGATCCTAAAGTATTTTTATTAATCTTTTGTTTCATGTAAACTTGGCTTGCGAGGGGGATGTCATTAACTCCCACGAGTTACTTAGGGAAGATTTGACCAAGGGTTTCAACTCCCAACATTGACTTCACTTACTCCTTCTAAGTTGCACATGAGACATATCTATATTTTGACATTGCACTACACTGAGCAAACAATAAGATGTAGTGGTTATAAAAAGAACTAAACCTTTTTACAACTAGCCAATGCCACAGTCACCCAATTTTTGTGCTTGTATTTTACATCATTTGATGTGAAAGTCATTGTTAAATTGATTCCCATAGAAATGTTCAAATGCTTTCTAGTTTAGTCAACCCCACATTGACATACCATTGCTAGGATTTGGATGATTATACATAGTGTATTTTGGTCATTTTTGTTTGGTATGTTTTGAGACAAACTTGTTTGTTTGTTCATAAGCCATGTCAAAATCAATTTGTTTATATGTCATTATTTTGTCTAAAGAAGTGTTATGCCAGTCATTTTACACCACACTTGTGCCTTCAATTTTTGATAAACTTGTTTGTGTGTGTGTCATTTGAGTTGTAAAGGGTAGTGTTACACTACCCAAATCATGTCAAAACATTTTGAGCCTTTTGAGTCTTTGAAACATAACATAGATCACATAATTTGAGCATGCTTATGCCTTTAGGCTACTCAATTTGTTTCAAGACTAGTTTACCTTGTATTAGAAACCATTCTTTCAAACCATTTTATGTATACCATTTAGACCTTTATTTTATTTTGTCATGTTGTCCAATCTTGTCTAGCTTATTTAGTCAAATCGTACTTTTAAAAGTTGAGTTTTAAATTAACCTTGTTAATTTGGATCCAAACATTGATTGATTTTTTTTTAGGCCTTAATTCATGGGGATGATACATAGATATTTCTCTTTTGGGTTGCATAACTTTGGTTAATCAATTATCCAAAATAGAAAATTATTGATGGTTTATTAGTTTAGTACCTATCCTTATCATTGTTTGTGCCTTTATTTGAGAAAAAATAGTCTTTATTAAAAGAGTCTTTTGTCTTATGCATTATGCCAACTAATCATGTTTATGTTTGATTTCATGTGTTGGGTCTATGTCAAATTTGTTTCCAAACTTGTAAGATTAAATCAAATCACATCAGCGTTTGTTTGAAGTCTAGATTTTGACACCGTTTGGCCAAAAGTCCTAGCACATGCTTTTTTGAGCCTAGATTTTGACTCAACATTTGGACAAAAGACCTGGTAACTCAAATTTTCCCTTTCCTAGTTTAGACCTTGTTTGGAAGACTTTGGCCTAGACCTTTGACATGTTGGTTTTTATTCAGATGCTTGACCTTTTATGTGTATGACATTTGACATTAGACATTTTATGCTAGACTATTTTATACTAGGTCTTAGCAAATATCATTTTGGAGATATAACTCTAATTTTAGACCATATTGGAGATATAGCTCTACCCTTTTGACAAGTTAGACCAAATTTGAACCATTTGTCTTTTGGACGTAGTTTTTTTGGAGTTTTTAAAACTCTAAGCCTTTTTATTTTCATATTTTTCATCATTTATGCAGATATGTCTAGATACACCTATGGTAGATTCACATATAATCAAACTTATGATATAATGGCTACACAAAATGATTTCTATGGCTTTATTCAAGACCCAAATGATGATAATATGGTTTGTGAGATAGATTTCTATCTACCTCATAATAATAATTTATGGGAACAAAGTCACAAACCAGCTCATGATCCAAATCGAGACCTAGATTGGTACGAAGAGGATTTTGAGGAGGAATTCAAAGACCCAACTAAAAATAATGTTGTTTGGGATATGGATCCATACCCTCTTTATAATAATTAATACATGCAACATAGTCAAGAACTAGCTTATGAGCCAACTCACAACTGGGATGATATGGTTTATGAGGAAGACCCGAATGCTTTGGCTTATGAAAGTAATTAGGATCCATCACATCATACCATTTCTATTCTAGGACCATAACGTCACACCATTCCCATACCAAAACCTCATCCTTTGGTTTGTGTGAGCAATCAAGCTCCACAATGCCAAACCATTTATATACCAAGACCTCATCCTTTAGATTATACAAGCAATCAAGCTCCACATTGCCCCTTCGTCATTTAAAGACCTAGTCCTTTGGATTGTGCAAGAAATCAAGCCCCGCAATGCCCTATAATTACCATTTTAAGACTTCATCCTTTGGCTCATGTGAGCAATCATGTTCCCCAATGCCCTACCATTATCCAACCACAAGTCCTTCCACTTCTAGAACCAATCCCATCCAAACCTCAACCAATCCAATCTTTTGAAGACCAAGATATGTTCAAAATTGGTATTTTTCAACTCATTAGAAACCAAATCCAAGAAAAACAATCTATCTAAGATGTTTTTGTTGAGCCAACCACTTATGATAAGTCAACCTATGATGAATCACCTATTGATCCTATACTAGTTGTCGAGGAGTCTTGCTCTGCCAAGCCAATCTTTGTTGAGTCAATTCTTAATGATTCTAACCACCTTTAGAAAAATAATTACCTTGATCATATGCCTATTTTTTGAGAGCATCCTATTGACAAGATAGTCTCTAAGGATTTGTCTCTTGACCTTTTTCCCATCCTAGAGGAACCCACCATGCCATCATAGGCTATTACTTGTCCAAAAGAAAATATTAAACAAGACATCATTAAAATAGAGTACCTATTAGATGAAGAATCAAAGTTAGAGTCAGGTTCTATTCTTGAACTGACATCAGATTTACCATCAGAATCTGAATCAACATCAGTCTCAACATGGGATTCAGATAAGAAGAAGACTATGTGGTTGTTACAACATTGGTTATGCATGCCTTTTAGATCAATTTGAATACATTTGTGATCCTTCTATGTTTTTTGAGGATGAGTAATTTAGATTTGACATAAGTTATCCTAGTATCTTCTATAAGGATTGTGGAACCTCTCCCCATTCCATTGACATTTCATCTCCCACAAGTGTCGATTAGGATTTATAGAATCACACTTTGTTGAAATACATCCATGGAAACATAACATTTGAAAAATAATAAGGAATCCAAGACCACATTCATATGGCAGAATAACACTCTCTTAGTGAAACCTTTTCAAAGGTGATAGGGGACAATCAAATTCAGAACTCAGCATCTTTTAGTGAAAGTTTTTCAAAAGCGCTAGAAGACAATCAAATTCAAAATTCAACATTCCTTAGTGAAACCTTCTCAAAGGTGCTACGGGATAATCAAGACAAATTCATTGGTGAAAACCTCTTTGAGGCACCAATAGATAAGCACAAAATTTCTTTACTACTTAATAAAGGCAAAATCAAAGATCAAATCAAAATAGCTTCCAATTTATAGCCTTATCAGATGGTAGCTACTCTCAAGATCAAACAACAAAAAAATATGGTGGTCCTATTGAGAGAGAAAGCCTTTAGCCCCACCGTAACCAAAGTTATGTTTAATTTGGCATCAAAAACATTATGTGTGACTAAATGTCCCCATCTTCATTTATTTCCCAACCACTCCACTTTATATTATCATCTACCATTCCATTTCATAATCAAACCTACCATCCATTATTTTTCATTATTTACCATCCATGGCCACACTTTCCTTTGCATAGGTTAAAAATTTACCTTATCTTGATGTTTTAAGGAATCAAAATCAATGACCAATGAGGATCACAACATTCTCATAATCACATTTTATAGGTATTTCTTGATAGAGCATTTATTTAGATGAGGTGTTGGATAACAATTAACATGATTGAGTATAATGTTTGTATCATTTGTTGATTAGGATGTGCATCTTCATCTCAGTAGGAAGAATAGAATCATATGCCAAAAACCACACCTAGGCTAAAAACATGTTCCATACCATTTCATGTACCATACCATTTTATTGCCATGCAATTGCCATTGTTACATATCCTTTTTCCATTATTGCATATCCCAGATAATCACTTTCTCACTTAGGGGTAACCCTCTTACCATTTTATCTAATTTATCAAACTATCATTATCCTTAACAAGACTATGCCATATAATCATTCCATTTATATCTAGACCAAATCCTATTTTTAGTGATCCTACCCAATCCTATTTTGATCTTGGTTCATTTGGTTTTTCCTACACCTTTTATGGGGAGATTCTAATCAAGTTTCAATAGTCAATAAAATCCATGTTTAAAAGATAGTCTATGAAAGTAGTGTGATAATTGATCTGACAAGATATATTTCATTTTGCATCCTTTACCAATCTTGTTTATGTGATCCTAATTATAACTTCCTATGGGCAAATCAATGCTTCACTAGTCTTGCTACTAATTATAACCACCTATGGGAAAATTAGTATCATTAACCTATGTTATTGTATCCTAGTTATAACTATCTATGGGCAAACCAGGGGCAATACTTGTTTATCATGCATTGCCACATCACCTTGCCATTATTGTTTTCATTTGACTAGCCATTTGCCAAATTTAAGAACTTGTTGGGACCTAGTTGGTTTTTCCCTGCCTTTTATGTGGATGGAATTACTATGACTTGAGGTCATTATAGGACTATGTGGGTTGTGCTCAATTCATGTTGAGGTCACCTCAGTCCCATCCACTCTCACCATTTTATGAGCAACCTAAGACAAATTCTCTCACCATTTTTTGAATGGATATCTTGTCATTTTTTAATGAGTTTAGATACCTCAAAATCCCAAAAACATTCATAATATTTCAAAATACAAAAATATTTGTCCTATCTAAGCCTAGTTAGTTATCCTCAACCCGCCTTACTGGGGCATTGACATTGTTAGGATGCTTTCTTTTGCTTTTTTTAGGCTTTTTGTTTGTTTCTTTATTTTATGTTTTTTTTTTTTTTAATTGTTTGTTTGTTTGTTCACTTGCCTATTTGTTTGCTTTCAACATTGTTTCCTTGATTCAGTCTATATGTATTCATTAGGTGATTCCTGAAAAACATTATTCTTGAGTATATACAAATTCATATGTCAACATTGTCATCATGTTTTTTATCATTGGTGTATTTTTTTGAGTGTTTATTAGATTAGGAGTTAGTCCTTATGCATATTTTGGCCAAGTCTTCATGGTGTTCTATCATGAAGCCTACCATCATGTGGTACAACAAAAATTATCTTAAATAAGGTCTACAATCAATGGAGTGATAGAAGTTTCTCCTTGGAACCTTGGTACATCCTTCCAGCCCACCCTTGATCAAATCAACCCATTAACCATTTTAGTTATATCATTGCTAATCAGAACAAACATCTCCTCATTGGCAGGTAAAACTAAATAATTATACTGATAAATCTTATTCTTCTATCCATCTCTTTCATCACTTTGCATCTGCTCATCTTTAATCTATATTATAGGTTATATCCTTGAGTTATGCTTGTTAATCATCCCTAACTAGGGCACCATCAGTTTTAGCCAATCTAGGTCCTCTTAATGATTATAACCACATATGGGCAAATCATTATTTTGACCTTTAATCTTGATTATAACTACCTTTGGGAAAATTATCATCCTTTTTAATCAATGCATGAAAGCACTTTATTTTTTGGATTAATTTCAACCATGGGTTAATTCCACCTTTCTTCTTGCTTATTTTTGAGGGACCATCCATCAATAAATGTGATGGCCACTCCCTTGAGGGGGCATCATCCTAGGCTTCTCAAAACCATTTGGAGTTTTGTTCTTCAATCATCATCTTCTTTTTGGCATACAAAAAATCTCTCATTATTTGAGAATACATTACTTTTCCTATGGTTTGTAACATCTCCCCAAATAGGGGTAAACTGTACACACCTAAATTTGGCCATTGATAACCTCCATACAGGCTTTTGACCAATTTCCACTAAAATGCATAATTTGGCCTAAAAACACTAAAACATACTAAATGATGTGAAATTGTCATTTCAAGTGTCAATTTTGGCTAGAGTATCATTAAATAGGGAAATGCAATTTAGGGGCTAGCTAACTTTGATCAGATCATTCTGAGTCAAAATGCCAATTTTGCACCTGGGTGCTCTAGATTTCTCTTTTATATCAAATTTCTTGTATGAGATGTGTGTTTTTGTTATTTTGTGTTGGAAACATCCTAAATGGGATAATAGATCCAATGTATCTGACATCACATTCTAATTCCAATCCAGTCAAATTTGGACTAATAACAAGGCATTTTGATTAATTTGAGTAATTTGTGCATAAAGTGCTTAACCATGCTTAAGAGATAATTAAATAAAATTAGAGACTAATTAATAATTCCATGGAAACTTGTTACAATCTTATTTTTAGAAATGAATATTTAATATTTGCATCATCATGTAACCTCATTTCTTGGGAAGACATCCCTAGGCCATAAATGCCACAAATATCAACATTATGGGTCTCTCATGCCTCATAATGACCTTCCATGCCTCTTCAATGCCCATTTTTATAATTTCATGATGAGGATAATTATATATTTAATTCCAAAATATTTAATTAATTCTCAACCACACATCTTCATCTCAAGCTGGATGGTTTAGGTTGATTTTGAGTAATTTGAAAAATCTATAAATAGGAGGCCTTGCCTATTGAATTCTAAGTTATTTTGGTGAAAAGTTATAATGCACAAATTATTCTAAAATATATTGAAATCAGTGTCACCATTCCAAATTGATTCCAAGCCAAGCCAAGCCAAAGCCACAAGGTGCCAAGGAAAAGAAGAGATATCCAAGCCTCTTTTGATGAAGACTTCATGAGCACACGCTAAGAAAGCCACTACAACAAGCATTAAGGTAAAATAAGGTTTGTTTTACATTTTAGTTTTGTGTTTTATTCATGTTTGTTAACTAAGATCTCCCTAGTGTCTAGGCCTAGAGATGTTATTCTAGTTAGTATGTTTTTTATCATTTTGTTTTCATTTTGGGACTAACACAATACTAATCACCTCTTTTCAGTCAAAATCCTAGCTCACATATACTAGAAGAGGTATTTAACACATATTTCCCTCAAGTGATTGGTTTCATTTGTATTTAAAAGTGATTGTTACAAGATCAATTTGGGCCTCAACTCAACATGATACCTTCATGTTTAGTAGCTCACATGCAAGAGTGGACTAGTCAAGGCTAGGTCTACCAGTAATAAACATAAGCCATTTTAGTTTGTATTAAATATGTGCTAGTATTTACTATGCCACCTCTTTGTTGTCATCATTGTTGTCTCTCTCCCCCCTTTTCTTTTGCTCTTAGAGGTCAATTTTTTTATAGGTGTTGGCCACCTTCTTGTTGACTGGGTAGGCATGTGTCGATGGATGGTTAGGTGATGGTAGTTCACCTATTTATTCCACCATTCATACTTCCATACTCCTCAAGCCCTGAGCCACCATATTTAATATTGGGAAAGTAAACCTCAAGGCTTGTTATTCTCTTCAACCATCAAATTTATGACTCTACCACTGTGTTCATATTTTGAGAGTCATCCATCCAAAATTTGGATGAGAAGTAACTACTTGGCTTACTAGTGAAATTATTTGTGGGATTCCTCCATCTAGCATAACCAAGACAAAACTTGAGCAATTTTTACACAAGATTACCTCATGTTTGGTTTTATTATGTTTGTATAAGGACACTACTTAGGGAAAAAGGGCACCAAAAATATAACCTATGGATGTGTCTGAGTATGGTTTTTTATTGAATGGGTGGATGTCAATGTGATCCAAATCATCCTCTTTATCCTTAGTTGCCTTTCTCCCTAGGTGCACAAACTCACATCGTAACTTGTTCCTCTTCATGTTTAATTCCCTTACTGGGATATCCAACTTTCTGGCATTTGGGATCCTTTAGAGCACATCCCTAAAGTATTTATTTGAGAAGGTATATGGAAGATTCAACCAACCTAAACTCTTACCATTTTTCAGTGCCAAGCACACTATGTAGAAGTGCTACATAACAACAAAGGTCGTCATTCTAGAAATGATCTTGAGGAGCTCATATGGAATGTGGCACTTTATCTTGAATGCATCTATGTACTTATCACACCAACCCATCACTCAAGTTTTATACTTTATAGAGAAGGAAAGGGGTAAAATGAAATCCTTATACTTGTGTGTTAGGGAGTCATTGTGCTCTGAAAAAAGCCAGAGATTGTCCTTGTCCCCATCTGGTACTCTAATCTCCTACATGACTATTAAGATTAGAATGGACCCCCACCTAAAGGTCCCCTCTTCCATGTGGTAATCTAGTACATTCTTTAAAAATTCCTCTACTATAAATTTTTCAATATTAAAATTTATGCCCTACATCATATGATAGGTAACACATAGGTAAGTTTTGGTGACATCAATCCACCAACTATCAGGGCAAAGTTTCAAACTTATGAGGTACACCACCACCCTTTTACTAGGGTCATTACAGTCTTTAATGGGAAATGTGAAGCTCAACTTGTAATAATTCAAGATATTTATAATGTGTTCCATCTCTCCATCATCACTCATCAACTGTTAAATATATTTTTCAATGTCTAGAAGCCCAGTTATCATTCCTATTAGGTGTGCTGAAATCCTCATGCACGTCCCTACAAAATATATATGGTCTCCATAGAATCATAAAAGAAGGAACTACATGAGTTCCTTTGACTTTCCAAATCATGACAAATCATAAAGTTAATTTTCATCACAAGCCATCAATCTATCTTAGATTGAGACCTCAAACAATACTACACCCTGCTCCATTTTATTTCTTATATCAACCATCTAATCTAGTACTAGGTCTTGTGCATGACTTGAGGTATGGTTGTTATACTCTTTAAACTAGTAGGTTTACATAAAATAATTCTAATGTTACCCTATTAATAATTCTATGGAAAATTACATCACCTAGTAGGACATATTCGTAAGTGCCTCAATGTCAACTTGTGCAATGCTAACTCCTTCCACTAGCGGTGTTACTACTCTTACAGCTATCACTTTAGATTTTGTACATGCCCACTTTGGATCTTGTTATGCTTGATGAAAATTTGATCCCTTATTATTTTTTTCCATTATAAACTTGTTTGTGTTGAAGCATGGTAGGTTTGGTTTGTTGAAACCTCAAATGGTTATTGGTGATTTATAGTTGTGAGGTCTATGATTGTACTTTAAACCTTTTAGATTCATGGGTCATTAATGGAAGCCTAGGCATCAAATCTCTTTTCTATTGACTGTTTCCTAAAAAAATCTCTCCCCACACCTCTCTACACCAGTCTCAATATGGATGCAATTTCTCTTGCTTCACAGTCATTCACTTTTGGTGCTTGTAGGTTCTCAAATTCTCACTCTAGTAGGTTTTTTGTGCTTTAGCTCTTTGGTTCACTAGTTTCACTCTGGTTTTATCTATGTCTCAAGTTTACACAAAGTTTATAACCTCACCTAGCTATTTACTTGTTGTTTTATACCTTACCTTTAGCTCCAATCTTTAATGTAGGTGTTTTAATGGCGTGGTGATACCTAGATTTCTTGAAAAATGCAAAATTCCACAAAATGCATGAAAATCCTTTACCACCAATGCATTTAATGTGGATATTTGTGCCTATACCATTACCTCATTTAATGTTACTAATGGTATTTCATTGAAGTGACATGTAATTCAAACAGTCATTTCCCACTTGATTTTGGGTAGATGCCAGCTATCTTTAACAATTCTGCTTCTGCACTTTATTCACTTATCATGACCTTTGCCTTTCTTGTGGCAACTTGGGCATAGTGACTCATATGTGTATGATTCAACCTCATTAGTTCCATCTTCCCTTCTTTCTATGTTTTTATTTCAATTGCACTTTTATATTTTGGTTAGTTCCTTGTGCTTTGTCTTGCCTTGGCCTGTCCTACCCTATATAAATCCCTTACAATGGCCCTCCAACACTTGATTCTCCTATTTTTATTCTCTTTTGCATGATCATGTTGTGTATCTTCACTTTCTCTCTTGTACATTATCATGTTGTGTATCTTCAATTTATCTCTTACACACGATCATGTTGTGCATCTTCACTTTTTTCTTTTGACATTTTACATGTGATTAAATGATGTGCCTTATTTTGGTCTCTAAATTCTTGTGCACTAGCATCTTGTACATATTTGTCACATGGTGATTATTTATTATAAGTCTGGAAACCTCCTCACACCCAAAAATTTAGGTATCTAGCCCTAGGTTCTTATAAATCAAATGGGTTCAATTCACCTGACTGGCATTATGTGCAAAAGCATTAGATTAGTTTTTCTTTGGGCCTCCAAATTATATACAATCTATATCTTATGCATATGGATCTTGTGCATCTTCCTCTTGAGTTTGGTGAGTTTCACATGCCCACTACTTAGATGTCTAGCCTTAAGAACTTTAAAAAGCATAAGGGATTGACTCACCTAGTTAGAATTATGTGGAAAGGCCAAATGAACTTCAATCCTGGGGGCTTGAAATAGCCTTGCATTTAGGATCTCGTGCACTGGGGTCTAGTGTGATCTCTTTGTTTAAAGCTGACAATCCTCACTAACCTAAAAAATTAGGTTTATGGCCTCAGACACTTAGATAGTGTAAGTACTCAGCTCACCAAACTATAATTATATGTGAAGTGTCAATAGATTTTCTTGGTGGTCTTCAAAGCACCACTTCTTCACTCTTTACACTACTGATCAAAGAATAAAACAAAACAAAAGGAACTATTTGGCTTGCACCAAATGTTATTTTGGTCATCTCAACTCAAACTGACTAGTTTCCAAGAAGTCAATGTTCTCATGGCTTAAGTACCATCCTATTACTGATATAGATTTAACTTGTCATTGAAATACCTAGGGATCATTTTTTACCATTTAACATGTTCAACTTGCATGCATTTGAATCCAATATGTGTTGGATGATATAGGTACCCATCCACCTTATCTACATTTTTTTTAGTGTTTTAATTATTTGGAGTTGTAGAGAAAAAATAATGCTACTTCATTTAGTTCTTTGTTCTTAATGTGCTTGTCATGCCAGAGCTTCTAGTATGCCTTCTCAATCTCTTGAATCCATCTTCCTTCGGTGTGTTTTTCATCTAAGATTTATAAGTCTTATACCCTTGTGTTCAAAGATTCTTGGTCATCTAAGTGATCAATTTTTTCAATGCATAATGATGGCACCATGAACTCCATCAATAGAACTACCTCAACACCAAACACTAGTTGGAATGATGTAGCCTTGTTTAGGCACTTATATGTTATACAGTATGCCCATAGTAACATTGACACTTGATCATCCCAATATATGTGACCCACATCACATATATTTTTGAGGCATGTTCCTAATATTTTATTAAATACCTTATTTGTGCCATTTAATTATAGATGATAAGGGGTCATTTTGTAGTATACCATCATATACTCGATTAATAAGATGCATACCATTTCATTGATAAATTGAGTGCCCTTATCACTAGCTAGACTGAGAAGGCACCTATATTAGTTTATTATGTTTTCTTAGATGAAGCATGTGGTTGTGGAGGCTGTGTAGTCTTCTGTTGACATGGCCTTGACCCACTTAGTGAAATAATCTATAGCTACCAGAATATACCTTTCACCTATGCATCATGTTGTAAGATTTATCAACCCAATAAAATCAATGGACAATTTATTGAATGGCACCTGGGAAAGAATGGGGATGAGGGGAATCTCATCTCGATGGTTGGGCTTCCCTGTGTGATGACATTTGTTACATGCCTTGGTTTATTCCTTTACATCTTAGAATAGGCTTGGCCACCACAATCCTAACTACAACACTCGGAAACAAAACCAAAATATTGTAGAAAAGTTGAATAATCAACCCATGTTATTAGTCACATGCTTATTCAGCTAACCAAGTTAGGTTTTGACTAGTTACAACTAGGTGGAAGCATAGAATATTCTTGTAATACACAACATTTAATGACACTACTACACCAACATCAATCACATAAGGTACACGCCTTATATGCTCACTCGAAGTGCAATTGAAAAGGGAATAGGGTCTACATTGGGATAGTTGAAACATGGTGTAACTTGTAATTTTTAGGACTTAGTCATTTAGAAAATAAGATTTGATAGTTTCATTGATGCCAGTGATTCTAGGTAGGGTCACTAGGTATAGTCCTATTAAAGGTGACTAATCCTAGTCATAAGGGTGAAAGTCTACATTGGGCTAGTTATAAGACCTTCAAGGGCACAAGTATTTTAGTTTCTAGGCTAAGTTTCATTTAGGAACTTTATGGGTCAAGGGAAGTGCCTTACATTAAAGGATTTCATGCTCAAGTAACACTCTCAGTGTAGGTATCAAGAATTTGGTGTGTCGCTACTCTAAAACTTAGGCTATTTTATGATTTATTACAAGGTCATTACTTAGCATAGAGATGCCATTGACATTAGAAACAAACCTCCACTTGATAACATGTGCACATAAGTAAATTATACTATTTTAGCTACTACATTCAAGTTGCAATCATAATATAATTCCATAACCATATAAATCAGATCAATACCTGTATATATGCAATTCTATTTTCATTAACCAAAGTTCAATTATACAGAGTTCATATCTATAAAAATAATGCAAATGCCAATATCTAAGATATTAAATGCCTAGTGGCTCACAAAAGAGCTTAGGAGATACAATCTAGATCCTTAAGGCATCCATACCATTTAATTATACTACTAACATTCATCAATTTTGGTAGAGTTTTGCTAAGATAATTCACATCTCTATGCTCTAGGTCTATTCTTGATTTTATATCAAAAGGAAGAATCTTTGTGCCATGTTAGATGGGTGTACATTGGGTGCTGAGCTATTAACGGGGTTGATCATTCTACTAGCTTTACTACATATCCTCCTACATGCTTCAACCACCACGTGCAAGTACTTATGAAGATACCCTAAAAAACCTTACTCTATGCAACTACCTTCCAACTGGTGCAAGATCCATGAAGATTCCTCCAGTTGGCACCAAAAGTACCAAAATAACAATCATTCACCATGATTTATTCATGCTTAGGTGTTCACTGAGTTGGCATGGGTCCACTAATTTGGTTGAAAAGCGGCCCAACATCCCACATATCAAAAGGGGGCATCAGATTAGGACTATATTGAATTTATGCCCTCACAAGAAACTTATTTTAGATAGATAAAAACATATGCTATGAAAATATTAATATTATGGGGGTAAATGGCTTGCATATGCACCCAAATCTTACAAATACTTGAGCACAAGTTCACATGTATAAAAATTTCAAACATTTACAAATTTTAAATTAGCACTCTATACAATATAGGGGGCATGAAATTAGTTCATTTACTCCCATATTTTATAGTTTTCAAAAAAAATTCAATAAGTTACAGTTCAAATCTATATCTATCTATAATAGTGTGATTCATCTTTTTCATGTGGAAAATGTTTGAGCTTAGTGATGATCCATATCCTTGTTGCAAATTATTGATCCATGTACTATCTCCCACCACATGTTGTTTTCAATTACACAAGTGATCCATGTTAAAGCTTAGTGAAGCTCCATGTCTTGGCTGTACTTTGGTGAACCATGTACTAGTTACCCCCTCTTATTTGTTATCTTCCCCTTAGAGTTTAGTGATATTTGATGAGAATCATCCTTACCTATTATCAAACTGATATTCACAAATTAAATCATATCCTTTTATAAATAAAATGCCTCACTCATCAAGACTTGATCAATCTTAATTTTTCCATAAGTTCAAATTCCATGGTTTGGTATGGTTATGGTTTAGTGACATCCAGTGGCATACCATTCATCATATTGCCACTTAAAAAAAAAATCTCCCTATCTAGGAATCAAATAAGTTTGAGATAACCTTATATCCTTTTGGGTTAAATAGTAACCCAAGACATCAAAGTCTTCCTCTGAAGACAAAGTGTGTTTCCAAATTCAAGTTTTATCTCTTTATGCTTTACTCTAGTAATTTCACCTTTCTACCCAAAGTATTATAGGATCCTTCACTATCATACAAATACTAATAAATTAACATGAAAACATCCCTATTTCATTCCTACCCACCCCTATTCTACTCATAAACCATTCATAGCAAGTATCATAATTTTATGGCATTATGGGACAAGACCATACTAGGTAGACATGACTGTAGTATGACCTTATCCCCTAGTGTGCCCTTATCCTTGTACCTTCAAAAGATACTTTTTTAAATTGATACATTTAGTAATGGCTAACCCACATTTTTTTAAATCGATACATTTAGTAATGGATATCCCACAATTTTTCATAAGGCTGGCTCATGACATTATTAGAAATAAAAACACATCAAATCCATTAAATTCATTACCCAAAAATCATATAGATATATGATTTCAAAATCATTATGTTTTGATCAAAAGAACACTATGATTTCTGATTTTTTTTTTAATTTCTTATAGTCATAGGCCAAATTTTAACAATGTTTTATTGTATGTCAATGACATCTCTTGTCAAGCATTCTAACCAATAATCTAGTTTTATTCATCATAGATTTATTACTTCCCTTAAAAGGGATAACTACATTAGTTTGAGGCCCTTTGGGCTATGTGGACAACCCTATGTCAAAAGGGGGCTTTCTAAGGATAGCTTAGCCATTCCTACCTCCCCTTATTTTTTCCCCTTTTTTGTTTGATCTCTTTTTGTGAACTTGTGTAGGATTATGGAATCACTTTTATAGGTCATCTTTATGTATATTCGAGTGCTACAAATAGTTAGGAATTCCTTATAGGTGACCACACTCACTCTAATAAAAAATAATCAATATATTCAAAAAGGACAACATAGAAAAAGGTAGATAAATCAACATTGTGGTCATGTCCCACTAGTTCCATCTTATCCATTTACCTTTTAAAGGGTTGATTCATGTAGTGGCATGATCTTGAGTCTGATATGATCAATTCTAGATCAACAAACCACCTATAGTACATGTAGAAACTAATCAATTTTAGGCTAAGTACATATTTATCAATTTATAATTAACTGCTAATAGCTCACTTTCATCTTTGTAATTTACTATATTTTATTGTATATTATTTTATATCATTTTTAATAGTTTATTTCTAATTTAATTTATTAGTACTAATTAATTATAGGGTAAACAATGTATTAGAGAAGTATATCTTTCCATTTCCATGGGCACTTTAATCATTATTTTTTCAAAAGCATACATACCTTATCAATAATCTTGTAATAGTGATGGACCCAATGTTGGACATCACATTGTTTGTACTTCTAGTCAGTTTTATGTATGATTTCTTACACTCACTATTTGGTTTTAAGGATCTGTTAAATAAATCTAGGGAAATTTTTAGATTATTTATATGCATTTCAATGGACTTCAACCACTGTAATAAGTAATTCCACATCAATGGAGTCACCCATTGAAACTTAAAATATACGTCAAAAGGGATATGCTTTGCAAATTCATGGAAGCCTGAATCATAACTATAATGGATTTATTGTAAACTATCATCTCATTTTTGTATATGTTTTGAGTTATACATCCATAGTAGATGCATGAACATATTTTTAACCACTTATAATTCCCATCTATATTTAGATTAAAAGAAGTGGAATTTCTTATTTTGGTGTCCATCTTGAATCAAAATATAGTCCAAAAAGTGCTTAAAGCCCTATTATCCCTATCTCACATAAGGGTTTTTGATAATATTGAATGGACCCACACATATTCAAAGTTAAAATATGGTATGTATCAATATTTTATTTTGTTTGTATAAGATACTATCACTATCATCTTGGAAAACCTATCAATCAAAATGAAAACACAAACATAGCCATGCCTAGTCATGAGAGACCCTAACATAAAATTCATGGAGACGGACACCAAGGGTCAATATTGTATTAGTAAAGGTGTATAAAGGTCATGATTTTTGTTGATTAATTTTTATAATTCATATTAATGATATAATATACTTTATGAAATCATGATATAGATTTGTCTAATAAAATTATTTATTGAGTATTAACACTCTCTTTTCACCCATAAATTTTCTTACAAATTGATTGTAGTATACCTATAAAATCATCATTTTCCTCCATTATTAGAATGTGGATGAGTCCAATGTGGAAAAAAATTACTTCCTATAGAAGGTAGTAAAAAAAAATTCATCTTACATAGTAAGTTCTTGATTATGGTGGAAACCTTAGGGTCATTATCATGTAAGATGGAATATTCAAACTTATTTTGGACAAATAAATCCAACACTATTTATGGTGATCTAAAGGGATGCTACCTTAAATAATAAACAACTTGATTGGAACTAATTTTCATGTACTTCATATTAAGATGAGCTATTGTATGTATTTAGACTAGTTCTAATTGTGATAATTATTATGGGACATACTATATGCATACACGAAGTTCAAAGGCTTGTGATCTATATGAATGATGGTTTCTATTCTTATAATGGAATGCTTACATTTTTTTCAAGCCTTTAAAATGTTAAATAATTAATTTTCCTATGTAAAATACTTGTGTATAATATCTATAAAAATAATTATGGTAGATAATTTTATGTATATGATGTGTGATGCCTAAATCAATTGTATATTATAAATAATCAACTTCAATCTCAAAATGTTACTACAAATTTGGTAAAGAAATAGATCATGTAAAGTAAAGTCGTGTTTTTAACTCTTAAAAATATCATTTTTATGTTATGTTCCACATAAACTTGGCTTATTTCCCCTTTATCCATGTATTTTTGTTTTCATGGCCCAAAGGCTATGCAAGATGATAGAATCTAAGCACAAACTAATAGTAAAAATAATATAAATCCAATAAGTTTATGATTTTTATGAGTATTTCAAGGGCTAGTTATTATATAACAATTTGGGTTTTCTCTAGGTCAAACTGTACACCATCCTTATTTTATTATTTATCCTAGTTATTGGAAACTATGAACATTAAAAGAATACTTCTTCTTGTTAAATCATAACTTATGATTGTATAGGTTGTTGAGAACTTGACAAATTTGTCACATAGAATCCTTCCATGTCTTACTGAAAATAAGTATGATATATAATTAAACCAATAAAACTATATTAATGAGTGGTTGTAAGGCATCTTTAATGATATTCATGTGCATTAGTCACATTGAATATCTTGATTAATTCTACTCAAAAAGACCTTATTTAGAATTAATAAGCCTTCCAAATATTTTAAACCCTCTTTTGGTCATCTTTATGGATTTGAAAGTATTTTTTGCTATCGATACTCAAGGTTGAAGGTTCCTTGTCTCAATATCTTTTGATCGGAATACAACTAGTTTGGGACACAATCATGGGCTCATATCCTCAAGAGAATACCAATGAACAACCACAATTAGCCCAAAAATACCATCAACAGCCACAACATGGTCCAAGATTACTAATGATCAGCCACAATCAGCCCAAGAATACCAACAATCAGTCACTACTGGTCCAAGAATACCAACAATCGATCACAATAGGTCCAAGATTACTTAACGATCAATCATATCTGACCTTCAATACTAAGTTGATATTTAAACCTAAATGATACTTGGAACAACTAAAATACTTTTTCAACTCATCCACATCTCATTGATTATAGATTTGAAAATATTAATTAAACATTAATAATTTTATTTATTATATTTACATATTTTTCAAACTTAATTAAATTTAATTAAACTATTTTAATTACAACTTACTAATCAATTTATTTTCAATGTTATAATTTTTTGGTACCTACTCAATTTAGTCTTATTTTTAGTAGTGTTATTTTTTTCTCTATCTTCACAAGTGTATAATATTAAGTATTTTGAATACAAAGTGGAAAATCATTAATATATTAATGAAATAATAAACAATAAAATGTAAATAGAATTGACATTTACTAATTTTTAGGGTAACTTAACTTTTTGTCATAGATAATAAAGTGTATAAAAATATATTAAATTGATTTCTAGCATTAACAGTGTATGTAAAAAAGAAAAAAATAATTGAGATTCCTTATTCATCGTTGAACTATTCTCATTTAAAATTAGAAAAACAATGAAATGAAAATATGTCAAATAATACATAATCAAATTATTTATTTATAATGTATAATAAAAATAAATTTAAAAAACATTTTAAAACTTTATAATAAATTAAGTCATCAAATTCAGATTTAAAGAATAGATTTTATAACATTATTTAATTTAAAATGATTAATATATTATTAATTTAAAATAATAAATAATGAATAGTTTAAAATTAAATAATGTTGTAGATTCATTTTTTAAATTTGAATTTGGTGACTTAAATTATTTTAAATTTTCAAATAACCTTTTTAATATATAAATAAAAAAATTGAAATTGTTTTTAAAATAATTTAAATCCCCAAATTCAACTTTAAAGAATGAATCCTATAATATTATTTAATTTAAAATCATTAACATGCTATTAATTTAAAATACTAAAATTATTTATGTTATTATAGTGGTGGAATCCATCTTATATAGTTATTTTACTTTTTAAAATATAAAGAAAAGTTTTTATTTAATTTATGGCATTTTTTTAATACAATATAAAATAAGATTTAATGTTGTTAAAATATTTAGTATATGCATAGATGTAATTAACAACACTAAATATAATATACCTCAAAAATATAACTATGGAACTTAACTACCCTTCTCATGCCTTGACAAAAGCTTCTATGTTACATAGTTATGATGGAGTCCTCTATGCTACATAGCTAATAATAGTGATGAACTCAATGAAATTACCACATACAAATATCTATTCTTATTCCTCATCAACATATCCAAATAAATTACAAAGAATGAAAAATAAAAACAATAATAAAACTACCACATACAAATATCTATTCTTATTCCTCATCAACATATCCAAATAAATTACAAAGAATGGAAAATAAAAACAATAAGAAAAATTATATAAATTTAAATGAAACATTCAAACTATTGTTTTTGAAAATGTAAAAGTCCACAAAAGAAATTGCCAAAAATAAAATAAAAAGATTACATATTTTAAAATCAAGTCTTTTCCTTTGAGAAGAAACAAAACAAAATACATACATCAACAAGATAATAAAGATCACATATTTTTATGCAAATAAATCATTAAACAAACAAAAAGACCACTTTAAACTTCTTTGACATTACCTTATACAAAATAACACAATAATATGTTATTACATTTTATTTTCCCAAATTACTCTCTATCCAATTATTTTTCCCCTTCTCCATTTTTTTGCCAATTTCTTAATGGTGGTATTTCTTTATATAATCCCTAAAAAGATCATAATTTTTTTCACTCTTATTACCAAAGGTATGCCCATATTCAATAGTGTGTGGGGTTTTTATTCAATCTTTTACTTATGTTATTTGTCTTAAGATTTGAGTCTATTTATGCCAGTATAAGGACAATAATATCAATGGACATTCTTTACTTTTTCATCTACTTATATATTCTGGATTCTCTTTCTAAATATTTCATTCTTGTCACTTATTTTTATTATCTTAATTGTGGTTTCTTGTCTAATCAATGTTAACTTGTATTTTTATTGTGATGGAGGTCTCCTCCATTTTAATTTTGTCTTTAATGTAGTCCATTTGTCTTTATTTTACCACATTCACACATTATGTGTCCTTTTTATATTACCAATTGAAAAAAACTATTTAAGATAGTGGATATTTTTTTCAATTTATGTATTTTTGTGGATATCCATATCTAAGCACAATATACCCATTATCTTCCAATTGAAAATGATCAATTATCTAAGAGATCAAAGTGTTGTGTGTCATGTCCCATTATAGATATCCATTTTTGGACATTTTTTGTGCCACATCAACTCAAATACCACCCCAATGAACAATGTTCAGATCATATACCAACTCATCTCAACATAAGTATAAATTTATATTTATTTTCCTATCATCTACATATAAGCCAAATTATTTACAATACTTATATGGTATAACAAAGTGAATCCCAAAATCATGATAATTGATGTCATTGATAAATAAATTATAGTCATTTCAATTTATAAATAAAATACTATATCATTATGCTAGAGATAAATATAAGACCTCATGAAGTAATAAGGTCTTCATACAAAATTATGATCTCATAATCACATAAGATATATATGTATTCACATGTATGTCTCGTCATATAATAGTCCATGGCTTGGTATATAAAGTTTTGTTTATCAAAATATAATAAAACAATGAATCTATAAAATAATAATAATTATGAAGGTGGCTCTCATGGGTACAAAATAGGGATCTCACAGTGGGGCATTACATATTCCCCCTCCCCCACTCAATAAAATGTTTCCTAAACTTGTATGAAAAATTATGAGGATAAAGATGATGTATTTATGAAGTATATTTCTAGGTAGTAGAAATTGGGTTGTATTGGTCCCATCATACCTTCACTTGATCAATTTTGTGGTGTCAAATTCATAAGGACCACTAGACTAAAATCTACATGGGTTCTATCTTGAATGAATCCTCATCAATTTTTAAATAATACCAATCAAGCACATTCAATGGGTCAGGTACATATTTGTTTAATATAAAGAAATGAAAAATAGTGTTCATCCTATACATGTTGGGTGACAAGGCATGTTGGTAAGCATTTGGGCCATGTTGCTCCAAAATTTAAAATGACATTTCAAATTGTGGTGACATCTTAGGTCCACCAACAATCCCTCCTGCACTCTTACATGGTTTCAACCATAAGAACATCGAATCAACTACCTCAAAACATTTGTTAGTTATATGCAAATATGCATACTTCTTTTGTCACTCATATTCCTCCTTAAGGCATTATCAAAACTACACAGCTTCTTCCATATTTTTAATCATATCAAGCCCAATAAAACATGGACTTTAGGTTTGTTGAAGATCAAAGGAGTCTTGAGGGGTTGTCCATACAACACTTTATAAGGGCCATGTCAATGGAGTTTTTGTAGCTATTATTATTCATAAATTCTACCAAGGGTATATAGTCTTTCCATAAATATTTTTTGTCTATGACATATGTTCACAACATATCCTCTATGAACTTGTTAACATTCTTGGTCTACCCATCCATTCTAGGATAGTATGTTGTACTAAAATTCAGCATTGTACCCAAATTTCCCTAAAATGTAGTTTAAAAGTGGGATGTGAATAACAAAACTCTATCAAAAATTATTTTGATTAAAACACCATGTAACCACACAATCTAATATACATATAATTTGTCAACATCCTTTGCCTCATAGGTGTCATTGGTTGGTAGGAAATGTTTGATCTTAGTTAGTGTATGTTATGTTTACACATGAACTAATGGTAACAAATAGCTAAATCCAAGAGGATTATGAGTTCTATGAGTGATTTAAGGGCTAGTTGTTCCCTATTAATTTTGATCTTCTCTATGTCAACATATACATCATCCTTATTTATGATGTATCTTAGGTATTAGAGACTATGAAAATTATAAGAATACTTATCCTTGTTATAGCATAACTTATGATTGTATAAGATGTCATGAACTTGATAAAGTTGTTATAGGGAATCCTTCCATATATTACTAAAAATAAGTATGTTATATAAATAAACTAATACAAATGTCTTAATGAATAGTTGTAAGACTTCATTAATGATCTGCATAAATTTTTCATATGCGTTAAACAAGAAGAATAACATGACTAATTCTACTCAAGGAAAACCTTATTTAAAATTTAAAGTCTTCCAAACCTTTTCAAACTATTTTTGCCATCTTTATAAATTTGAAAATATTAATTAAACATTACTAATTATATTTACACATTTTCTAGACTCAATTAAATATAATATTAAGTATACCCATCTAAATATTTTATATTTTTCAAAAAAAAAAATCTTATTCCTCATCAACATATTCTTATTATTATATCTATCTAAATATTAATGAAACTACCGCATACAAATATCTATTCTTATTCCTCATCAACATATTCAAATAAATTACAAAGAATGAAAAATAAAAACAATAAGAAGAATTCTATAAATTTAAATGAAACAATCAAACTATTGTTTTTGAAAATGTAAAATTCCACAAAAGAAATTTCCAAAAATAAAATAAAAAGATTACATATTTTAAAATCAAGTCTCTTCCTTTGAGAAGAAAAACAAAACAAAATACAAACATCAAGAAGATAATAAAGATCACATATTTTTATGCAATTTACATTTTATTTTCCCAAATTACTCTCTCTATCCAATTATTTTTTCCCTTCTCCATTTTTTTCCAATTTATTAATGGTGGTATTTCTTTATATAATCCCTAAAAATATCATAATTTTTTTTCTCTCTTCTTACCAAAGATCTGCCCATATTCAATAGTGTGTGGGGTTTTTGTTCAATCTTTTACTTATGTTATATATCTTAAGATTTGAGTCTATTTATGCTAGTATAAGGACAATAATATCAATGGACATTCTTTAATTCTTCATCTACTTATAGATTTTGGATTCTCTTTCTAAATATTTCACTCTTATCATTTATTCTTTTGACCTTAATTGTGGCTTCTTGTCTAATCAATGATAATTTGTATTTTTATTTTGATGGAGGTCTCCTCCATTTTAATTTTGTCTTTAATGTAGTCCGTTTGTTTCTATTTTACCACATTCACACATCATGTGTCCTTCTTTATTACCAATTGAAAAAATTTATTTAAGATAGTGGATATTTTTTTTCAAGTTATGTATTTCTGTGGATATCCATATCTAAGCACAATATATCCATTAGCTTCCAATTGAAAATTATCAATTATCTAAGAGATAAAAGTATTATGTGTCATGTCCCATTATAGATATCCATTGTTGGATAATTGTTGTGCCACACTGACTCAAATACCACCCCAATGAACAATGTTCAGATCATATACCAACTCATCTCAACATAAGTATAAATTTATATTTCTTTTCCTGTCATCTACATATAAACTAAATTATTTACGATACTTATATGGTATAACAAAGTGAATCCCAAAATCATGATAATCAATGTCACTAATAAATAAATTATAATCATTTCAATTTATAAATAAAATACGATATCATTGTGCCAGAGATAAATATAAGACCTCATAAATTAATAAGGTGTTCATATAAAATTATGATCTCATAATCACATAAAACATAGATGTATCCACATGTATAGCTCATCATATAATAGTCCATGGCTTGGTATATAAATTTTTGTTTATCAAAATATAATAAAACAATGAATCCATTAAATAATAATAATTATGAAGGTGACTCTCATGGGTACAAAATAGGGATCTCAGAGTGGGGAATTACATAGTCCCCCTACCCCACTCAATAAACTTTGTCCTAAACTTGTATGAAAAAAATGAGGATAAAGACGATGTATTTATGAAGTATATTTCTAGGTAGTATAAATTTGGTTGTATTGGTCCCATTATACCTTCACTTGATCAATTTTGTGGTGTCAAATTCAGAGGGACCACTAGACTAAAATCCACATGGGTTATATCTTGAATGAATCCTAAAATCCACATGGGTTCTATTTTGAATGAATCCTCATCAATTTTTAAATAATACCAATCAAGCACATTCAATGGGTTAGGTACATATTTGTTTAATACAAAGGCATGAAAAATAGTGTGCATCCTATACATGTTGGGTGACAAGGCATGTTGGTAAGCATTTGGGCCATGTTGCTCCAAAATTTAAAATGAAATTTTAAATTATGGTGACATATTAGGTCCACCAACAATCCATCCTACACTCTTACATGGTTTCAATCATAAAAACATCGAGTCAACTACCTCAAAATGTTTGTTAGTCATATGCAAATATGCATACTTTTTTTGTCAATCCTATTCCTCCTTAAGGCATTATCAAAACTACACAACTTCTTCCATATTTTTAATCATATCAAGCCCAATAAAAAATGGTCTTTATATTTGTTGAAGATCAAAGGAGTCTTGAGGGGTTGTCTGTACAACACTTTATAAGGGCCATGTCAACGGAGTTTTGGTAGCTATTATTATTCATAAATTCTACTAAGGGTATTTAGTCTTTTCATAAATATTTTTGGCCTATGACATATGTTCACAACATCTCCTCTATGAACCTGTTAACATTCTTGGTCTATCTATCCATTCTAGGATAGTAAGTTGTACTAAAATTCAGCATTGTACCCAAATTTCCCTAAAATGTAGTTTAAAAGTGGGATGTGAATAAGAAAACCCTATCAAAAATTATTTTGAGTAAAACACCATGTAACCACACAATCTAATCCACATAAAATTGGGAAACATCCTTTGCCTCATAGGTGTTATTGGTTGGTAGGAAATATGTGATCTTAGTTAGTGTATGTTATGTTTACACATGAACTAATGGTAAAAAATAGCTAAATCCAAGAAGATTGTGAGTTATATGAGTGATTTAAGGGCTAGTTGTTCCCTAATAATTTTGATCTTCTCTATGTCAACATATACACCAATCTTATTTATGATGTATCTTAGGTATTAAAGACTATGCAAATTAAAAGAATACTTATCCTTGTGATAGCATAACTTATGATTGTGTAAGATGTCATGAACTTGATGAAGTTGTTACAGGGAATCCTTCCATATCTTACTAAAAATAAGTATGGTATATAAATAAACTAATACAAATTTCTTAATGAATAGTTATAAGACTTCATTAATGATTTGCATAAATTTTTCATATACATTAATCAAAGAATAACATAACTAATTCTACTCAAGGGAATCCTTATTTAAAATTTAAAGTCTTCCAAACCTTTTCAAACTATTTTTACCATCTTTATAAATTTGAAAATATTAATTAAACATTATTAATTATATTAATTATATTTACACATCTTCTAAACTCAATTAAATATAATTTAATTATTATATTGCATCTTACTAATTAATTTATTTTAAAATCATTGTTTTTCACACCTTACTACTCAATTTATACTTAGTGGTGTTGATTTCTTTATATATCCACACCCGTAAACAAGTGCATAATATTGAGTATTTTTAATAGGATGGAGCAAATCATTAATATATTAAATGAAATAATAAATAATTAAATGAAAATGAAAATGATATTTTTCAAGGTTGATTTTTCCCTCTTGCATAATAAAGCTAGAAATATATTAAATTGATTTCTATGCATTGACAATGTTTATAAAATGAAAAAAACAATTGAAATACGTTATCAATCGTTAGACTCTTCTCATTTAAAATGGAGAAAACAACCGAATGAATGAAAATATGTTAAATAATACACAATCAAATTCTATTTATGTAGTTTTAAAGAAAACAACGACCCATATTTAATTTTTTGAAAAAATGAAAAGAATCCGCCTGCCCGTAATGATTCCTTATCCATCCACCTCACCCTGAAATCTTCTGCATTCAGGTCTCCATGGATTTGTTAGAATCACACCACCTTATGTGTGAGGAGGTGAAATCAGGTATGTATGTAGTACACTGATTTTCTTTTGTTCTTTTTTGTCGAATACAATATTTCATTATGCGCGCTTACTGAGAAATATGAAATAGAAGATTTGAAGATGTCCCAACTAACAAGAAGAGAGAATAATCAACTCTCTTGAATCGGATCTAAGCAAGGAGCTTGCAAAATCCGGTGATGCAGGCTTGATCCTGAGAGAAGCAGAATCTAAGCTATTATTAATAAGCAAGCAGAAAGCCAACAAAAATGAGCTTCCCATCCCTACAAGTAAGAAGAATCATGCTGACCAGTCCATACATTACACAAATGGACGACAGAATTTTTTTATTGTGGCAGGATTTTCTGAATAAAATGTTTACTCCTTCAGCAGGAATGATTAATGTAAGAAAAGAGCAACTGGAAAGTCCTTCGGATGAGACGCCTTCTAAAGAGGATTAAAGTGGAAAATGTGATCCCGCATTTTCAAAATAAAGAGAAATCTAAGAACCACAGTCTCTACAAATGAAGAGATCAAGTACAAACAAATACGAAAAGAATACTGTGTATCTACAATTGCGCAACTTAAAAAAAATGAAGATTGTCCAAAGGCAGATAAACTTAATGACGATGGTGTTGCTGTAGAAAATTGGAAACCACAATCCTCGTAAGGTCAAGAGGAAACCAGTTAGGTATAGATCTCTTAAGGATATTTGCCAAGATTAGTATGTTAGACTTTATTTGTTCACGCAATGGAAGGTTGTATGCTATTGGAATGAGAAGGTCACTCTCAAACGCATAAAATCTATTTGGTCAATGTTTGATGAGAGGATCGAAATTTTGTATTTTTGTTCAATTTTGTTTGAGGCTTGTCTAGTATGATTGTTAGAAATATAATGTCATGCCCTGCCGTGTGATATAAGGTTGTTGTGGGATACTAATCTCATCCTCGTCTTGTTGCCTTCTCGCAGATGTGCGGGTTAACGAATATGTCATGTAGTCCTATCTATGGCATAGAAAAGAGTTAGTGTAATTGGTATTTGGTTATGTAAAAATGCTTAGCTGGTTTTGATTTCCATGGTGTTGTATTACGGCCTTAGGGTTGATTATGCTTGGATGACCTTCATTAGTGGTAATCAATGTGATGGGAGGAATTCTTGTTAGAAACTGAAGATGAACTGAAGATAATTTCTCCATCTACAACTTAACTACCAGTTCCACCTTTGTTCTCATGTATGCAGGTGTTAACATTCAGTTAGTTAACTGACAGTTAGGAATCAGTTAGTTAACAGTTATTTATTTCAAGCAGTTGAAGTTAGTTTTAGATGAATTAAACAATTAGTTTATTTTCAATTATTTTTTGCTTTCAAAATCTATTTATAGACGCCATGGGCGCAGCATTATAAGCAAGGAAAAAAGAAGATCAATAATTTTTTTTTCAAAATTGCAGTAGCTTTCTGAGTTCTAGGTTTGAATTCTTGTTTTCTTTGTTTATTTTCTTGCTCATTTTTGTCTTTCAAATTGGTATCAGAGCAAGCAAGAGATAGTGGGAAAAGAGCCAGCAAGTTGGGAGCGCCAAGGAGAAGCGCCTGTTTGGGAGAGTTAGCAGAAGACGTGAAGAGAAGAAGCACGCAGTCAGATAAGCGCTCAGGCAGAATGCAAGTCTGAGGTGCAGTCAAATTGCAGGTCATAGAAGGAGTCGAAGGTGTGATGCCAGGCGGTAAAGCTGCACGCAGTTAGACAGGTCGTGGGAATGCCAACCAATAAGCAAGCAAGCAAAGTTAGGCCGACAGTCAACAGTTTGTAAGTCAACAAGGCGCAGTCATATGTTTGTTGAGAGCGCTAGCCTGTATGCACAGCGACAGATCGCAGGTGTGTGCAAAAAGGGTTTTTTTGAGATCGCACAGTCAGTTCATGGATTGCTTGAGCATGCTAACAATTTTTTAAAATATCATGAGCTTTTTGGTACACGCCTTCCAATCGCACCACATCAATCGAAGCAGTAATAACTATAAGAAGTGTGTCCCAACACCCAATCCGTGGAGGCTGACAACAGTCCCAAAAAATATTGAAGCACTAAAGTCAAAGATACATGCTCAGCCAACGCGGCGAAGAAAGTGTCTGGACATATAACCCAGCCAGAGAAGCATACCTAATTTTTACAATCTCTGAATCTTGTTCTGCAAGCAAGACTATAGACAAATTACAGCCATTGTTGATTTAGTCATTTCAACGTAAGACATGGCCATGAACAACAGTATCTCTCAGTGTCAAATTCCTATTTTTACTGGTAAGAATTACGATTTTTGGGAAATTAAGATGAAAACATTATTTTGCTCACAAGAAGTTTGGGATTTGGTAGAGAGTGGTTTTGTAGAACTGCAAGATGAGGCAGCCCATCTGGCATTAACTCGAGCACAAAAGGACGAGCTTAAGGAGAATAAGAAAAAAGATGCAACAACTTTATTTATAATCCAACAGGAACTAGATGAATCGATTTTTTCTAGAGTTGCAGTGGCAACGAGATCTAGAGAGGCATGGAAAATCTTGGAGACTACCTATAAAGGTAATACAAAGGTAAAAATTGTTAAATTGCAATCTCTTAGGTGAAGTTTTGAAAATTTGTAAATGAATGAATCAGAATCTATAGACCAGTTTATGGGTCAAGTGTTGAATATAGTGAATCAAATTAGATCTAATGGAGAAACTATCATGGATCAGAAGATCATATAAAAAATACTCAGGAGTTTATCTAGTAAATTTGATGCAATAGTTGTAGCTATTGAGGAAACCAAGGATTTGGAACAATTATCTATAGATGAATTAATGGGTTCTTTGCTAACACATGAATCTAGAATGAATAGGAATAACAATAATTCTCTTGAGAATGCTTTCAAGTCACATGTATCATTTGGCAGAGGAAGAGGAAGAGGAAGGTCAAACTTCAGAGGAAGAGGCAAAGGTAGAACTGGAAGGAACAATCCAGATCAAGGTGAACATAGTAATCAAAACACAGTAGTAGAGGACGTGGCAACAACCACTTCCAGCAAAGTTCACAGAGGTTTGATAAATTTAATATTCAATGTTATTACTGCAAAAAATATGAACATTATGCAAGTGATTGTAGAAGGAAACAAGGATATGTGAACAAGCAGAATGCTAATTACACAGGTGAATCTAGTTCTAATCTAGGTGAATTTAGTTCTAATCTTAGAAGCTTATTTTTCACTTGTCATGTTACTCAAGAAAAAGCTAGAGACATTTGGTTCTTAGATAGTGGATGCAGTAATCATATGACAGGAAATAAAGAATTTTTTGCTAGTCTTGATGATTATGTAAAATGTGAAGTGAAATTAGGAAATGATATCAAAGTGGATGTAATGGGTAAAGGTGTAATAAATGTTTTGGCTAAAAATGGTGAAAGAAGGTTTATACGTAATGTTTATTTTGTACCTGGACTAAAGCATAATCTTATGAGTATTGGACAGTTAGTATAGAAAACTTACAGAGTATCTTTTATAAATAATGTTTGCACAATATTGGACAAGTTTACAAGTGACAGGTTGATAGGAAAAGTGGAGATGACCAAGAATCAGATGTTCCCTCTTCGAATTCAGTGCATCCAAGGAGAAGAGGAAGCCCACTTCAAATCCATGCATCTAGACCAATCATGGCTATGGCACTTAAGGTATGGACATTTACATTTTGAAGGTTTGAATTTGTTACAGAAGAAAAATATGGTGAAGGTTTAACCACCAATAGAACAGCCACGAAGTTCATGTGACAGTTGTATTCTAGCAAAACAACATAGAGAGAGTTTTCTAGTAGGAGTCTCATAGAGAGCAAAGGTAATATTGGAGCTAATCCATAGTGATTTATGTGGACCAATGAAAACTCCATCATTTAGAGGTAGTACTTATTTTCTAACCTTCATTGATGACTTTAGCAGAAAGATGTGGATATATTTTCTCAAAAATAAGTCTGAAGCCTTTGGAAAGTTTAAAGAATTCAAGGCAATGGTTGAAAAGTAGAGTGGCCATTACATCAAGGTACTTAGATCATATAGAGGAGGTGAATATATGTCTAATTAATTTCAAGATTTTTGTAGGTATCATGGCATTAAAAGGCAATTGACTACAAGGTACACACCACAGCAGAATGGTGTAGCAGAAAGAAAAAATAGAACAATCATGGAGATGGCTAGAAGCATGTTGAAAGCCAAACACTTGTCAAATGAATATTGGGTGGAAAAAATAGCATGTTCAATGTATATTCTTAATAGAATCTCAACAAAGAGTGTCAGAGATCGAATTCCACAAGAAGCGTGGAGTGGTAAGAAACATAGTGCACATCATTTCAGAATTTTTGGTTGTGTTGCATATTCTCTTATACCATCTAAATTGAGAAGAAAACTTGATGATAGAGGTGAGAAATGAATTTTTATTGGCTATAGTGAAGAATCAAAGGCTTATAAATTACATAACCCTATTTCAAAGCAAGTGATTATTAGCAGAGATGTTGAATTTAAGGAAGAAGAAGCATGGGATGGTAGCACCATCACAATTGGAGCACCAATTCCACATAATGAAGAAGAATTTGAAGAACAAAATTTGCAAGGAAATCAATCCTCTCCACAAGCAAGAACAAGCACTCCAATAAGAACACCTAGGAGGTTTGAACAAGGTGAATCATTTGGTCATGCATGTCATCCTACTCCAAATTCACAAGTAAGTGATGAATCAGATCCAACTCTTACTACTTTAAGATCAAGAATTAAAGGTAAGAAAATGAGAAACTTGAATGAGATTTGTAATCAAGAAGAAGAGAAATTAGATTTGGTTTCAAATTTTGCTCTTTTCACTCATGATCCTATGTATTATGAAGAAGCAGTTAATAAGGAACATTGGATAAAAGCAATGGATGAAGAAATGAATGCCATTGAAAGAAATCAAACATGGGATCTAACTAATCTACCTGAAGGTAAGGATTATATAGGAGTCAAATGGGTTTATAAGACTAAATTTGATGCAGATGGAAATGTTGAAAAGCACAAGGCAAGGTTAGTAGCAAAAGGTTTTGCACAAGAACATGGAATTGACTATAATGAAACATTTGCTCCAGTTGCTAGACTAGATACTATTAGAATGGTTTTATCAATAGTTGCTCAAAATAATTGGTATGTATATCAAATGGATGTAAAATCAGCTTTCTTGAATGGCTTACTAGATGAAGAAGTGTATGTGAAATAGCCACCAAGTTATGAAGTGCAAGGACATGAAGAAAAAGTCTACAGATTGAAGAAGGCCCTTTATGGTCTCAATCAAGCACCAAGAGCATGGTATAGGAGGATTGATTCATACATGACAAACAATGGATTCAGCAGAAGCAGTAGTGAGCCTACATTGTACACAAAAATCAATAAAGAATGTTAGATATTGATTGTGTGTTTATATGTTGATGATTTGATTTTCACTAAAAATTTATTTGTAGACACATTTAAATCAACAATGAAGAAAGAATTTGAAATGACAGATTTGGGATTAATGAAGTATTTTTTGGGCATAGAAGTTGTACAATCAGAGAAATGAATTTTTGTTTGTCAAACTAAATATGCAAAGGATATGTTAAGGAGATTTAAGATGCTGAATTGTAAACTAGCACCTACACCAGTTGCTATAGGGATGAAACTTAGCAAAGAAGACCAAGGGTCTAATGTTGATTCTACAACATTCAAAAGACTAGTTGGTAGTTTGATGTATCTTATAGCTACTAGACCAGATATCATGTATGGGGTCAGTTTAATCTCTAGATTCATGGAGTCACCGAAAGACTCACATTGGCAAGTTGAAAAAAGGATATTGGATATGTGGTAGGAACTACAGAATATGGAATTTTATATTCCACAACTAATGATTTTAATTTGATTGGTTTTACTGATATTGATTTTGCAGGTAGCGTTGATGACAGGAAGAGTACTTCTAGACATGCCTTTCATTTAGGCATAGGTGTGGTCACATTGGAATCCAAAAAGCAACCTATAGTGACACTTTCATCAGCTGAAGCAGAGTATGTATCAGCCACATTAGCAGTATGTCAAGCAACTTCGATGAGGAGAATATTGATAGATTTATTACAATCATAGGAGTCAATGTCAATCTTTTGTGACAACAAATCAGCAATCGCATTATCAAAAAATCATGTTTTTCACAAGAAGAGAAAGCACATTGATACAAGATTTCACTTTATCAGAGAGTTAGTAAACAATGGAGAAATCCATCTGGAGTTTTGCAGATCTGAAGATCAATTGGCAGATATATTCACAAAGGCATTAGCAAAGGAGACATTTGATTATTTAAGACAAAATTTAGGCATTGTAAATGCTGAAGTTGTTAGTGGTAGAAATTAAGGGGGAGTGTTAGAAACTGGAGATAATTTCTCAATCCACAACTTAACTACCAATTCCACCTTAGTTCTCATGCATGCAGGAGTTAACATTCAGTTAGTTAACTAACATTTAGGAATCAGTTAGTTAACAGTCAGTTATTTCAAGCAGTTGAAGTTAGTTTTAGATGAGTTAAAAAATTATTTTATTTTCAGTTATTTTTTCTTTCAAAATCTATTTATAAATGCCTTGGGCGTAGCATTGTAAGCAAGGAAAAAAGAAGATCAATAAAAAAATCTTTTTCAAGATTGCAGTAGCTTTCTGAGTTTTGGGTTTGAGTTCTTGTTTTCTTTGTTTATTTTCTTGCTCAATTTTGTCTTTCAATTCTATTAAGTTTTTTTGGCATCCTTGTCAGAAGACTTTATTTCCTTTCCTCTTCTCAATTAGCTTGATTGTCAATGGATGGAAAATAGAGAGATGATCATTATTATGCTATAGAATCCTTTTAGATATTTAGTGGTGAGGACATGATGACCAATTGTATGCCATTTTGAGAATTCTTATTTGGATGCCAAAATTTTGATAAGTGGTTAATACTGACTCATAGTGTAGACATTGATTTATTTGCATACTCTATGGCTGGAAACAAAGTGTGAAGAGTTTTGTAAGAGGATTTTGTTGACATCTTGTGAGGCTAGTGATTCGTAGATGATTGTTGGTAAAGAGGCTAACTAAAGAGTCTTGAGGGAGTGATGGTTTGCAATGCAATTAAAATTGTATGAGACTCAAAACTCTTTATTATGACGTCAGTATTGGATATCATGCTTTTTCCTAAGCATAGTAGGATAATAAAATATATGTTATCCAAGCAATTTGTTATTTTTATTGAATTAAATAAAGTGAACATGGTGATAATTAAAAAAATAGTTGTGTTAATTATTGAGGGTTCCAAATAGATTAATCCATGAGAAAACATAATGGTGATGTTTAACTATGATGGACCCTTCTCATTCCCATTTATAAAGAGGTTTATTATATTAAAAAACTATATTATTGTGAAGCGTAGTAATGGAGGTGTTGGGGAGAGTGGCTGCATTGGAGAATGCAATAATTATGGAAATTAAATTCCTTAGGGAGACCCAAATTATTTTGGAAATGTGAGGATGATATTGGAATGGCAAATTCTAATTTACTACCCTTAAAAATTCAAACAAACATTATTGAACATAGGGAAGGTAATCAAGAGCAAGGATATCTAGATATGCCATCCATTTTAGAAGATGGTTGAAGATGAGTAGAAAATTTTCACAATACAATATAACAAAAACGATGTTATGATTAAAAAGGAGTTAAGGAATAATATAGGATAGCTTGAAGGCACAAAAATAAGTGGGGTGATTTTATATGATATTTTTCTCGCTCTCCTGGTAATTATTTCTTCTTTGTTTGCAACTTTTGTGATAGGTTGGATTATATTTGGGATATCATGAAATTTTTATTTTATGATTCAAATTGAAAAAGAATAAACATTACAATAAATAATCCAAGAAAATTGTTCACTTCATATTCTCCAATCTGACCTCTTCTATTCCTATGGGAATGGAGAACTTATTGATTAAGATGAAAGCAAGACACCTAAGCTAGACACTTAGGTTTAACAATTATATATAATATGGTTACATCCCCCCATTAATCTGCAGGGATCTTTGTTAGACCAGGCAATCCTCTTTTTCTCATCCAAGTTCCATAGTCATTACTTTTGGCCTAAATTTTCTTCAACCAACCATGTGGGAAGTGTTGGATTTTGAAGAGGCCATACATTTTCTTTTCTTTTTCCAATATTGGAATTTTTGTTTATATGCCAAAAATGGAGCGAGGTACACATTTGTGTATATTTTTTATTCAAAAATAAAAAATTCAATTTTAAGTGCTTTTTCAAATTTAAAACATTTAAAATTTTGAATCATAAAGCAAATTTATCATTTACAATAGCAATTTGAAAAATTACCTTGAGCAAGCTAGTCTAAGAAAATTTGGAAAAAAAACCAAAATTTTGAATTCAAGGAGAAATAAGGAGATATACTCTTTTAACCATTCATTTATATCAAAAAATGTAAATCCAAAAATCAAGAAAAATTGAGTATATCATCAAGTGTGAGGTCTTATTGTTAAGCCAGTGTTAATGACAAAGTGAATCCTTTTCATGTACTAACTAGCTACCACATACCACTCTGCTAGATCATGTACCTTAATCCTCTTTTATTTACTACTGAGTATATATAAAGGGATAACTGCTTCTATGTATTGACAAGTATATAGGTAAGCTAGGTATATATAGAGGTTTATTATATCAGTCTGGTGGTATGCATAAAATAGACCATTTTGGAGTGATAAGGAACCAAATGGGGTTAAAATAAAAACTCCAAACTCCAAATTCAAAACTCAAAACCATGCATTCAATCCAATCTATCACTGGAAAAACATTGAATGGTAAAGACAACTGGTTAGAATGGTCTCAATAAGTGGAGAACAAACTCATCTTCAATGATCTATGGTTTAATATTTTCAATGGCGAGAAACAACCAATTAATCCAATAGGGAATGCAAAGGATATTCAGACATGGAAGTATAAAAATAAAAAAGCATTGGCCTTGATGAGGGCCTTAGTTAGCAAAGATTATTTCATCATATTCAGGGGCACAATACTCCATAGGAAGCATTTCAAAAACTAAAGGAGGTATATGATTCTCACTCAGAGTTAGACTTCATTCTATTATAGTTGAATTTGTTCAGCTTTGAGTTGAAAGATGGTGATGTGATGATATTGTCTTCAGAGATACATTCCATCAAGCATGATGTAGATGCAATAGGTGTCAAAATTGACACCTACATGACTACATTCATAAAATCCTTTCTTCCTAAATACTCAATCTACTTATAGTCTTTATAAGCAAGCAATTAGTTGAAGACTCTTACATTTGATCAATCAGTTGAAAATATGGCAAAAAGAGAAAAGGCCTTTGGAATAAAAACCAAGTCCACAATAGGATAAAGTGTGTGCTATCTCAAATAAAATTCTTCCAAAACATCCAACAAGGCCATGTCTTCAAAAAATGAAGGAAATAATAAGTACAAAAATAAATACAAGATAAAAGGAAGGAAAAATGAAAATCAAGGCTGTTAAAAATATAATAATAAATAAGACCTATACAATGAATGGTGTGACAAAAAATGAATCCATGAGAATCATGAATGTAGAACTCCATGGGAGAAAATTTAAGTATACCATAATAAAAATATGAAAAAGAAAATAAAAGAAAAGAGTCAAACTTTACCAAATCCACTAGTGAATGTGTGTTTTCTAGTACAAATGATGAAGCAAATAGTGTCTAAGATAATCCTTCATGGCTTGATGTTTGGGTTATTGATACTAGTACCACTCTACATATGACTTTTCAAAAATAATTCTTTTAAGAGTTTAATGAATAAATTTGTAGTTCAATATACCTCATAGATATATCAAGTCTAAAACCACAAGGAATATGTACAATACTAATCAAGTGTCTAGGGCTTTCATATTTCAAACTCCAAATGTTCTCTACCTTAATTAAAACAAAACTTGTAGTCCTTAGTGATCTTAAGGTAATAAGGCCTTTCCATTTTGTTGGATAATGATGACATCACAATCATGAGAAAAAGTGACAATGCAAACATCTTGACTGGATATGAGTAAGGGAAACTAATTAAACTCAGGGGTGAGCCATCAACTTAAAGGAATTATGCTCTTCTTGTGAAAGATGGAATGCCTTCAAACATGTTGTGTCATGCTTTATTTTGGCACACTCACTATAACAACATTCATGCATTATAAAATAATGGTATTGTTTCATGCCTACATTTTCCATAAAATTAGATGAAAAGTGTGAATCTTACATCTTGGTTAAACACAAAAGAGAACCGTTCCCAAAGTCACATTGAAAGTTTGATATAAAGTTACAACTAGTTCACTCAAAATTGTGTTCTTTTCCAATCTTCTCCAATAGTGGTCATAAGTATATCATGTTGTTCACTGATCACTAGAGTATAATGATTTGGATATACTTTCTGAATTAAAAAAAATATAATACTTTGAAACTTTCCAAAAAATTTGAAACATGATAGAAAATGAAGCTCAAAATGACATTGACACACTTAGGATAAGCAATGATTGTGAATACAACTCAAAAAAATTTGAATCTTACCTTGATAAAAATGGGATCAAACACCATCTCATAGCTCCTCACAATCCAAAACATAATGGAGTTGTAGAAATGATGAATTGAAATGTGATGAAGGTGGTTTGTGTTATGTTATACTACAAAGGGTTAAATCTACACTTTTGGGCTGAAGTATCTAAACTATTAGTATACTTCCATAATATATCACCATCAACAAATATGGAATCAAAGACTTCATAGGAAATGTGGCATGTTCATCTTCCTTTAGTGAAACATCTTTGAATATTTTGATCCAATTATTACGCATTGATTCCAAAGGAGAAGAGAAATAAGTTGGACCACATGATTTAAAAATTCATCCACTTGGAATATTCTGATTCCTTCAAGGCATACAAGTTATATGATTAGAAACATAATAAGTTTGTTATCTCAAGAGAAATTGCATTTTGTGAGAGTACAAATAATAAATAGAACATATATTGGAAATTGAGTTAGCTTAGCAAGTATGCACTATTTGATGTCTGCAAAGAGTGATTTAGATGTTCCAAATAATGAGTGGGGGACACAGTTGGAAATATATTGATTTTATATTGTATCCTCTATATGATATTGAAACTCCTCCTAAAAGGGAGATTGAAACTTCATTATATAATGAACAGGAACTCTATGAACCTAAAAATTACATGGTGCAACATTTCTAACACAAATCCAATAATGATGCAATGACCTCTTATTTTATGTTCCATAGAAAATTATCTATCTCTAATGCCCCTCTATGCCTACACATTCCTATTTTGACCCTTTTAATTCATGTTGATCATGTCCTTCCTATCTATTTCTGTACTATTTTAGAAACTAATTATGAGTGGTAAAATTACCACCCTAGGTGATAGAATTGCCACCCTCATTTATAAAATTACCCCTTAGTTTCCATAACCATCATGGCTATTTTGAAATCTAATAGGTAGTTTTAACGTATGAGGGTGGTTATGCATTAAAAGATAAGTAGTTTAGTTAACATATGGGGTATTTTTTACAATATAAGTGGAAAAATTACAACCGCCCCTATATAAAGTAGTGGTTTTGTCATAGTGGAAATGTCTTCCAAAATTAGCTCCTTTAACTCACGTTTTTATGCATTTTTCACTATTAGCTTCACAATTATAGTTATTAACACTTGTATTCACTTCCAATCATACCCAAATCATTCACTCTTCTAATTTTAGTCTTATTTATTTCATCTCAATTTGAACTCACTATAATAATTAGTTTAACTCTCCTATGCAAATTCATCTCTTTCTACAAGGCCAATTTTGGACTAATTTCATATCTGAATTGAATCCAATAAAGATTATTATCGAGAAAGTATTGTAGCGACAACCCTACTATAATTTCTAGGAGATTCAACCCCTAGTATTTTCAAGTTGATTAAACAATTGAAAATGAAGAAGTGTCATTGGTGAGAGTAAAATAGACCTTACAAGCCAAGACATTAGCCAGTCTTAGTTCAGATTTTATTATTTTTATGGATCGTGTCTTCTCCCCATTTATATCTCATTCTAAAGTTTGTGAATCCTTTAGCTATAAATTTTCCTAAATTTACATAAGAGCATACATATCTATCATGATAATTATTATTCTATCAACACACTACTTGCACTTCAGTTGATTTATTCTAAAATCAAGTTGGAGTTATTTTGATTTATAGTATTTATTCTTTGTTAGATTAGATTTAATATAGATTGTTATTTTTATTAAATTATATTTCCATTTAAAATAAAAAATAAGAAAATTTTATAGTGAAATATACCTACCTCTTTCATTTGTCTTTGCTACTAAAAACATAATTAGTTTTGATTTATTATTGCATTCAGTAAATTAGATTCATTTCATGTTAACAACACCTCTTGTCAATCATTCCAAAAAGACAGCTTAGTAAAGCTTAAATACATTTCCATCCAAGAGAAAATTTCTTCACTCAAGATCTAGATAAACTTCTTGTACTTAAAATAATATTTTGGGTAAACACAAAATCATAAGCAACTATAGGCAAATGAATGAAGGTTGGGGATTCATGATTTTGTTTGTTTTAAAGAATTAAAACCATTTTTATTTATCTCTATCGAAACATGAAAATCATAACTTATATCTTTTGCTTTCACCCTATCAATTCATTATAAAAAATTATTTTTAGCAAGTTAGAAATGATAAGAAGCTAGTCTAGTTTGTTTACAAAAAAGGTTCATAAAAACTACTATTTTAGATCATATATCTTATCAAATTACTTGTGTACCATAGCTTTAATTTATGCATGTATTCCATGTCACATAAACCAATAAAAAAACAAACAAAAACATTGCATTTAATTCACATGCAAATAGACCTAAGAGAAATCAACATCTTGCATAGTAGTATAAGTTCCTTTCCTCTACTATTGTATGCGTTCCAAAAATTGAAAAGGATTAGAAAAAGAGTTTTGTTTTCAGTTGATTTCAGTTTTTTTATTCTTTAATTTTAGGACTTTGTTTTTATTAAGTATTTAATGGTTAAAAACCCATAAAATCCAAAAAATAATCAACAAAAAAAGCCTTGTCATTCATGAAATCAACCGCATAATAACAAAAGCATTGTCATTCATGAAAAAAAACACATAACAAAAAAATCCTTGTCATTCATGAAAGCAACCACATCACATCAAAAGCCTTACCCATTCATGTAAGCAAACATATAATACATAAGCCTTGCCATTCATGCAAGCATTACATATCAAAGCCTTGCTTCAAAATTCTAGCAAACATACCTCACTAGCCATTGAATGAACAAACTCATATGATTTACCCTGTATTGCACCTAGTCTCTTTTACATGACCCTTAATAAGACACTAGATATTGTTTGACATAGCCTATTTGCTAAAGTTAAAGCACATGGTCCTAACAATATCATACAGTCTAACATTAGTATTGAGTTGAGAATTTGGTTCTTGCAATCCATTTCAATTTCCCACCTCATCATAGAGTCCCTAGCTACTTTATAATAATAAGAGTGCATCCTTAATCTACCTATAATTATCCCCCAATAAAATAGTGTAAGCTAATATAATGTCATCCAAGATTAGTCACCCATCATTCCCATTCTTCTTATCCTTAGGTCTAGCCTCATCTTATATCATTCACATATAATGGATGACATTGGTCAGTCAAAGTCAACCTGATAGAGTGGATATTCTACTGCAAGTTATTTAGTCTAATCTCATTCATTTCCCTGAGCCTGGTATTAACCAAGAACTCTACCTTCTTGTGATATCAGAGATCGAAGGGATTTGGAGTTCTATCTCCACACAACTCGATGCTCTCAAAAAGCATCAAGATATTGCTAAGGTCTTATGGTTGTGTCATGAGAATCCATTACTGCCACCTATCCCAAATCCCATTCAACCCAAAAAATATCTAAACCCCTAGTCCATCCATTATGTCGGCTACCTCAACAAGACCTCAAAGACTTGTGTGCATATGTTAGTGCATGCTAATTTATGTGCATAAAAATTGGTAAAAATGATGTGAAGGAATTCATCATTTTTGTATCCATTTTTTATTTTTATTATCCTTTCCTTTCTCCATATTTTATCCTTCAATTTATTTTATGGTTATTCATATACCCATAAAATATATCTAGACATGACATCGACATATATCTTTGCCTAGAGGGTTACAAGAGAAGCTAGTTTAGCTCTAGAGAACCATCATTGATAAGTTAGAATAACCTGACCTTCAACATTAATGTAGAACACAAATCCTATGACAACTCCCTTCCTGACATTCAATCAAAGAGCAGGGTTATCATTCAATAGATACATGATGTATCAAAAAACATAAGTAGCAATCCCAACTATAAGACTATGACTCTTACAAGTGGAGGCCCAATCACTCTTCATATGGCCACTAAGCCATCTATCAACTTGAAAAGCCTAGACACATAAAACATTGCCAAATATGATCATTATTTAGGAAAGATCCATATGTTAGAAGATGATGTCAATCACTTTTAAGCTAGTACACATCCTCCCAATAGGAATCAAGATGTCTCTAACCCACCAATGACAACTACCAATGCTACTCTCAGAGCTCCTATCCCAAACCAACCCCCTCATATGGACTCATCTCAAGCATCAACCTTCCCTACACCAGAGGCCCAGGGCCCCAATACCAAGATGAGGTAAAATCAACTCATTAACACCCCAGTGGGTCATATACAAAACTTAAAAAACAATCAATAATATCTAAACCAAGGAACATGACAAAACATCCTTACACCAAATCATCCCTCATCCTTCCCCATTCTAGTGAAAACTCACCCCACATTACAACAACAAACTTACATGCTCTTCCCATTGTAAGAGAAAATATGACAATAAAACCACATCTCTCATAAACCCCTTGAAGACATTCTCACCCACATGGTCCCCAACCTTGATGTCTTAAAAACTTATTCATCTTAATAGCTACCCACTCAAACTCTAATATGAGGTGTATACACATATGCTCCAATACTAACAAACAATGTAATAGTAAACAATATATCATTCCCCATGCCTCCCACATATAGTCATCTTCCATAGATGGGATATGTACCAAACCATATTTCACAAGGATACACATAGACAACCCATATACCATCATAAAAAACCCCATTACACTTCACCACAATAAGGCACGATGCCTCCCACATCTCATAGTGTCCCTTCATACTTCTACATGTATTAGAAGTATAATCAACTAGACAATTATTCCTTGGCCTACTCCATGCCAAATTATCAATTTTTATCCACACCTCCCAGTCGCTATCAAGCCAACTCGTACCCTACCCCACATCCTAACTTCAACATCACCATAGCAGTGATATATTTTAATAACATAGGAACATATGCTATATAAATTAAATAACCCCTTGATGCTAGCATATGAATAAATCTTCTCCCACATCCCCTACTATATCTACCCAAATTTACTGGGGAAGGGGATCCAAGTCAGAGAGCTCCTACTTTGGGATGGGGTTTTATCAAAGATATTCCCTAAGATACTTGAAGGGATAGCCCTTAAATAGTACTATCACCTCCTTAAAGGGTTCATATACTCTTTCCACCAGCTCATGGATAAGTTCATCAAAGACTTTGACATGAAAAAACTCTTAAATAATAGCATATGAGAGTTCTTGCATATCAACAAGAATACAATGATTCATCCACCCATTTTATCACATTATGGTGACATGTCATGTATTCCTTTACTAATACACCTAGCATGGACCAATAAGAGATATGTGATCTCTTCCTCCATTCCCTTAACAAAAAAATGAGGGAAGACATCTAGAAGCTCCATTACTAATCATATAAGGAGAACCATAAAACCTCACTCTGAATTGATGAATTAACCATTGATAATGGATGATAGACCTATGGAACTAACAGGCACATCATCACTCAAAATATTGGATGGTCTAAAACTATGAACAAAAACCCAAACAACATGAATGACTAAGGTCCCAAGATCTTGAACCATGATAGGATTTATACTATTGATGGTGTCATTGACCAAGCCAAGAAACAAAACCCTAAAAATAATGGTCAATACCCACCTTTGAATATTGTTGATACTAACACCGACAATGTAGGAGGCAGGAATCAAAGTCCTCCTCCTACCATCAATATGGTTGATTTCAACTGACCACCACTTTGTAATGTCCATTATAAAAACCATAACCAAAATTAGTATTAGTCAAACAAAAAACACCCCCATTTTCAAAACCAAAACTATTACCTATGCAATAACTAACAAGGATTTAGGTAGCAAGGGCATAATATGAGACCTAGGGATTATGACCCCAACATCTACTTCCTCTCCCACAGAGTCATGGACAAAAAAATTGAAGATACTAGGAGTATAATAAATTTATACAAAGACTCCTATAAGATCAAAGGTAGATGTTTGTATATATGTTCCTATAGGGTGTACACATAAACAACCAAATCCTTCTGAATAGCCCTATTGCTCCCCAAAACCAAAAATTAAATATTTACCATAATCCTTTCCCTAACCACCAAACGCACCTTAATCAAGGTAAATAGTAGAATAACTTGTCAAGTTACCCTATTTAACATAACCAAACCATGACAATAAGAAATCATGATATTGAATCCTCCACTTTTTGGGTACTAAACAATGATGTGGCACCTTAGCTAGGAGTTCAAGGCAAAACTCAGATTATAGGAGTCATGGAATTAGAGGCTAGAATGAAAGAACAAATTTTATCTCATGCTAGATTGGATCAACCTATACATGAAAAAAAAATCCACATGGTTGAGATATCATAAAATAGGATGCTCTACCTCATGACCCCTCAATCTTATGTATGATCAATAAAACTTGCATTATGATGAAGCAAAGTGCCACCTAGGTGTTGGAGTAGGGGTCATTCTCATTTCCCCCAAGGAATGATTCATTCATTTCAAATTCAGACTATATTTTTAATACATAAATAATGGAGCTGAATACAAAACCCTACTTCTTAGTATATTCATTGCAAAAAACTTAGGTATCTAGAACTTAAAGATCTAGGAGGATTTACTACTAGTCACAAACTAAGTTTATAAAGTATACCAAACTAAGTTTAAACAACTATATTTGTATAAGAATGATGTTCATGAGGTTGTTAAGGAATTTAACTTTATTTCTATCAAAGTAATCCCTAGATAAAGTAAACAACTTATCAAATATATGGCTACCTTGTCGTCACATTTCATCTATCACCTAAAAATCCTAGAATCAATGTTTATAGTCTCACTTAGGATAGAGCCTCTTGTAAGTAAGTCTCCTAATGACCAAATAGTTGCCCACATCAGTCATGATAAAGACCCTATTATCCTCAATCTAGTAGATGGTGAGGCCATCCTTGAGTTCTTACAAGCTTATGGTGACATCCCTTATTTTCATCATAAAAGGGGTTTCTCATTTACCTACTATCATAAATCGGCCCTTGGGACCAAGTTTTATGAATCCTAATTTTGCATAGAATATTACCTCTCCTATGATGATGAGCATTATGTATGAACTATGAGGGATGAAGACCCTAACCTTCCCCTAGTTCTTGACATATTTGAAGAGAAAAATGCATACCTCATTGACGAAACTATTATCATTAATATTGTGAAAAAGGAGGAACCTAGGATATTGATGATAGGATATTTTTGAATAGGAAGTGGAGGACCATAAGCAACTCCTCATGAATCTTTTCAAGACCTTTTTCTTTCTCTTACATCGACATGATAGGCATCAATTATGATGTAGTCATCCACCACCTAGTTACAACATCCGATTTAAAACCTATTAAGCAAAAGCTTAGACCCATCAAGCCCAAAGTCATGTTAATGGTAAAGGAGGAGGTTATTAATCTCCTAAAGGTGAATTTAATTAAGCCTATTGAATACTCCAAATGGATGTCTAACATCATCCCCATCCTCAAAAATAATGGTAGGATTCAACTATGCATCAATTTTTTAGATATAAATAAGGCATGCCTGAAAGATGACTTCCCCCTCCCATCCATTGATATCATTATCAATGCCACCACAAGATATGACCTATTATCACTCATGGATGGGTTTTTAGGATACAACTAGATCTACATATTTGATGAAGATCAAAGTAAAACTTTGCTCACCACACCTTAGGGAACCTTCTACTATGTTATAATGTCATTTGGACTAAATAACACCAGAGTAATGTATTAAAGGGCCATGACTCACATATTACATGACCTCATTCATAGGATAATGGAGGTCTACATAGATGACCTAATTATAAAATTAAGGTGATGTGAATAATACCTATAAGTATTACATATTATCTTTACGTGATTGATCAAATACAAATTTACACTCAACCTAGAGAAATGCATGTTTGGGGTCACCAATGGGAAAATATTAGGTTACATTATCTCCAAATGGGGTATAAACATTGATCCCACCAAAATCCATACTATCCTCGAAATGAACCCTCCCATGGATGAATCTGACGTCAAGATATTTTTAGGAAAACTAGTAACTATTTGGCAATTTATTCTTGACCTCACCTACATTGTTCATCCCATCAACAATTTAATCAAGAAGATAAGTGGCCTAACTTAGATGAATGATTGTTAGGAAGTGTTTGATGTGGTAAAACTCTTTCTTCTATTCCTTATGGTAATCATGATACTCAAGATAGGAAATCCCCTCATACCGTATATAAGGATGACTAAGGTGTCTTTTATAGGTATGTTGGATCGATAAGATGACACTGGTAAGGAACACATGATTTATTTCATTAGCTTAATCTTTGTCAATTATGAAACATAATACACTCAAACAAATAAGGAATGCTTAGTAATAGTGTTTACAACCAAGTGACAAAAACATTATATGATTAATCATGAAACAAGATTTATTGTAAGATCCCAAGACTTGCAGACATTTTTTACCCATCCATCCCTCTCTCATAAGGTTGGGTGTGTAAACATCCAATTCCTACCACCATTTTGCTAAAATTGTCAATCTTACTCAAAATTCTATGACACTGCACAATTTGAGCCATAATCACTTAAAATGCACTAAATGGTTCGATCTTGTCACATACAAGTGCCAATTTAGGCTAATGTATCCCTGAATGGGGCAATGCATTTTATGTGATTATTATATTTTACCAATTACTTTGAGTCAAATAGAGACCATGCAAAATGATGGTCTAGATTAATGAATTCTTTTAATTTAGAAGTACATGTCAAGTACATGTGTTATTTCATGTTGAAAATATCCTAAAAGGGATTTTACTCCATACATAATTGACACCTTCTTCTTATTACACTCCAATCAAATTACAACTTATTAAATTAAAAAAATTGACCAATTTGATTAATTGAGCAACGAATTTCCAAATAATTGCAAAAAATTATTTAACTCCACTTAAAAAAATTAAACCAAATAAAGAGATTAAGTGGAAAATCTATGGAAGATATTGAATATCTATTAATTAAAAATTTATTTCTAATATATACTTCATCTAATTACGTCATCAATGGGGTGGCATCTATAAGCCATACATGGAAAAAAATCTAGTTTAAGCCCTCCCATGCCTCATTAAAGCCCCATTATTCTAAATGTTAGTGGGGATATTTATGGATTGAGCCTCCAAAATTTAATTGATTCATGGCCACACATCTTTATCTCAATATGGACAATCATGGTTGATTCTAATCATTTATAAAAATCTATAAATACAAGGGTCCTCACTTATTCCTTTAAGCTATTTTTTTGTAATGTTATTATGCATAATTTACAACAGAATAGCTTCAATCATTTTCACATATTGATCAAATACATGACCCTAATTCATTGGTGTATTGAGAGATGATGGAGGAGCAAGCCACTTATCATTGGTAAAGACTTGGAGCACCAAATTAGAGGAAAATCACATTTTTGAGAGGCTCTTAGAGGAGGGAGGCTCTTGGAAAAGTTTGATGGTTGTATTCTTTCTTTCAATATCTCTTAGATTTCATTTGCAAAACCTAATGAGGGATTAGGCTTAGTATGTTATGTTATTTATGCTTATTTGGGGTTTTTATACTAATGCATAGACTAAATTGCTTTGGATTCCTACTCTACACTAGTGAAACCTTTTTAGAAGCTCTATGGGATAATCAAAGTCAAAACTCAACATCTTCTAGTGAAAAAATTTTAGAGGCATTAGCAGACAATCAAAGTCAAAAGTCAACATTCCTTAGTGAAAACTTCTTGGAGGCACTATAGGACAATCAATACAGATTCATTGGTGAAAACCTCTTCAAGGTGCCAATAGTTGGGTACAATAGTTCCTCACTATTTGATGAAGATAATATCAAAGATGAAATTAGTATAGATTCCAATCTAAAACATAATTAGATGGTATCTACTCTTAGTCCCAAATAACAAAAAAAATTGGTGGTCCTATCAAGAGCATATGTATGTCTTTGGCCTCTTCATAACCAAAATTATTTCGAATTTAGAATCAACAACATTATGCGTGTCTAAAAATCCTTATCTTCATTTACTTCATAATAATTATACATTTCATTATGAACTAATATTTCATTGACACCTTATACCATTTATCTTGTGCTTAACATTATTTACCACCCCTAGCTACACTTTCTTTTATATAAGCTATGAAGATATCTTATCTTGAAGTTTGAAGGAAATAAAATTAATGACTAATAAGGATCACAACATCATTGGAGTCCAAATCTACAACACATTCTTAAAAGAGTAGCTATTCAAAAAGGGTGTGGGTTAGCAATTTTTATGATTGAGTATTCTAGTTGTCTCATATGTTGACTAAGATGTGTATCTCCACATCAACAAGAACAACATGATCATTTTCCATTTTCCATTTACCTATTATTTACCTTATCTTATCACTTGGGGTTAACCCTATTACCATTATAGCCAATTATCATCGTATCATATTTTTATGCCAGTAATTATACCATTTTATTATACCATACCTTTAATATTGACCAAATCTTGTTCTGACTTAACCTACCCAACCTTTTTTATCTTGGTTCCTTTGGTTCTTCCTGCACCTTCTGCGAGAGGATTCTAATCTAATTTCAGTAGTTTATGAATTTTATGTTTATATGAAAGTCTATGAAAGTAATTTTATAGTGGATTTGGAAAGTTATCTGTCATTTACATTTGATTGGTTCCAATGAATATAACTTCCTATGGGAAAATCAATGTTCTACCTTATGTCACTGATTATAACCACCTATGGGTAAATCAATGTTTCACCTTGTGTTACTAATTATAACTACCTATGGGAAAATTAGTGCCACTAACCCTTTTTAATTATTTAATAATTATAATAACCTATGGAAAAATTAGAAACAACACCTTTATCATGCATTACCACATCAGATTTCCATTACTATTATCATTTACCTTTATTTGTGAACTTGCTACTACCTGGTCAAATTTCATTTCCTTTTATATTGGTGGAACTAATATGACTTGAGGTCCTAATGGGACTACATAGGTCATGCTTGATTCATGTTGAGGTTAGCTCAGTCCCCCTTTTCCATACACTCTCACCATTTTATGATCAAACTAATCCCACTCTCACCATTTTGTGAACATTTTCAAGTTTGAACACTGAGTGCCAGTTCTAAAAAGCGTTCAACCTAAATAGTATTTTGTAGCTTTATCTTATATAAAAGTGAACATGGATACATTAGTACATGATTTTTTCCTAATAAGTGGTTCTTCATATTTATCTATGTGTTATGTACTATTTTATTATTATTTTACTATTTTTTGGTAGGCATTGTTGACTTACCAAGATCACAAGGGCCGTTGCAGCTAGATTTATCTGTTATTAAAAATTCTACTCTTGGACGTGCATCTCCTTGATTAGTTGGTTCCTTGAGCCATTATTTATATTCACACATCCCATTGCAACCAGTTTAGCTATTGTTTGAACTCTTACCTATAGAACTGTATCTCTTTAGTTAGGTATTTCCTTGGGCCTTTTGTTAATATTTTATTTTTGTTGCTTATCCCAAAAACATAAAAACATTAGAAATTTATTAACAAAAAATTAAAAAAACATTGTCTTGCACTTTTGTTTATTCTAATCCCACACTCTCACCACTTTGTGATCAATTCTAAGTTTGAAAGATCTCACCATTTTACAATCACTCATTTGAATGCTCTCACCATTTTGTGAGCCCATTTTTGTATTTCCTTTAAAACATCATTCATGTTTTTATCATTAATTTTCTTCTATACCATCATCTCAGGAGAACTACATTTGGCCTGAAGTTCATGTTGACTCTCACATCCACAGAACTATGTAGGCAACATCTACTTGTTTAGTAAATTTAGACCCCTTACTTTTCCTCTTTTACCCTCATTTTGTTCTATGTTTTTTCCCTCTCACTTGGGGGAAACATTATCTCTTTTTTTATTTTTCTATTGTACCAGTCTCAATATTTCTTAGATTAGGGGTCATCCTAGCACAGAGAGTAACACCTCTATTACACTTACATGAACCATTCACCTTTTTATTTTCTTGCACTAACATTGTGACTAGCTTTTATTTGTGTGTTTTTATTGGATTTTTATTGTGTTTTCTTATCTCTCCATTTATTTTTTTAATATTTTTTTCATTTTTCTTTTTTTCTATTTTATTATTGGGGTTTTGTTATATTGGTATTTTGTGTTATTGTTTTATATTTATATTTGTTTAGTTTTCCAAGTACATCTTATTAATACACATGGATCTTGATTATTCATATCTTGATTTCATGTTGTTTATCAAGTTGTTATTTCTTTGATTTTATACATTATTATTCATACTTAAATCTTGATTATTCATATCTTGATTTTAAGCTAGGTGAAATTTTTGTGTTTGTTATTTTCTTATTGTTTTTGTTTAAATGTAAATAGTTTTAACTCTAGTATTAGTAGTTTTTATCATTATCTTTAGTTATAAATATTCACATTTGAATCAACCATTTTAAAATGAAATATAATGTCATTATAAGTTACTCATTCTTATGGTGCATAATTTCAATTTGCTAAAGTAAACACCAAGTATGCCAAGTCCAAAAGTCAATGATCCTCCAAAGATCATTTCTCAATGCACCATACTATATATTATTAATATGAGACGTGCATCTCCTAAAATACATTATAATAATCTCATAAAGGCATTATCCCACATATCTAGTACCTAACGTGATTTCACAAATGACCAGTGATCCATCTTTCTTTTATTCTTCATCCCTCATTCTAAATTCTCTTGATTTTGGGTGAACTACATTGTCCTGAGATCCATTGTATTATGTAGGTAGTGCTTAGATACATGATGTATCTCAGGTCAGCTTGGCCACCCTCATTCTTATATTCATCTCTTTCATTACTTTGTGCATCCTTATATGCCTAGCTTTTTTTATGTCTTCTCTAGTCACTAAGACCCTTACATCTGAGTTTGCACCCATTCATATTTAATCTATGAATTAGGTTATATCCTTGAGCTATGATTACCAATTTATCCTATCCAGGAACAACATGTAGGCGAATAATTGATATAATTATCCCTATTGGGTAAAATCAATTTATCAACTGATCAAATATGCTCTACTAGGGAATATTATTATTACCTTTATCTGGAGAAATGCTCTCATTTTTATTGTAATTCCAAGCTCTGAATCTTTTTCCCTTGTCTTGGAATTTCAAAGTGTGCAAATTGTCTTAGGATCGATCATTCCCTAAGCCCACAACTTTTCCCTTCTTTTGGGCATGTCAAAGTGTGCCACGTCTATTTTGGGATTGTATCCTTCCAAATTCTATTCTATTTTTGATCATTTGTAATCAATAAGTGAAACCATTAACTCATATAGATATAATATCATCCATGGGTTAATTTTACTCTTGCTCTCTTTTTTGAGAGTCCATCCCTCTCTTTTATCCTTGCATGCTCTCTTAAGGGGGCATCATGGGTCATGTATTCAATCATTCTCTTTAAACTTCTTCTTAACAAATATTTCATTCCTTTAAAATATGTTTCTTCAATTGAATGTCTTGCCATGATTTAAATAGGGGTAAAATTTTGACATCCAATTCCTATCACTATTATGTTGAAATTGTCAATCTAAGCAATATTCTATGAAAATGCATAATCTAGGACAAAATCATTAAAACACACTAAATGGTTTGAACTTGTCATGTACAGGTGCCAATTTAGGTTAATGTATCCCTAAACGGGGAAATACATTTTATGTGATTATTATCTTTTCTCAAATCACTTTGAGTCAAATTGAGACCATGTAAAATGATGCTCTAGACCATTGAATTATTATAATTCAAAATCACACATCACATGCATGAGTTATTTTGCATCCACAATGCCCTAAATGGGGTATTTCTTCATACACAACTAAAATGTTCTTCTAATTATAATCCAGTCAAATTATGACTTTGTAAATTGACATTTTTGACTAGTTTAATTAATTAAGAAACCAATTTCTAAGGAATTATAAAAAAATAATTAACCCCACTTAGAAAAATTAAACAAAATTAAGAGCTTAAGTGGAAAATACATGAAAGTTATTAAAGATATATTAATTGGAAATTCATTTCTACTATCTACATCATCTAGTGACATCATCAATGGGGTGGCATCCACAAACCATAAATAGAATACATATTTGATTTAGTCCCTCCCATGCCTTATTATTACCCCATTATTCCAAATATTAATGGGTATATTTATGGATTTAGCCTCCAAAATATAATTGATTCATGGCCACACATCTTGATCTCAAGATGGATGGTCATAGTTTTCCAAGTACATCTTGTTAATACACATGGATCTTGATTATTCATATCTTGATTTCATGTTGTTTATTAAGTTGTTATTTCTTTGATTTTATACATTATTATTCATACTTAAATCTTGATTATTCATATCTTGATTTTAAGCTAGGTGAAATTTTTGTGTTTGTTATTTTCTTATTGTTTTTGTTTAAATGTAAATAGTTGTAACTCTAGTATTAGTAGTTTTTATCATTATCCTTAGTTATAAATATTCAAATTTGAATCAACTATTTTAAAATGAAATACAATGTCATTATAAGTTACTCATTCTTATGGTGCATAATTTCAATTTGCTAAAGTAAACACCAAGTATGCCAAGTCCAAAAGTCAATGATCCTCCAAAGATCATTTCTCAATGCACCATACTATATATTATTAATATGAGACGTGCATCTCCTAAAATACATTATAATAATCTCATAAAGGCATTATCCCACATATCTGGTACCTAACATGATTTCACAAATGACTAGTGATCCATCTTTCTTCTATTCTTCATCCCTCATTCTAAATTCTCTTGATTTTGGGTGAACTACATTGTCCTAAGATCCATTGTATTATGTAGGTAGTGCTTGGATACATGATGTATCTCAGGTCAGCTTGGCCACCCTCATTCTTATATTCATCTCTTTCATTACTTTGTGCATCCTTATATGCATAGTCTTTTTTATGTCTTCTCTAGTCACTAAGACCCTTACATCTGAGTTTGCACCCATTCATATTTAATCTATGAATTAGGTTATATCCTTGAGATATGATTACCAATTTATCCTATCCAGGAACAACATGTAGACCAATCATTGATATAATTATCCCTATTGGGGTAAAATTAATTTATCAACTGATCAAATATGCTCTACTAGGGAATATTATTATTACCTTTATCTGGAGAAATGCTCTCATTTTTATTGTAATTCCAAGCTTTGAATCTTTTTCCCTTGTCTTGGAATTTCAAAGTGTGCAAATTGTCTTAGGATCGATCATTCCCTAAGCCCACAACTTTTCCCTTCTTTTGGGCATGTCAAAGTGTGCCACGTCTATTTTGGGATTGTATCCTTCCAAATTCTATTCTATTTTTGATCATTTGTAATCAATAAGTGAAACCATTAACTCATATAGATATAATATCATCCATGGGTTAATTTTATTCTTGCTCTCTTTTTTGAGAGTCCATCCCTCTCTTTTATCCTTGCATGCTCTCTCAAGGGGGCATCATGGGTCATGTATTCAATCATTCTCTTTAAACTTCTTCTTAACAAATATTTCATTCCTTTAAAATATGTTTCTTCAATTGAATGTCTTGCCATGATTTAAATAGGGGTAAAATTTTGACATCCAATTCCTATCACTATTATGTTGAAATTGTCAATCTAAGCAATATTCTATGAAAATGCATAATCTAGGACAAAATCATTAAAACACACTAAATGGTTTGAACTTGTCATGTACAGGTGCCAATTTAGGTTAATGTATCCCTAAACGGGAAAATACATTTTATGTGATTATTATCTTTTCTCAAATCACTTTGAGTCAAATTGAGACCATGTAAAATGATGCTCTAGACCATTAAATTATTATAATTCAAAAGCACACATCACATGAATGAGTTATTTTGCATCCACAATGCCCTAAATGGGGTATTACTTCATACACAACTAAAATGTTCTTCTAATTATAATCCAGTCAAATTATGACTTTGTAAATTGACATTTTGACTAGTTTAATTAATTAAGAAACCAATTTCTAAGGAATTTAAAAAAATAATTAACCCCACTTAGAAAAATTAAACAAAATTAAGAGCTTAAGTGGGAAATACATGAAAGTTATTAAAGATCTATTAATTGGAAATTCATTTCTAATATCTACATCATCTAGTGACATCATCAATGGGGTGGCATCCACAAACCATAAATAGAATACATATTTGATTGAGTCCCTCCCATGCCTTATTATTACCCCATTATTCCAAATATTAATGGGTATATTTATGGATTTAGCCTCCAAAATATAATTGATTCATGGCCACACATCTTGATCTCAAGATGGATGGTCATGGTTGATTCTGATCATTTCCAAAAATCTATAAATACAAGGGTCCTCAGTCATTCCATTAGGCTATTTTTGTGTAATGTTATTATGTAAAATTTGTAATAGAATAGCTTCAACCATTGACACACATTGATTAAATTCATGATCTTAGTTCATTGGTGTATTCAAATATGATCGAGGAGCAAGCCACTCATCGTTGATAAGGACTTGGAGCACCAAATTAAGGGAAAATCAAATTTTTGAACCACTCTTGGAAGATGGCCACTCTTGGGAATGTTTGATGGTTGTATTCCTTATTTAAATAAATATTATGAGGGATTTGACTTATTATGTTATGTTATTTATTCTTATTTGGGTTTTAATCTATTAATGAATGGACTAACTTACTTTGGATTCCTACTCTACATTTTGTTATGCTCGATGGGACAATGCATCCCATACAAGCAAGGAGACTAATATGAAACTCTTAGATATTCCAATGAATACTTAAAAAGTCTTTAAAATTTAAGTTTTATCTTCATCTTTCATGTGTTTTTATTATTTGTAATGACACATAGTTTACATAGAGACCAACATTAATTCTATTTGACTGATGTCAATCCCATAGTAATCGACATCGATTATTGTGTGAAGGGAAAAGCATGACAAAAAATGTGATTTATGGGTTTTTATTGAAAGTTTTTGGTTTTTATTTTGTGTTTTGTAACTTGCATATTATTTATTTGACCTTTGTTTTGCAAGATCCAGAGAGTTTTTGGGTTTTTATGTTTGTTTTGATAATATATTTTTTGTGAAAAAATGTGTTCTATTCTTCTAGTGGTTTTATAAGAACTAATATTGATTCTAGTCTACTAACTTTGGCCCTCTATAAAATGACCAACACTGATTTCTATGAACTGACATCGATCCCTGCATGGACCGACATTAGTCTTTGAGATAATAAAATAGAGGCCCGAGAGCTTAATTTTGAAATCTTATTTCTCATTTATCTTTAGGCTTATAAAAAAACATAAACACTCTAAAAATTTAAGGTCATAAGCTGTAAAAAGGTAAAAATTTGAAATTGGTTAAATCTTGAACATTTTATTTGGTGTTTAAAAGGAATTTTGCCATTTTATGCCTAGTTATTTTGTGAAAGTTTTTATAAGTTTTTAACTAAGGCCAAGGGGCCAAATTTCATGAAAAAATTTATTTGGTGCATTGAAATAAAAACTCACACTTAGATTAAATACTCTTAAGAGTGCTTGTTTTATGCTTATTCTTTCAAAGTTATTTATTTTCATAAAATGATTGATGTGTGTATGCTCTCCCCTATCCATTTTAGGGAACTTGGGTGACCAAAAGTAGTATTTATTTGACTTGGATGATTTTAGTCAAAAAAATAGGAAACTAAATTCACCAAGACCCTCCCAAAATCCATATGAATTGGGTGATCTAAACTTGACCTTAAAGTCTTTTCACTTGTCAAATATTTTCATGCATTTTGGCTTGTGAGCAGGATTTCATCACCTCCTCATAGGTTCTATAGGGAAATGTTTGAAGTATTTAGAATGAATATCAGTTTTATATTATATCATAATAGTGAATTTGTTTCTCAATGGAAGGATAAATCCATTGATCTAATAGCATTAGGCATGCTACCCTTGTGAATCATCAAATTGTTGACAAAATTTTGACCTTAAGTCAAAATTGGTCACCCCCTCTAGGTAGAAACTTCAAAAGGTTTTCAAAAAATTGTCATGATATTCTCATATTATTTTTATGGTCTTAAATAGTATTAAATAGCTGCATATGGTCATATTTGTCCTTGTCTAACATTGTCCAAAGTTTGGTCTTATGTACACTTGTCTAGTCTTATGGGTCAATTATAAGGTATTAAAGTTTTCAAACATTTTAAAAGATTTATTATAGTTTAATGTAAGTATAAAATGTTATTTATATTTCATTAATATAACAATATCATGCACTAACCTTTTATTTGAATCTTATATGCCAAAATCACATTTTGGCCACCTTTTGGCCTATTTGGAGAAGTTGCACATACCATTACAAGAATAAAATGTTTAAATTAGGTTAAAAATGTAAATTATGTTATAAACATGTTAGATAATTTTTAGGGATGGTCAGATACTAACAACACCTACAATTTTGATGCTTAAACTAAGTAAAACTACACTTTACAAGCATTTTTGGGCACTTGTACGGTCTTGAAAGATAAAATTTTAGTAGAAACAATTTTTAAGTGTACCTTGGGATAATTTATATCATTTTACATCTTTTTAATAAGTTTAAATTCAAACAGGTACATTAGGCACTCTTTTTCCTCCATCGCTACCTTCACAAGTTCTAAAAGGTAAAATTTGAAGTGAATGGTATGGCCATGAGAGAGAGAGTTATGATCTTAAAAATTAGAAATTTTTAGGGATCATATTAATATTTATATAAATTACATTATTTTATCAATTAATTTCCCCTTATTTATTAACAATTGATAAGAGTGATAGTAGGTCACAATGTCCTATCCATCTAAGTAGGGTATGTTCTTGCATTTGTTTCTCCACTTTAGAAGTTGATGGATAAGAATGGATTTTTTAGATGTTTGTATAGGTAAAATATATAATTTACATGGTGTTTTCATAATATAATTAATTTCCATGAAGTTTCATAACTTGGAATAAAAATGTTTTGATGTACAAGGTGTTTTAGACAATCCTATTGCAAGTTTTGTTTTGTCTGAAAAAATTGTCATATTCAAAGGTTTAAAATGCTTCAAAAATAATTTAATATCCATAAAATACATGTATTTCATGGATAATTCCCATGATATGTGATTTTTTTTAATAGTCTTCAAGTGATTGGTCCTTGGAAACATGGTTGTGTTAGAATAATCTATTACATGTTTAATTGCCAATTTGGATACATTATCAAAGGTATATCATATTATAAGGTTTTGAGATAATATTTAACTAATATAAGTATGTTAAGATCAATATATTAGTCCAATTACACCCTCTAATGAGACTTAAAAGTTTTTATTTTATATACTAGCTCATACAGACTATAGAGGTAGTTTAAAGATGCCATAATGGTGGATCAAAAAGTATAATCCATGGACAAAGATGAGTTTGAATTCTAAAAATTTGTATAAGTATACAAATTCTTCCTAAGGAATGTATGATCTCATGAGATACTTTAAGACTATACACAAACCTTATACATTGGTTGACTATGTATGTAGCCCATACAGACCAAATAAGTAAGTTGAAGGTGACATGATGTTTGATCATAATCCTATGTGATCCATTGAAATAATGGAAAGGAAGTGAGAATTATTTTTATAGTGACAAGAAGTTAAATAACTCAAGAAGTGGATTTGTATCCCTTAACAAGCAAGTAGTGACCTATGGGCCCTAAGCTTGTAGGTCCTCATTTTGGATCAAATCAACACAAAAATAAGCCAAAAAGGAGAATTTATTACAAGATAATATGAAATATGACAAACTATTTAAGGGCACCTAATCACTTAAAAATCAAGGGATAAACAAAAGACTGAGTTCATAACCAAAATTTCAACCTACAGGGTCTATGCATGAAATCAAATGAGAAGTGGCTTGAAAATTCCATAAAAGGAGTTTGAAAACCTTGTTATATGATTAAATTAACTCCTTTGGTTTAGATTCCTTCAAGAACCATGATAGTGAGGAGTTTTTACCTTCAAACCTAGTACTCAAATTGCCCTAAAGGTCATCTACAGGTCTATATGGACTTGAGGAATTAGTCTAACATCATACCTAAGGATAGAAGAGGTAGATGTGTTTGAAAATAGATTCGATCCTAATTAGGACTTCAAACAAGTTAAAGAGAAAAAATAAGATTAGTGATATGGAAGTGAGTTCCTAAACATAAAATGTAGTCAAATACCCTAATAGGCACATATAGGTTGTAAGTCAAGATAGGTTGATTCCAAGCCTAAAGTGAGGAAAAAAATTCACATGAAGGAAACTAAGGTCTATCTCAATTGATAGAATGAGTCATAGGATTTATTAAAGAAAGAAGGAAATATGTTTAAATTATTGAGAAGATTGATCAAACTAAATTCAAAACCCTCTACACATAGTTAGATAATAACCTCAAGTCTACATATTTCATGAGAGCTCTTATTTGATTTGAGAATGGAAAGGTATTTGAATACATTTGATGGAATGAAGGAAACTTTATGGTTTCACGATGTCATAAAAGATCTTAATTCGTCATATCTAATAACAAATATAGGAAGGAGTTCAGGTCTCTGTTCTAGGCCTAATAAGTTTAAGCCCACACATAAGCCTGCTCTGCCTAGCTGAGTGAGGGTCATTTGCCCTAACATTAAAAGATAAAGTATAAGTAAGGTATACCTATTGAAGATACTTCATGGTGATAAAGTCATAAAAATATCTTAAACCCTTAGACAAGATAACATAAGATGGAATGAAATAAGACCCTGTTTAGGCCTAATAGGTCTAATACCATGCATAGACCATAAATCACAGTCATGCCTAATAAAGTGGATTATTGAAGATTATATAATGGTGTAAAGGTTTTGGGGATTTAAATATGATGATGTAGAGTCTCTAAAACCACCCATAGATAGAGTAAAGCAAAGAAAGGTCGATTTGACCTCTTAAAACCTTCTTTAAACTTTGATCATGCAAGACTACATTTCAAAGTAGGTTTTTTACATATTAATGTAACATTGGAACTATAAATAAAAGATTAGAGTGTTTTAGGTATGGCATCAGGTACACCATAAAACATTCTTGAAGCACTAGTTATTGATTTTGGCCCAAAATCTGCATGAACAAAGACTAAGAGTTCAAACCCCTCTCAAATGGCTTGTTTGTAACTTGACGAGTACCTTCTCACACTCAAATATTTCATGAGGACTTGCATGGTACCTATTTTTGATTTTATGTGATGGAATGTTCCACTAAAATAATTGTGTGGAATTAGGAGAGATAAAGAGGATTTTTTTCTTTATGAACAATCATTAAGAACAAAATGTGCTTTAAAACCCTCCTAAACCTTGATAGTCACCACTCAAGACAAATGGACCTATAAATCACATTTAATGACATAATTTTATCATAAACCTCCTTGATTTTTTTCATTACTCCAATTAGGTTATCCACATGTAATTTTTCTTTACTTGTAGTTGTATGGACTGTAATAAATGCTCTATTTTACATGTTTTTTTTGGTGTTTTTTAAGGTTTTTAAGAAAAAAGAGAATTAAAATTATTTTAAAATGTAATTTTATATTTTAAACCTATTAAATCCAAAAAATATTCACAATATATTATGAAGGTGGTCAAACAAAGCTCATTTTCTAAGGCAGTCTCAAACAGGCCTGGAATGAGACTAGGTGGCTAGGTCATTTCATGGTTCTCATACTTACACAAGGTATCAAGGTCTAAAAATTGACATGATGATTGGTGATATCCTATTGAAATTTAATCGCATTATTTTGGGTGATTGAACATGTGTGGGATAAGTATAGAGTAGGAAAATAGGGTTCTAGGCAAAGAGGCCTAATTAAGGAGAGAGAAAGGTAGAAAGATTAGAATTCTACTTAGAGTTAGGAAATGAAATTTGGAATTAATATATAAGGAAATAATTTTTAATACAATTAATATTATAATTCCTTTGGTTTGTCATTACCAACTGTATTTTTTCTTACATAAGGGGGTTTACAGGTTTTTAGGGCTATAAGGAAAATAGGCCTAGTGATAGCTTAAGGAGAAAAATAGTCTTGAGAGTTTTTTCAAAAAATAGAATGGATTTTTTTAGGTATAATAAGATATTTTAATTCCATCCATTAATAAGAGTGAATTGGATAATATGAAATTGATTTTTTTTTGCCACTTGGACCAAGCTAGGCATGGAAATTGAAGAGTTTCAAAACATCTATGCATATGAATAATGGAGTGCCAGATCAAAGGAATTTATTAATACATATTAGGTGTCAAATATGTTTTTA